>CM044439.1:38530267-38567625 GCA_024363595.1 Xenopus borealis | reverse complement strand
GTTACTTTCAGCCTGGTTGATCTGTGCACCAGGAGATAAACAGGATGATGTGAGTAGCAGGAAGTTGCCCACAGCCTAGCGGTATCAGTGATACACTGGAAGCCAGTCACACTACTTAAACCCATATCTCAGGCCCACTTACATGTGCTGCATAATTGTTGCAACTGAAATAATTGTTTTTGGCCCTTTCTAAACTGTTTCTTTTGTCTCTGCAAGGGCTTATGGGATATTTGGTGAGCTCTTTAAATAGTCAATAGAGTTATCTCATTAAAACTTTAAGTCAGTTCTCATAGTCACATGTGTCTGTTCAAAAGCAGCTTCTGATCAGAAAACACTTGGAAAGTGTGTCAGAAAAAAGCCACAGAAATGATGTGTCACTGGGCATATCAACCTGCAGTCAAGGGGTCTTTCCAAAAGTCCTATTATAACACATTTTCAGAAATTTTAAGACAGTCAACCTAGTGGACTACAGAGATGTGTCATTGATATCAAAAAAAGGCCACCACACCAAATGTATAAAACAGTTTTAAACTTTTTGCATTTTATAAACTTCTGAAATCTCTAAACTATGCTCTCTTCATTGGTCTCTAAAAAGAAAGATTCGGGTTAAACAGAATTTGTCCAATAAAAACACAAAACTTGTGAATTGCATTGGGCAGAAAAAAAAAGTATCTTCCTCACTTCTCTTTATGCACCCTGGGAGGAATTTCACTGGTACTCTTTCTTGGGCATTTTATTTTATCACATCATCTTAATTGAAGAATGTTCTTTTGAAAGGTTTTATAATTAATGTGTAACACTGATGAGAGAACAGAAAAAAAATCGTTTTGAAACACTTAAAGCAAAGAGGAGAAATCATTTTGCAGTGGACCCTTCCTTTCAGCATCTGTTTAAATAGGAAGTCTACTAACGCGTTTGATTTGTTTTTCAATTTAAATTTCAAAATGTGTGATGTTCTGAGACTGAAAAAAGATACACATATATATTTAAAATATCAGCTACAGCATCTGCAGATTATAATTTGCATTTTGAAATTGGCTTATTGAATTGCATTGGGACGACTGCTGTCAGGCGGCTTTTTATGCGGCTGGTTTATTTAATGAAAAGCTATAGGTCAACCCTTTGTCCTTAAATTAGTTCCTCTAAAAATAAACCTTCCAGTACTTGTGCTACTTGTTATGAAGTCTTCTGAGAAGGGTAAAAAAAGGAACGGTGTTAATTATGCCTTTGTTAAATATGGATATCTATTCACAGTTAGTTAAATATTTTCAAATAAAATTAGCAGCAAGAAACTTGAAGGCCAGCTTTAGGTTTCTTATCTGGAATTTTTCTTTCAGTAAGAGAATGCTCTTCTGTGAGTGCACATTATCTAATATATTCAGCTTACAGTTGCTGTTTCTTTTCCCAGATGAAGATGGGCCTAATTGAGGTTGCGCTTTCAAGTTTGTAGAGCTCTTAAGCATCGCATACAAAAGCATCTAGAGGCTTCTCATTTGTCTCGAGTATGTTTTAGATGTCTAAATATTATTTACTTTAAACTCTAAATCAAAAGGTAATGTAATTATTGTGTATGGAATATTCTGCTCCTGAGACATATGTTTACTGTAAAAAAAATGTATGTTTTTTTGCACCAGGTTCCTTTGCTGGGAGGTGGTTCCACAATTTTGTTTTATATGCAGAGGAATTTGGGTGATAAGGCTAAAACAAAAAGATAATAGACATAAATCTAAGTGAACTACCTGCTGTTACTACCCCCAGCATAACTATGGCCAGGACTCTGTCAGGACTGAAAACAGCCTGTAGCTGCTTGAGAAATCAGCCTAGTTCTCCAGAAACCTGAAACCCTCCCTACACCAATCTCTCAGCACACACATTAATCTTCCTAAACTCCCGCTGTCTTCTTAAGATGGCTCATGGCATAGGTAATATCTCTGAGAAATATCTCTGAAAAAATTACCTTGGAAGTCCTCGCTCTCAACTTTACACCTCAGTTTTTCAAATTGCTCTTGCAGACTTGAGGACCCCCCCCTCTAACTTTGTCATTGGTACCTATGTGTACCAAGGCACCTGGTCTTCC
This sequence comes from Xenopus borealis, assembly GCA_024363595.1. Taxonomy (NCBI): domain Eukaryota; kingdom Metazoa; phylum Chordata; class Amphibia; order Anura; family Pipidae; genus Xenopus; species Xenopus borealis. Next base: position 38,565,548 of record CM044439.1, on the reverse strand, counting down.
CCAACCCCTCCCAATAATCTGTCCACTCGTTCCACCACATGCCGAACTCTAGCACCAGGCAAGCAGCAGACTATTAGGCAGGTATGGTCCTTAAAACAGATTACCCTATCCACCTTTCTAATAATTGAATCACCTATAACTAAAACCTCCCTTCCTCACACTGTGAGGACCAGCTGTATTAGAGATACTGCCTCCCCTGATGCTCTGAGAGTCAGCCTGCTTCATACATGCCAGTTCAGAGCTGTCCTCCCAGCATCTTCACCCAAAATGGAGAATATGTTGCTTCGAACATCTATTCCCATAGACCAGTGATTTCCATACTGTAGGGGTGGGGGGCTTAGAGTAGTACCAGTTGAAATATTGTTTGTATGTTTGGGTAAAATTATTTGAAGAATGACTATATGCTCACTTAGATACATCTGAAAGTTCAGCTTGATGGTCACTTAGGGTTGGATATGGGTAGAAAACACATTTGTTGCCCTACATATTCTATATTGTTATCAGCTAAGGGGGTACCATGACCAAGGGTAACCATGAAGACCATTGGCTCTTTTAATAGGAATGATAATAATTCTTTGATAAGAATCTTTTTAAATAAAGATTAGACTTTATGTAATTTGTTTTCTTATTGAGGATACATTTTTTGGATTGACTCCTTAAAAGAACTGTATTTTTTTTTATTCCTTTTTAAAATGTACTGGGAAAATATTGGGCACTTTGACACAGAAGAGAGACATTAATCCTTGCCAAAATATAATTTAATAACTAAAGCAATTACTTTTAACTCAGGTTGGAACCCTTTCCATTTCCAGAGTTCTGTTGTCTAGAAAAAAATAACATTACCTCAAAGGAGGTAATGTTAATTTATACCATCCCTGGTGATTGATAGTGATTATACTCCAAATTGTTGATAAAACTTGGCAAAATCTGGTACAAAATACCAGAGTTGATTGCATTATTATAGATCACTGATCCCCAACCAGTGGATCATGAGCATTGTGTTGCTCTCTGACCCTATAGATGTTGCTTCCAGTGGCCTCAAAGCAGGTGCTTATTTTTGAACTCCTGGCTTGGAGGCAAATTTTAGTTGCATACAAACCAGGTGTATTGAAAAACAGGGACTCCTGTAGGCTGCCGGTCCACATAGGGACTACCAAATAGCCAATCACAGCCCTTATTGTGCACATCAGGGACTTTTTGCATGCTTGTGTTGCTCTCCAACATTTTGTTCATTTGAATGTGACTCATGAAAAGGTTGTGGATGTCTGTTATAGAGAAATGCCTTACCTGAAGTAGAAGAAATGTCAAATTATAAAGTCTAACCTGATCTCACTTCAGCATAAGGCTGATGGCAGACCAGTCAGCCTGTTAGAATGCACCCAGAGCAGATTTCTGCGCAAACATGCATTCTTTATAATTTCAACACTGAGGAGGTTATTAATTATTGATCAAATTGTGTTACCATTAATTATGTACCGACCTTGGAAATAGCTTGAATTTGAAAAAACACATAAAACCTGTCAAGGTTCTGCAGGCAGCAAAGGCAGAGGTCCCTTGAACCATTTAGAAATGTTAATAGCCTTCATGATGTTCAAGTTTTTATTTTTGGAGGGTTTTGACTGAAAACTCAATCAATTTTTTTTTTCTCACTGAAAACTCAATAAATTCAAGTTTTCAGGGTTTGGAACTCGAACTCGTGAATCGAGTTTTTTCCATTCGTGTTTTTTCTTAAATAAGAAAGCATTCAAGTTCATTTGGGGTATAAAAAACTCTGACATTCAACCTCTGAAATATAGCCCCCTTAAATTTGCTCTGTGTCCATGTTTATGGACTGATCCCATGCCTGTCAGCATGCACACATACAGGAAGAGGAAGGCAATGGATCGGCTTTTACAACAACGATCCATGTTCCATTACCCCAAGGTTAACCAATCATATGTAAAATTTAGGGACTCTTCAAGATAATCAGTTTGCAATCAGAGCAGCCTATGGTTATGATTAAGCGCCAATTAAAGGCCATGTATTTCCGGTCAGGTGACATCTGAGGGAGCTCAGAGATTATCATAAAATGGAGTCTCAAAGGAAAATATGTTAAAGGACAGTATTTACTAATATCCGTATTCCAGTTTAATAAGATTCTTTAATAGGCCACTTATTATGATATAAACTACTGTATCTGTTGGTATTCATTCTGGGTGTATAGCAATGCAAAACATGTTATATAAATCTTTCTTAAAATAAAAGCTATTCACATGACTCATGCTATACACAAACCACTGCCTTAAAAAATAAGCTTTAACTCTACCCTAAAGAATTCCAACCCCTGAAATGCAATGTTCCAATGAGTGCCTGCAAATTTATATATGGCTCTGAATGATTAGAATATATCTGTGCTATTGAAAGGGGTTGTTCGCCTTCTTTTTGGTTCAGCTTTTTTCAGATTGTTCACCAAAAATAAAGACTTTTTCCAATTAAATTCCATCTTCTATTTGTGACCGTTTTTCTAAAATTGTCTAAAAATCTAAAGTTTCATTTTTCACCTACTTTGGTCTTTCTAAAGAAGCTCTGGGAGGAGGACATCGACTTTGCAACTGTTCTAAATTGCTACATTAGTTGATACATTTCTTATCTTTGTCTCTGTTGAGCAGAATCCCTGGTTTTCATTAAAGGTAATTGTTAGAATTCATACAATTGTTGAAAATATTCCATGAGATGCTGCTGAGAAATGAACTAATCAAAGAAAGGAGCAAACTGTAACAGTTCAGAATCTGCAGCTGAATTACTGAGCTGCCAGAGTAAAACACCAGACACCAATATTCAACTTTACTTCAATTTTGGAAAAACGGTAAAAAATTAAAAATGGAGAGCAATTGAAAAAAACTGAAAAGTGTTTGGAAGGTGAATAATCCTTTTAATTATTAGTGGTTCTGGATGCATCATTAGCAACAGAGACATTAAGGGGTGAATTTGCTTGTTTCCACCCCATATAAGTTCTAACGAAATGCACACAGTATGTATTTTATATAATGTATGATGCAATTTTGTGAGCTGTCAGATGCAATTTTGTGAGTTCTTGCAGTTGGCCCCTGTAAATAAACAAACATGGCTTCCATAATAAGTAGCTAAATCACTACATTCTGATATGTTCTGTTCTGTTTGCTTTTTGTATGCTGTGATGCTTGGATTCATATAGAACAGCATGGTGTAGATCTCTATTAGTTGCAATGATTTGTGTTATACAGCTCTGTTCTTCTAGGGAGGTGTTGAACAAGAAACACTTCTTTCCCTTAAATACTTTCCCTTTAAACTCCTAACACAGTCAAGAAAAGGTTACCCTTGAGTTATTTGTGCTCAATTGCCTGAGTAAATAATATGTTTCCCACGAAAGTGTCTGCAAATAAACAATTTTACCAGGCACTTAGAAAGTGTTAGGGAAGAGAAGAAATAAACTCTTTATATGGCGTTGTCTCTAATTTATTCCAAAATACTATTTGTATTGCCTTTTTAGCAGTGTTCCCAGGCGACACCAATTATTTCTAGACAATAATCCACTTCATTGTCTTCAAATGCAAATAATTTCAATAAGAAAGTCAAAGTGGTCAGTTAAGTCTTCAAAGTAACAAAGTGTGTAAAGCTGGCCATAGATCCAAAGATCTGCTCGTTTGCCAAATGAGCGGCTCTTTCCCTGATATGCCACTAACTGGCAGGGCTATATCTGGGTAATATGAATGTTCGGCCCTATGGCATCACAGCACTAAGCTTCACTTTGACTGCCGGTCTGTAACACTGAAAATCTTGTAAAGGTAAACTAAAGCCTGTACAGAATATACAGTGTATATAGAAATACTGTATTCTGTATTATGAACTTACTGTTCACTAAATGATCCAATAAATGATCCAGCGTTTTTCATAGCAGGTCCCATATTGAATCTTGTTAGGTCATCTTTTGAGTGCCAGTTGCATTGCACATGTTCAGAATCTAAACTTAGGGGACATAGGCAATAAAAACAATTAGCAGTAAGGGTTAGAGTATATCTGTAGAACAGGTGATTAGTAGCCAGGCCACTAATCTCCTAGAATCGCCAGGTGTGACATTACCCTAAAAGTTTAAACACCCTTTTTGTAAACACCTTTTGTATCCAACTAACCCCCAAATGTAATAAAAGGCAGTAAGTTTACCCAGGAGCAGTAGCCCATAGCAACCAATAAGGTGTTTGCTTTTAAACAGGTGACCAGTGAGTGCTACCTGCTGATTGGTTACTAAGTGTTTTTGCCCATGGGCAGACTTAGTGCCTTTTATTACATGCACACTCTGCCTTACAACCCCCACCCCCTCCGTGCCGATTTTCTATGAGGCTGCAGGCCCTGGTCCAATTGCACCCCCTGCTCCCCCGGTAGTAATACCGTTGATTCTGAGATCTTCTTGGGCCAACTTGTATGGTTAAGATTTCACAGATTTTCAGTGATGTTGAAGTCAGGGAACTTCAAGTCAAGCGAGATTTTATCAAGCTCTGCAGTTATCAATAGGTGACAACTTGTAATGGCTGTTAAAGCCTAACAAAGTAATAAGGATCAGGCTTGCAAAAACAGTATATATTGTATATTGCAAGTTGATTCAAATAGCAGACAGTAGCCCAGAGAATACATTAATAGAAAAGAAAATGGGCAGCTACTGGAGTTATCTCTCTAATTACTCTAATTAATGTTTAACTTTCTCTTTTAAACACAATCTCAGAATAAACATTGCTCCATCGCCAGGCAATTTTGAGCGATTTTTAAAACCGCGCCGCTGCGTGTAGATAAGCGCAGGCGACTTTACGCCTAGCGAGAGCGCAGCGCTGACTACCTATTCGGGGAGATTCGGGGGAGATTTGTCACTGCGAGAAGTCGCCAGATCTCCCCCGAATCTCCCCGTCTGGCCTTGCCCTAAGAGAAAATGTACATTGGACTAGTGAGTATAGTGACAACTGCAACATAGGATTTTGACAGGCAAAGTTAAGCCCAAAAATCTATTAAACTCAAAAATGTGTCCTGTAATGAGATTTGACAAGTGTCTACAGTATACAGGCTCAGCAAACACACAGACTTTCACTTTCGTTTCATTTTTCAATCTGTGGAACCAGATGTGTCTGTGTAAAGAAAATCTACATTATAAATTATTATTTATGCATCTGTTTTTACATAATGAACTCAAGCTGATGTAAAAAAGGGTCATATTCTTGTGCTTTAATGCAGTGGTTCTCAACCTGGGGGTCGGGACCCCTTTGGGGGTCGAATGACCCTTTCACAGGGGTCACTTAAGGGGTTCCAAGAGCAGGTTCATCTCTCTCCCCACTAGCCCTGGGGCAAGGTTGTAGCTCTCCGGGTGTTGGTGCTGGGAGTTGTAATTCAGTATCCTGTGTAGGGAAGCCAGTTGCACTACAACTTTCTATATCCCCTTAGTAGGGACTGCCATACAGCTCTCTCTGCCCATTTAAAATTTGTAAAATTAACATGGTAATTGGGTTGTGACTACAAAATGGGTGTGGCAAACATGTGAGTCGTTTCTATTGCTTTGTATACGTGACCTTGTTAGAAAAGAGCAGTAAAAATTCACTGTAAAGTTTCAATGCTGCAACCCCACTCTCCAGTTAAATTGTTGTAATCAACTATGGTCTCCTTCTAATAACATTGCTTTTCCAGCAAACCATATTTATATTGTCATCACCCAGCAGGCAGAACAAACTCTTACAATGCACAGCAACAGGCACAACATGCGCATTAGTATATTGGAACAAATTTCCAGGCACTTTTTCTTTAGAATTCACTATATCCTTGGTGAGGTTTCAGGGCAACACAAAACCTAGCACTGTCCATGGGTGTAGGGGACACCAGGGACCTGCCAGTCACATACAGTGAGCACTAGTGATGGGCGAATCTCACCCGTTTCGCTTCGCCAGAAAATTTGCGAATTTCCAGAGAAATTCGCGAATTGGCAAAAAAATTTGTGTGTCGCTTGCGTCGCGATGCACGACTTGTTTTTTTGACGAATTTTCGCTGCCGAATTTTTGCTGGTGTTTCGAATAAATTCGCCCATCACTAGTGAGCACAAAAGTACTATGCAGGGGATAAACCAAGTGGCACATCAGATTCAAAGCATGTCATGATGCATCAGAAAAAGGTTAATCACGTGAAAAGTTGTGTATGAGACTTAATTTGAGATTCAATTCCATTCAGAAAAACTTCTGTCACTGTTTATCACATGAAAACTCTATTGAAGCCTATGGGGGAAAAAATGTAACTGAATTTGGTGAAAAGTTTTTTCAAATTCAAATTGAATCTTGTCCATGAGTTTTCATGTGAAAACCATGAGATCCATTATTCTTACTGAATTGAATCTGGCCTTGGGAGTTCTTACTGAACCCAGATGGACAGCAACAAACTCTGTTGCCTTTCCCTACTGTAGTATTTGTTGTAGCGAAGGGGGAAATGCATAATGGTGACTACAGTAGTTAAAGGCTTCCAGCACTAACAGCCTATTTAGCAATCAGATTTTTTTTTTCACAAAATGATTTTTTCCCTCAAAAAATGTATGTCTTATTTAATTTATCTAAAGTCTAAAAACCATAAAAAATACTCAAAAAAAACCTTTACCATGTAAAAGCAGTTGAGGTCCTATAGAAATCTTTCCACCATTAAAGTAATACTGTTTTTTTTCCAAATGCATCAGTTAATAGTGCTGCTCCAGTAGACTTCTGCACTGAAATCAATTTCTCAAAAGAGCAAACAGATTTTTTTATATTCAATTGTGAAATCTGACATGGGGCTAGACATTTTGTAAATTTCCCAGCTGCCCCAAGTCATGTGACTTGTGCTCTGATAAACTTCAGTCACTCTTTACTGCTGTACTGCAAGTTGGAGTGATATCACCCCCTCCCGTTTCCTCCCCAGCAACCTAACAGAACAATGGGAAGTTAACCAGATAACAGCTCCCTAACACAAGATAACAGATGCCTGGTAGATCTAAGAACAGCACTCAATAGTAAAAACCCATGTCCCATTGTGACTCCTTCAGTTACATTGAGAAAGAAAAACAACAACAAATCTGACATGGGGCCAGACATTTCGTCAATTTCCCAGCTGCCCGTGGTCATGTGAAATGTGCCAGCACTTTAGGAGGAAACTAATTTCTGGCAGGCTGTTTTTCGTTCTCAATGTAACTGAAGGAGTCACAGCGGGACATGGGTTTTTACTATTGAGTGCTGTTCTTAGATCCACCAGGCAGTGGTTATCTTGTGCTAGGGAGCTGCTATCTGGTTACAAGCACAGTGTTGTTAGGCTGCTGGGGGTGGAGGGGGGTAATAGCACTCCAACTTGCAGTACAGCAGTAAAGAGTGATTGAAGTTTATTAAAGCACAAGTCACATGACTTGGTGCAGCTGGGAAATTGACAATATGTCTAGCCCCATGTCAGATTTCAAAATTAAATATTAAAAAATCTGTTTGCTCTTTTGAGAAATGTATTTCAGTGCTGAATTCTGCTAACGCAGCACTATTAACTGATGCATTTTGAAAAAATGTTTTTCTTCCCATGACCGTATCCCTTTATGTGCTGCTATCTTTAGGCCCCCAGCTGGCCTCTATGGCTCCTCACACGTTTACACCACCAAATGAATCATTTGAATATTATGAAAGTGTAATCTACTAACAAGATGCTGCATTGTACAAGTGTCATTCCCTAAAACGGCCAATTAGATCTTTGCTTTCACTGGTGCATGTTACAACTTCTTTTTGTAAATGAACATAAATGTGGTATATATCAGGGCAATGCAAAGGAATTCAATCCTAAACTAGGGTCATTTATAATAACTGTATCATAGAGATGGATTAATGAATGGATAGAAATAATCACTGAGGTTTATTCACTTTCTATTCGGTTATCACAAAGGGCATGTGGCATGTAGCCCCTTCACGCTGTTCTTCACCATATCTTCTACTATATCCAAATCTCTATCAAAAGTGCAAAAAGTTATTAAGACACTGTTAAGACTCAATGAGGCAGAATGTATTTTTTTTACGGCCATCTATCTATGTAGTTGTTTTAATGTACACTTGTTCATTCGGGTGAAGTGTTTTCATTATGAAGCTAATTTTCACCATCTTTCAAATAGAGCGATGAGTTGGAAGGAAAGAACTCACAGAGAGAAACTAAAATTTGCTCTTGGCTCACCCAGCTGTCAGATATGTCTTCATTAGTTTTTGTCATCCGCTGATGGCAAATGTTGTATAAATGAGATGACGACCGGGTCTGCCTTGATAACACGCCTTATCTCATTAGTTCCCACATCAAAGTTAATCAGCAATGTGAATTGTAATTGCCGGTGAAGACAATGCAATAGATCACTGGACCCCCTTTTTTCTGGATGGCATCTTTAAACATCAGCAGGCTGCTGTGAGTAGATAGGCTCTGGAAGAACATGATGTGAAAGGCATAATAAGCAAGCTGCTCAGAATTAATGAGCTTACCCAATACGAAAAGAATAACCAATCAATGTGAGCTAGGCAAATATCATTTAGAAATAATTGTTTGATTGGCTGTCTATAGCAAACTGATTTGACCAGAGAAAAGGATTAGGAATTAAGATGTCAGCATGGAAAATGAAGTCTAGGAACTGAGGGGTTGTCATCGGGTTGCTTTATGGCTGAATTTGAATCTTATATACCGTATGCATTAAATTCATGCAGTGTCTTGACACAGTCTCAGTAGCCTTTATGTGCATAACGTGCATGCCTTTATAGCCAGAGTCCATTCTACAGACATTACTGTTTTGATCACGTTAAAGGCTCCTAGAGATAAATTATACCTATATCTATAAAAACACTCCCATAGACTCACATATTTAGATGGAGGGAAAGAAATGGTAGCATGAAAGCTGAATTAATAAAAAAATATATATATATATATATATAGATATATATGGATAGATATTTTAGTTGTTATACTGTATATCTTTGATTTAAAAATGATTAAATACAATTATATATTGTAAGCTTCATAGATTGCAAGCTCTTTGGGTCCCGGGCTTCGTTCCAAAAAAAGTATCTTTTCTCTGTATCTATTCTCACTGTTTAATTTATAGTGACTAAACCCTGATTGTGCTTACAACTGGTAACACACTGTGTACATTTGTGGTGCTACTTAAATGAATAAATACAATACAATATTGGTTAAAACAGAGCTTTTATTAATGGGTGTGTATATATATATATTATTGCAGAATATAAATATATGTGTGTGTATATATATATATATATATATTTACACAAACAGAAAGGTTGTAGCAGGGTCTTGTGAAAAAGAGATTCAAACTTTATTTACCAAATGTGAGGGTTGAAACTTCAGTTTGGTAAATAAAGACCCTGTGTGTGCAACAACCTTTCTGTTTGTATTTGTACAGTATTCTCTCTGTTAGCAACAGTGCAATTTTCCCTTAAAATAAGTGCATGAGGCAATCTAAACAATATTTTATATATATATATATATATATATATGGCACATATACAGAGAGATGGGGATATATATATATATATATATATATATAGATAGATAGACAGATAGATATAAAAGCTAGTGATAATTGTAGTCCTTGTGAAATGGTTTATATCTACATGTACCTTATATTCTATATTCCTGCATTTAAATATTTGTTATATTGTTGCCCAAAGCTTATCTGATGAGGATTATGGGATATATACTGTGTTCCACTGCCTTAACCCCAGTTTTAATTCTATATTATGTTTCTCCTATTGGTACAAATCTGATATTCACATATATTAAATAAAGTCTGTTTTTATTTTTATAGCTAAGCATGTATATAAGGATATATATTTCATACATTGATATTATTTATACATATATATATATATATATATATATATATATATATATATATATATATATATATATATATATATGTTGATAGATATATTTTTGTCTTTATATATTGCAGTTTACACGGTCTAGAAGAATGCAATATTAAATGACAAATAAACAAGCATTAGTGTCCTGCTCACTGCCCTCCAAAATACACACATGCATTTCCTGCCATTCTACCGGCAGCTTTTCACATTTAATCAGGCAGCTTTCTATTCTGCTATCTAAGCCACAGAAAAGGTTCAGCCAGAAGGTAAATTTGCTTTGATCTACATTATACCTAATTGAGTCACCAGCAATGTCTCTATCCCAACATCAAGAAATGTGAAAATGTTAGATTATTTCACTGGGGATTAAACCTAATTTTCGCGTGTTCTGCATTAACCTATTAGGCTGACTGATCTGCATTGCTAATGCCGCTCAGGCAGCTGTCACCGCTAAAGAAAAACATGATCATGCAATCCTTGAATGAATGATTCCAGCACTGATTAGTTTTAGTGAAGTTAGCTGAGCCACTGTGATAAGGAAGAAAAATTCCCAAGTTGCCAATAGCTTTGAAAATTATCAGACTGTAGGCTACAAATGTACTGTGAGACTCATAGCCGTCTGCGCGGGCTACAGTGTTAATATTTATGGCCGCTACTGTCTCGTACCCTATTTTTTTATTCCAGTTCTTCCTATTATTCAGTCATATTTTAGTCATTTTATAGTTTCATCTGCCGATGGGCCGGCCGTGGATTCTGCTGGCAATAAAGGAGTTAAGGAATATAGATTTAACATTTCTATCATGCAAAACTCCAAACACTCATTTATTTTATGTATTTTATGGTAACAATAATGGGAACATTTTTTTTTAAGCGTGTTTTCCATGCTAAGTCTTTTAATGGATGTTACATTTTTATGCAAAACATTCAATGGATTTTTTTTTACCAGAACCAATTCTTTTTTTTTTTTTTCTAATTCAGTTTTTTTTTTTTTTTTCTAATTCAGTTTTTTTTTTTGCTAAACATAGCTTTTTACTAGAGATCTCATCCACAGCAAATTCTATTTTGCAGACAACAATAAATCCTGCTAAACAGTGCCCATATTATGCTGTTGAAAGATGTTTAGCTGGAATGTTGTATTGCTGCACCGGTGCTCATCCTGAGGCTTTGCCTTCATTGTACGAGCGCATTGCTATAATCTCATGTCTATACGTGCTTCTTTCTATCTCTCCGATTTAAACAGGGAAGTCGAGGAAAGCAACAATAGCACATCCCCTTGAGATGTGAACATTTTCGGAATGGGTTTAAGCTTGGAGCTGTAGAGCTAGCAACCAATTTAATCCGATTAGAGCCTCCTAACAATGAATGTTGCTAACCCATTGTGGACAGAAGTCCTTACTTTATTTGTTTCTATTAGTCGAGCGTTGAAGATACCGGGAAAGTGGAATATTGCCCCATCTGATTTCTTGGATACTCCAGAAAACAAATTTAGAAAATAATCTAGTGTGTCAATATTTATCTCTGGCCTTAATTGTTATGTAAGGAGGGCTTGTTAAGTGCGCAAAGTTTGCAGCATTTGGTTTATGGAAAGAGCTCTTGATTCAGGCTTTTGTGCAGTTATAGTCACAGTGATTGAAGACATAATGGTTAAGAAGCACTAAAAAACAGAATATACAAAAGAAACATCCTAGTGGGGCAGAGAAGAGCTGAACACACTGTAACTGCACTGCAACATGAACTGCGAAGAAGAGCAACCAAAAATATCTTTTTACAGGACACATGCAATATCATGTCACTACAGTAACTAAGAAGCTGGCTTGTTGCGTATACCCCAAATGGTATTTACACTTGTGTTGAACCTATTTTATGATATTTAAAGCCTACAGGTTTTTTTTCTCTTCAAATGTTCATCTTGAATTTCAAGTGGCAAATGAGACGACAAACAATGCTGTGCTTAGTTCAGAATACAATGGATTGTCCTATTCATTTCCTCTGCTCCCTGCAAATCTGTTTCATTTGAATCCCCTCATTGGCTGTGCCTTCTAGCTGCTTGCCTTACACTACAATGGTTTCACACAGTTCTCTAAATATTACTCAATGGAAAACATTTCTAAATGGCTCTTTTGTTGCAGAGTCCTGAAACATGCCTTCAGATACCGACTTTGTTTTTTTAAATTTTAAAGAAACCTGGAAAATTGTACTTTTTAAAGTGACCCTATATCTTGGCTTTTCAGCCTGCAATTTGAAAAAGATAAAAATAAATAAATCTAAGATTTTTGTATGAATTTTGAGGTTCTGGATGTTCAACAGTTTGCCCTAGCATGTGCTATTTACTGTTAATATTATTACTACTTAATACTGTAAACCAGACACCAGTGGTTTACAGTATTAAGTAGTAATAATATTAACAATAAGTCTAAAGCATCTGGGCTTCCTATGTAATCTTTAAAACCTTTAAGCATTCATCTGAGTGGTTTCTTCAGTCTAATGCCTCACTGACAAAGGAGCTCTTCTACAGGGAAATGCAAGCAGTCCAGCTTAGTGAGATGGGCCAAGAATTGAGAGTGATGTCGCTCTGAAAATAGTTTGAAAAACAACATTTTCAGAATTTCAGTACTGAACTATTGTTTACGTTTAATTTTACTACTGAGTACTTATTTATAACTTTCCATATTTATAAGACTTGTGGCTGGGGGGGGGTTGTCTCCAATTTGATTACTCTCTTCTCCTGGTATGCACACCAGACACAAAATATATTTCATTGTACATTTGTCCTTGAACAAGCATTGACATGTTACAATGGTGTAATGCATAATAGTTACAAAAGGATATACATTTTTTCCCGATGCATGAATGCCATTTTACTTCAGCAATTAAAGTATAGTACAGGTTTGAGACCTGTTATACAGAATGCTTGGGACCTTGTATTTCCAGATAATGAATCTGTAATTTGGATGTCCATACCTTAAAAAGTAATTTAAACATTAAATAAACCAATAGGATTATTTTGCCGCCAATAAGGATTCATTATGTATTATGTGGGATGAAGCACAAGGTACCATTTTATGATTACAGAGAAAAAGGAAATATGTTTTTATATTCATAATTCGGAGCTTTCCGGATAATGGGTTTCCAGGTAATGGATCCCATACCTGTACTATCCATTCATCCAGCTGACATAAACTTGGGGGCAGATTTATCAGATTCGTGTGAAGGATTCGAACATGCGATCAAATAGTCTATTTTCGATTGTGCGAAAAGTCGCATATGCAAATTAAGTATTTTCGACTATCGAAAATGGAAAATTCGGTCACATCAAATAGATTGAATAAAAATATATGCGATCGTGCGACTATTTGCGGGCGAAGAACTTGCCCTTTTTATACCTACTTTGCCAATTCTAATGAATTGCATTGGGAAGCCCCCAAGTTTTCGTATTGAATAGTATTTGTACGATCGAACGCTGCAAATATTTGATTCGTACAAATTTTGCGAAAAATCATACAATCGGATGATTTTGGCGAATATTCAAAAAGCGCTCAAAACCGGCAAATATTATATTTGACGAATATTTATTCGCCAATTATTTGAGGCTCGAATTTGAGGGCTAAAAGCTCTCGACAATTCGACCCTTAGTAAATCTGCCTAAAATCTGGACCTAACGCATCGATTATTATTTTTTCAAGAACTTGTTAATGTTTTTTGTAAAGAGGATTATTGGTTTCATATAATAGCCAAATAAAAAAACAAGCACTAATAATTACATCATAAATACTTGTAAGAAAGGGCAAATACAGAATCTCAGATGCAATGTATGCAGGTGGATAAAGGAGTGGGATGAAGAAACAGGTGGTTATTTGGGATAAAGCTTTTAATGGGCAATAAAATGGATGGCTGGTGTTCTGACTACTCTAACTGCAGAAAACAGCTAGGAAAAGGTGACTTTGATTATTCATAACCGTCTAAGTGTCCTTTTTTGTAAAGTTCTTGAAGGACTGAACATGATGACACTGTTTACGCATGGCCAAACTTGTCCTGCGGAAATCTCCACATTGCAGTTGGATGTTCTTGGATAAGTTCTTTAGTATAACCATGACAGCATTTCAGTGTTATTAGCAATTTGACAGATCAACCATCCCCTTTAGTAAACAGACCCACAAATTGTTCTTTTCAATGTGTAGCACATAAACAAAGATATAGCAAGTCCTCCTGCTGAGTATTTGCAGAGTCGTGTTGTTAAACTGATGACCCAATGCTTGGGCTATTTTATACAGATTAAGAGCGTGACTAATCTTATGCTAGATACAATGGCGTCCTAACCTATACTTGTTAGAACATGTCAATTATCCCAGGATAATTCAACTTTCTCTTTGGTAGCCTGGCACACACAAATTAAACTTGTAATTCTTATATGTCTAAAAAGAAAGAACAAAGTCGAGGAACTCCAACTGATCATTCAGCTTTTACATTTTGTAACTCAACATTTGACTGTGCACGTTAATAAAAACTATTACTTAAAGACATAGTTCACCTTAAAATTAACGTTTAGCATTAGGTTGACAATGGTATTCCAGGTCAATCTGCAGTTAGTCATCTTTTAATTGATTATTATTTTTGCTCTGTTTATGCCAGCTATCTGGTTACTAAGGCTTAATTGTCCTAAGAAACAGGCAGCGACTTTGAACTCAGAATGGAAGATGAATAGTAGAAGGCCTGAATGAAAAGATAATCAGCAGAAAATAAAAACAATTGAACTGAAACCTCCATATTGATTTTTGTTCTGGGGTCAGTAACCCAGGAACCAGATAATAAGACTAGTATGACCCAAAGTATTATGGCTGATAAACCAAAACCATACAAACTAAAAAATATAAAGACCAATTAACAGAAAGTTGCTTGAAATAGATAATATACTAAAAGCTAACTACACTTTTAAATGAAACCATCAGTTTTTTTCATGACAGGTATATATCATATAGGAATATTGTGGTTGAGCAGCAGGTATCACCACATAATACAAGGAAAGCAAGCATTTGGTTTACTTATCTAATTCTTCAAATATAAATTGCTGACAAAAGTTTGAAGAAATGTCTTATTGTTAGGGCCTTATACCAAGATAAGTTATACATTGAATAATCTATATGTTGTTGGGGTGCTGCACCACTCTTTTCAAGTAGCGCTGTGCCATTATTTACTTATTTAATTGTAAACTCTGCAAATTAAATTGTTTAGATACCATGTAAAAATAGGATATTGTCAGATAAAACTTGAAATTAGAACAAGTGTTCTAGTTGTATTTGAATAGGGAAATGTTCAGTGAGAGCTCAAAACTTAGTAATAATTATTATAATAATGGGGTTGACTTACCCCAAAGAAATGGAGGATCCGGGTGCACAAAGCCCCAAACTTTCAGCTCAAAAAAGACAATGTGACAACAAAGTAACAACAAAGTAAATGGTGCTGGGTTGGCACTAACTTGAACACACTCCAAAAAATAGATGTAGTAAAAAAAGGTATTTATTGTAACAAAACCATCACAGTGAAAGCCTTGCACATTTCGTGCCTAAGAGGCACTTAATTATAGGCTAAATAAACATTGAACATACATTCATATTTAAAGGAAACATAGCCAATGATGCATGTATTTAACCGCCAATCAGAATTGAGGACTAAAGATGGACATGGTCCTATGGTGAACAGTTTCACTCAGGCCAATCCCCAGTATCGTTAGAATTTGAGATTACAAGTTAAATATCTAGCAAGAGACTTTATACGTAAAAATTGCAAAGTACAAAATTAAAATTCAATGTTTTTGTATATTGCTAAAGCAGTCAAATAGCAGCATTGTGTTTTTGATTTAGATAACTTAAGTAAAATTTTAAATTTAAATGTTCAGTGTATATATATATATAGGGTGACTACACATTTTTTAAAAATATGTATTTTAGTATATTTATACAAAACAGGTAACATTGTATTCGAAATTCATACCAAATGGTTGTCTAGTTTTGAGAAAGAATATCTATCCACTTCGCTTCTTGTTTTAGTAATTTGTTTTGGATATTACCACCTCTAAGTGTTCTAGCTAACTTTGGATATTGTTTTTTTTTCTTTTATTAAATTATTCAGAAAATGCTATGATAAAAAAGTAGGAAAAGCCATCTAAACAATAAACACATATACAATACTCACTGCCCAGAATCCACTGCAACCTCTCACGGATTTAGATTTCAGACATTCTGAAAATGTAGCTAATCACTGTGAGCTTTTAAATGAATAAAATAAAGAAAGACATTTTAATCTAACTCCGTGAGAGACTGCAGTGGATTCTGGGCAGTGAGTATTGTATATGTGTAAACCACGACCTTGCCGAGTGGGAGTGGAACCCGCAAAGGATCCTTGGGAAGTAACAATTTACCAACTAAATTGTACTAGTGCTGTTGCTCATAGCAACCAGATCTATACTTTCATTTTGTGACTGGTATTAAACTTAACAAAATGATTTGATTGGTTGTTATAGGCTACTGAACTTGTGTGTTTTAGAACTCATTCTAGTAAATTAGTCTAAGTGATTAGTGGAACAAGTAGATTTTTTTTTATTTAAGGCCCAAACAGGTTAGTTTCATGAAGAAAGGCAGTCATCACTGGGTCACATATTTACTGCTGTACAGGGCATAAACATTCCATGGGCATTTTTTTTCCTAAGGGACACTCTTTTAAAGATAGCAATGTACAAATTTTGGATAAAGAAGACCACTGGTTTGAAAGAGGTTTGAAAGAGGTGTGAAAGAGGCGATTCATATTAAGGTAGAGAAACCATCCTTGATGGTGGGGGCCTTCGACACCACCTGTCTGCTACATACAATGCTGTTCTAACATCTGTACCCCGGTGGTTTCAGAACAGTTCACACATCCATTCACGCAACTCTCACAAGTATCACCTGTTTTCTAGGAGTTGCATGACACATTGGTAATCGTATCACAGTAACTACACAGAATCAACACCACTGTAAATTTCAGATGTCACCTCTCTGAAGAGTTACATTTGGATTGTTGGAAGAGTCTATATGCCGAGAACTCCCCTACACCAGTCAGTTGAACTGAAGAAGCTGCTCGGATGAGCAGTGAAACGTCTTTAAATTTTCTCAGCAAGTCCAGTTGCTTTGAGTTACTTGTGTTGGATATCCATGGGCACTTATAAATAACACACAAAATTAACTATTGCTCAGTATGTCACAGTGGGTCCTGTTTTTTTGATTTTCAAATACTTTTTTTGGATGTTTCACAATAAACAGCACAATGACAACAACCTTCCTGCAGAAATCAAAAGCAACTAGAATATGAAATAAAAATGTATGAATAAGCATCTCATTTGTAATTAGTTATCAAGGACAATCACAGTGGGTCCTTTATGCACCGGGTCCCAAAGTACCAAGACAGCTTTGAACAAACACCTGGATAACACCTGAACTGGGAACTGGCACATATAACAGAGTAACAAACTGTAGCCAACAACACCTTAATACCTATCTGAACTGTGTCTGTATGTTACCCTCCCATTTAGACTACAAGACCTACGGGTAGGGTCCTCCAGCCTATTGTTCCCTTGACACTGAGCACTTAATCTGTATTGTATTTCTATTTGATATATATGTGAATTGTATTTGTAATAACGCACTTAGGGGCAAATTTACCATTATTCTCCAAAATAAATTTGTTTTTACTCGATATTCAATTAGCATTCGATTTTCGAATGCTAATCGAATAGTTTTAGGCTACCCTTTTATTCGATCATTCGATGATCAAATAAAGATCGAATAATGATCATTCGACCATTCGAATGAATTATTCGATCATTCGAATGATTCGTATGATTCGAACGATCGAAGACTTCGATCTTACGAATCCTATTCGATCAGGGCTCCCATAGGCTTCTATTACAATTTGGTAGGTCCAATCTGGCGAAGTAGGCAATCGAATAATTTATAAATTTTAAATCCTTCGCTGATAGAGTGATCGAATATTCGATCATTCGAATCTATTCGATCATTCGCTATTCGATGATCGAATTTGCCTAATTTGCATATTCGACCAATCGAATAGATCCTACGATCAAATACTCCATCGAATTCGATTTTATTCACATGAATACATGTGAATTTTGTAAATCGGCCCCTTATTGTTACTTTTTATTGTTACTACTAATTTATTGTTTTGCAGTACAGTGCATTGTCTTCAAGGAAAGCTATACAAATAAAAATATACATACTAACAAATTAGTTATTTCACATCCGAGTTGATCAAATACACGTATAGGACCTGTCATCCTGAATGCTTGGGACTTGGGGGTTTTCTGGATAACATATCTTTTTCATTATTTGGATATTCATACCTTAATCTACTAGAAAATCAGGAAAACATCAAATAAACCCAATAGGCCAGTTTTACTTCCAATAACAATTAATTATACAGTATCTTAGTTTGGATTAAGTACTAGGTACTGTTTTATTATTACAGAGAAAAAAAATTGTTATTTGATCAAAATCAAGTCTATGGCAGACGGCCATTCCACAATTCTGAGCTTTCTGGATAACAGTTTTCCCAGATAACAGATCCCATACCCGTATTGAAAGCAGTATAGAGGGAAAGGTCCCGATGAGATTTGAATGGTCAAATGTAATCCAGACAACTGGTTGGGTATAGCATGTGGCAATTTTCTCCTTGTTTTGGAACTGACGAAACATGATGGGAAATTAGCATGCTATATGCATAATAGGATATTATCCACGTGACTAGTAAAAGTAGCAGGGTGTTTAGACCTTTCAGTGCTATATTTGCAAGTAAAAAGAAGCCAAACGTTAGATGTCTTAACAGGGTAATAAGGAGATGGGCTGCATAAAATAGAAGATGGTCAATAACAGTAAAAAGCATCAAACATAGCTGACATCATGAACCTCATCAAGAACCCCAGCAAGATGGTTTTAATTTGTTGACTAGCAGCAAGTTGTGCCACTGTTAAAGGAAACATCAAGTGCAAACTACTAAATTGCAAAGCTTTATTATAATCAACAGTTTCAGGTAACTTCTTTAATTCAGTTGTATGGCATCCTATCTACAACATGTCCTTAGCTACAAAGATAAAAAATATTTTAATACCTAATATCCATAATATTGCCAAACGAGGGGCATGTAAAGACCCAAAAATGAAATGAGTGCATACAAAGTTCAATGACTGACATTTCAGCTACTGCACACTGCCTGCTTTTTATATGTGGTAAACAAAACACTATCTACTAGACAGGCAGCCCTGGGTGCTTGAATGCTAAATAAATAAAGTATTTGATGACTCCAGACACTTTGGAGTATATTTGGTGGCAGAGGGAGAGGGGTCGGGGTACCTACTTTCCCAGCAATTGGTGCATGTTTGTGTTATAAGCCCCTATTAGTTAATTGTCCTCATTAACATTATATCTTTGTAAAATATACCATATAGAAGATATATAGATAATATCTTCTATATGGTATATTTATTTAATATTATTATATTATAGATAATATACAGGATATAAGGCTATTGGAGTTCCATGCCATATAAAAGCACAAGGCCAAGGTAAATTGGAATAGCCTTATAAATTATAGTAGGCTGTATATCATACTATTTAATCTGCATTTCACTTTATGACAACACATTCATTGTATGAGCAAATTTCAGCACTTTCACTCAGGTACAAATGCCTGAATGCTTCTCTAAAAGTAAGTTTGGTCTCTGTGAGTACTATGGCTTACTACAAGCAGCTTCAATTGTCCAAGCAACACCCAGCAACAAGGCTCATGCCCAAATCCAGTAACCCTTTTTTATGCATGCATTGCACGTATTGTGGAGGAAACGCTTTAACCACACACATCCAGCCAGCTAGGTACCATATTTGCCTTTATTAACAACTCTCAACATCTTCACCCTGATCTGAAACTTTTGATCCACCTTCCATCTCAGACATTTGAAAGATCCAGTACAATGTTTAATTACCAGCACTCTTATTATCTTATGTAAATTGTAACATTAGATCAGTTGTAAGCTTGTGTGTTGCATCATCCATAAATATCCAAGAGTTATAGTTTATGTAGGAACAGGGCCACTGACTGAATGCTGCTATACAGGCTAGAGAACCCTGAAGCAACTTCTATCATTTTTGGGATAATGAAGTGTATTATCTGATATATAAACAGTTGTTTGACACTCAACTTGCAATTTAAATAATGCTAATATTGTATGTTGCCGCTATTATTTTAAAACAATTTAATTTAAATGGTCTTAATTCTACTTGTTGGAGTTTTTTCTTCTACTTCTTCTACTTAAAGCGACTGGATAATGAAAATAAAATTATAGGCACTTAATATATGAAGATGTCTTGAGCAGCCATCAGGTACATGGCATTTGGCTTTGCAGCAGTCCTAGATGGCTGTAAACCTTTGATAAATGGAAACTTATGTCTTATCTGCCAATTAACTACGATAACAAAGTACTGCATAAATATTATAATTTTGACATCTTGTTCCAGGGTGTCACTATAGTAATAGGATGTAAATTGTGTGGGGAATTGCAGTGAAGTCCCACTGACAGACAATGGACAATAGATAGCATTTGTCCTGACATACACTGATCTATTCTGAAAATTAGCATGTTGTGTAAAGCCAAGTTAACATAAACCAGGGAATGATTGCTCAAAGACAATGGGGAAATCATTTTTGAAATATTTTTTTCTATTAACATTTAATGCTGCCATGAGTTTGACTAGAATATGTCAAAGTTACTTGGGATTTATTTATCACTAATTCCTGGCTGCATGGCCTGTGCATTTGCATTTTCCATGGGACCCCCTGACCTTCGTGTTTAATAACATTACATAATAGCCATTGACCTGAAAGAAATAAAATTCAGCTGCAGTTACTTAGGAACGTTATCTGACACTTACACATTTTGCTATATAATTATCTTTGCATACATTCCTGAACTAGTTTTGGCTTCTGTGGCCTAAATGTATCAGTTTATTGGAAAATAAGTAGTCTGTTCTGAGAATAAGTACTGGTCATTTAACCTATATTATTGCACCACCAGTATAAGATACAATGCAAGGTAATTAAATGAATGACTGTAAAGGCCCAGAGAAGTATATAAATGCAAAAAAAAAGGTGGATACAAGGGGGGCTGAGATATTAAATACAGAATGGCAGAGAAAATGTGAACAGAAAAAATAAGAAATAATTATTATAATAAGATAAAGTAAAAAAGAAGTTAATGCAATAGAGGAAGAGGATGTTTAACAAGTAGGGATGCACCGAATCCACTATTTTGAATTCGGCCGAACCCCCAAATCCTTTGTGAAAGATTCAGCCAAATACCATATGCATATGCAAAATTTGGCAGGTTATGGAAAGTTTGAAGACATTTCTGGGGGTTTCGGGTTTTATGTATTACTACAGTGTGTAATTGCCCTTTAAGCTATGCGTTTTGGTTCCCCAAGAGACTTGCTTACCTTAATTGTTACAGTTGAATCTAAATGCAGGTGCTGAGTATTCTGGGCTCTCTGCAAAAAAAACCTTCATGATCTTGCTGAATCTCTAAAAAGAGGCTTTGGTGCACACGTAATGTATTGCATGTGTGTGGTTGCATCATTTCTGGTGCCCTGGTATCTATGCGTACATTTGTGTAGTTTGGTGCAAGAGCATATATTTCAGGCCTGGCTTCTGTTTAGTGCAGAACTGGTACAACTTTAGTTTCTGTGTAATAACCTTTGGCCTGTCCTGGTATTTGCAGTCTTTCTCCTGCTCAGACATTAGCCCTCTGCTTACCTTGTATGTTCATCAATACTGTTTTAGCTCTGCCCCATGCTAATGCCTTGGCTTTCCTTGACACTGAGCTTCTTGACACCCTTGCTGAAGATAGGTTCTAATTCAGAATCGAAGTAGCTACTGGCTGAACTCTACTGTTTCTGGGTTCAATTTAACACCATTAAAACCACAGCTTGTACATCACAATACCAGTGATTTTCCGCATAAGCATGCAGGGTTGCCTTATTTCCATTCTTCAAAGTATGATATTAGGTTATTAAGTGATAATAAAAGATGATATAGAATTTCATAGAGGTACCGTACCCTTCACCCAGTATGCTGGGGATGTTATTTACTTTTGTAAGAATTGCTGTATCTTAGAAGCTACAGCAGTTTACAAAAACATAAAAGACCTACTATGAAGAACTTTTGGCAATTGAATGCTGCGCTCCATTTGGGAATACAAGTCTAGGATCCATTATCCAGAAACGCATTATCCAGAAAGCTCTAAATTACAGGAAGGCCATCTCCCATCAACTCAATTTTAATCAAATAATTAAAAATTTTTTTTTTAAATGACTGCCTTTTCCCCCGTAATAATAAGACATATAGAACCTTGTACTTGATCCAAACTAAGAAATTATGAATCCTTATTAGAGGCAAAACAATCCTATTGACTCTATTTAATGTTGAAATTATTTTCTAACAGGATTAAGTTATGATGATCCAAAATACGGAAAAACCCCTGGAAACCCCCAGGTCCTGAGCATTCTGGATAATAGGTACTTTGGTCCGTATTTTCAGTCTGCGCTAGCTCCTAAAATACAGCAATTTGGCCAAGACTAAATGCCATCCCCAGCACATTAAATAGTTATAGTATTTGTTGACCTACCCTTTTATCATATACCATATAACATTAGGTGACCAGTGTTATGCCTTTCTTATGACATTAAAGTTGAGAAGGTGAGTTTAGGGGAGGAAGAGCAATACAATTGCTGACCAGAGGCCATACAATATACCATGTGTCTAGGCTCAGAGCTCAGTAGTTTCATTTGGAAGAAAATTAAATGGGTACTTTTCAACACACTTCAATTAAAAAAAGGTGGGATGCCGGCAATCCTTTTTCCATGTAAACGGCAATTGTTAATTATTTAATATTGACCCCTGTTTGCTATATATTATTGTAAAATGCTGTGTAACTTGTTGGTTCTACATAAAAAATGATAACTATAGAACTATATTAGATTAGTTATATTGGACTACTGATCTTTTTCTGCTGCCATATTTCTATAGTCCTGTAGTTATTTAAGCTCATGATCGCATGGTAGTTTCAGGTTGGCCTTAATTGGCTAAGAAAATGCCGGTGTTGTGCCCGTTTATGAAATTACAAAACAAAAGCACCTTCTATGAATCCAAATTGATTTTTATTTTTTGCAATAAGAATATAAGATATAGTGCAATGTGTGTTCAATGCAATATTGTTTCAACAACAACAACAATAAAAAACCTTTCTAATTACTATGTTTTACTGTGAAAATGCAAATGCTATTAGTGGCCTGATTGTCGATAAGCATGCTTTTGTACTATGCTTTAACCTCTATTAGTGAGGATTATAAGGACATATCCACAGTGGCATTTTGTAAGTGTCACTATGACAGCACTTGCTGCACAAATGCCTGGCTGTCAGAGTGAGGTTTATCACTAGGTTTTTTCCTCCGAATGCAGACTAATAAGCCCAGAAATTACAATTGCCTCCCTGCCGAATCTGTGATAGGCGGAAATAATGATATCAGTGCCCTGCTAATCTTCTTGCCTCTCCGCTTGGCACCATCCTATTGAGTCACCTGTCATACTCCGCTTTGATGAGGCGAATTCAATCTCTCAGCTATAATGACAATGGAGTCATTTTAATGTTTGGAAATGATTATGTGAAGGTTTCTCTTTGCTCTGTCTTGGCAGGCAAACCAGGTTAATGTTCCCTGTGTGGCTTGCTCCGGCTGTTTTGAAGCAATGATGTATTAAGTGAACATTACCTCTCATAAGGAAGTATATATTGCAAAAACCTTCATTCCCTATCAATCATCAATGTGTGTGTGTGTGCACGGGTGTATGTATGCAGTATGTACTGTATAAATGAATGTTTGAAGATACATTAATGTAAGAAAAGGTGAGGTGGGGGTAAAAGAATGTTATTTTTAGGCTATTAAAAGGCAGTCAGAAGAGGCAACTTTTCAATAAGTCTATATGGTAAATATAATAAAAGGTACAATATGCCCCTACCTTGTTAAATGTAAGAATGTTACAAGTCACTGAATAGTCCTGAGATGCTGATGTGTATCTAATATTTAATGATATAAGGATATAGGATCTTTTATCCGTAAGCCTGTTTTCTAGGAAAATCCTAATTATGGGAAGGCCATCTCCCATAGACTCACTTACCTTTTTTTCTGAAATAATAAAACAGTACCCTGTACTTGAGCCAAACTAAAATACAATTATTGCTTATTAGAGACTAAACCAGCCTATTGGGTTTCTTTAATGTTTAAGTTATTTTTAGTAGAAAACCCCAGGTCCCAAGTATTCTGTATTAAAGGTCCCTTACTGTATCCATTACCTACCATGAAAACATAAATATAATAAAAGCTATAATATGCCCCCACCTTGTTAAATGTAAGAATGTAACAAGCCCTTGACTAGTTCTAAGATGCTGATGTATATAAAGAAATGGAATCTTTTATCAATAAGCCTGTTCTCCAGAAAGCTCCAAATTATGGGAAGGCCATCTCCCATAGACTGCATTTTATTCAAACAATCTAAGGGGGGGGTATGTAATTAAAGTCACGAAGAGAAAAGCAATTTGCACCAATAAAAATAAAAATGCACATCTCGCAATGTAATATTGTTCCTTAAACTGTTATTGCATTGCGAATTTTAATTGCACACTGCGAATTTTGATTGCGCACTCTTAAGAAGTGGTTGAAGGTGTCGTAATCTTTTGGAGCAAACATAACAAGTTTTTCAGTAAGACGTTTTATTACATTGACTGCGCATTGGCGGAAGCTGAAAATTTGCAAACTCTCTTCCACTGTCGGAAGTGGTTGCTAAACACTTTCCGGGTTCGCAAAAGCTATATTAAATTCGCACAAAGCTAAAATTGTTCAGGCATAACTTTTCGAATTGCGAATAGTTTTTCCGTTACCTACTTTTATTACATTTCCCCCATGTTTAAAAACTTTTACCTTTTTCTCTGTAATAATAAAGCAGTACTTTGTACTTGATCCTAGTTAATCCTTACTGCCTATTGGAATTTGTTAATGGTTTAATGATGTATTCGTAGACTTAAGGTATGAAGTTCCAAATTACGGAAAGATCTGTTATCTTTATTTTGTATTCGTGCACTTTTTTTTACAATAATAGAAAAGCATATACATTTTTATAACGTGTCAATGTTTTTTTTAGAGAGATAAAAAAAAACCTAGCTTCAAAGCATTTTAAATAAAAAATATTAAGATGTGTTCATGGGCTTATATAGTCTGCTCTCCTGTTATCTAACACACTGTTGGATGGAAGTTTGGATGGAGTCAGGAAGGATTGGCTTTAGTTGCAGTTAGGGTTGCCACCAGCCCGGTACTTTACTGGCCTGGCCGGTAAAAATGAAGCTTGATGCCAATGTTATTAATAGGAGAAATGCATAAAAATATAGAAAGTCTGGTATTTTTTTCAAGAAAAGCTGGCAACCCTATTTCGGTGTGTTTGTGTACAATCTAAAGTATCAAGGAAATTGCTACATTTATACGATTGTATTGTTATTTTTAATAACGCTGAAATATATATAAATCAATAAAAAGTGGCAAAGCCGTAATACAATAATTACTTCAGTCCCAGATAATAGGTAACATAATAACAATGAATGCAAAGAAAAACTATACCCAGCAGAGACAAATAAAACTCAGGGCTGCTGGGTCAAGTTTCAATGGAATATGCAGGCAGTGTCATTAATAAGCATCACTCTATCCACAGATCTCTGCGTCTTCTGGGTCTGCAGATTTGCAAACTTGCCATGAGCCCAATGAGCTTTGTTCAGATATGTATTGTTGCCCTATACAGAGTTGTTTAAACTTTGTTGTCATTGACCAGGTAAGAATCTTCAAAACCTGCTCTAAAACAGGACAATCACAATCCATGAAGGTGTTAAGAACACAGGTCAAACAGAAGATGCTCATCTAAAATGTCTTCCAGCGAAACAAAACAGTTATAGCTAAAAATACATATTTATCGTTTTACAGAGATATAGCCAAGGGACTGCTTTAAATGCAGTCATACAGACAATTTACAGTGTTAAAAGGGTGGTTTAATCTTTGAATTAACTTTTAGGTGTGTTATAGAAAGGCCAATTCTAAGCAGCTTTTCAATTAGTCTTCATTATTTATCTTTTACAGTTTTTAATTGTTCGGCTTTTTCTTCTGACTCATTAAAGCTTTCAAATGTTGGGTTCCTTACCCCGTGGGAAAAACAACTGCTCTTTCTGGGGGAAATTTTGTAAAAAAAAGTATTTTATTTCACACACACACACACACACACACACACACACACACACACACACACTCTATACATGAGGCACCATGCATTTACAATGGAAGGCAGGAAGGACTGTGCGGCATTTGAGCGCAACTATACAGAACTGCCTTTCAGGGATACTTTATTATTCTTTCCCAGACCACTGTTTTTCAAATAACAATGTTACTTACTGCCCTTGTATTTACTGTTTTCATATTGTATACCAGATAAATACGGACATTGCTGGTTATGATATATAAATCTGTATACAAACCTGCATATGTGTATGTTTGAAATCCATATGTATCCATACTGAACGTGCAAACTTGTTTATTCCATATAGGAAATTATGGTTTATGCACCCAAATAATTTAGGCAATGTGTTAGGTTATTGGTAGAATAATGGTTTCAGCATTCATGGAGTATTTTCAGGCAGTGAAAGGTACTGAATATATAGTATTCTTAGAGTTCGTAGCAACAGCTTCAGCTCAGATAGGGTGATGATTGGGTTAAACCTATTCCAGACTTAACCTTTGCACTGCCTGACTGAACAGCAGAGCACTGCAGAGAACATTATAAAAAACATGTTTGACTTAAAAGTCCCTGCCCCATCCCTGGCATTCCTGACTGAGACCTGATATAACCAGCTTCAGCCTTGTTATATTTACAAAGAAGAAATAAGATTTGTTATCTCTGTAATTTTTGTAGGATCTGTTTGTACTGCTCAGACTTAGCCTCTGTTACCATCCCTTGGATGTTAAATACCCTTGGTGGCCTGATTTGGATGTGAAAAATACATCGGAGTGCATTGGCTCAGCAGGAGGGGAGCTTTGTATGAGGACCTCCTGGGATCACTATGTCTAACCATCAGAGCCCACCACAGAAGAGACAGCTTCCATTTAAAGACAAACTTTATTCTTTCTCTCCCCTAATTAAGCCAGCCAATCTAATTATGTGCAGTTATATCAAATATTTCTCTAAATGCATCCCACTGCAGCCCTGTTGGATTGATCAAAGATTCTGAGGCTTGTGATTAGGATGCTGGCCCCGGTAGGGTCTCACATAGATTTCATCTCACTTGGGTGCATCTGCCTCCGAGTGCTCAGCAATTCGCCCTCACTCATTTGCTCTGTTGCCTGTATAAAGCATAGAACATAATTACCAAACTTAAGAAAACATCTCTGTAATTAGCAAGGCAAGTCTAAGCACAAGAAATGGAAATTAGTCACAGTATTACAAATTAGCTTGTGCATATATTACATGCAACAAACACCCTTGGGGCCTTATATTTGCTGCCTTTGGCTTGCAACCCCATGTATCTCAATAAACCATTCATCCCTGTATGATTAGCTTGCAGCCAAGAGAAGGGCTTTTTCTGTTTGTGGTTTTTTTATTTTTTACTTTTTCTTATTATTAAATCTGCAATGTTTTCGTTTCTCTGTTTTTTTTCAGGCTGTTACAAGTATACATGATCTAGTGGCAATGTTGCTGATCCACATCTACCATGTCACTGTAAGTTATCGTTTCTGTTTTAAAAATATGTATTGTATGTGAAGCTGTACTTACCTTAGCTTACTGTATGTTTTGTTTATTTTTGTGTGTATGTGGCTAGACAGATGGAGAGATAAACAGATAGCTACATCCAACAGTTTTTATATAACAAGTTAAAAAGAATATAATACAGTTATTTACAAAAACTTTTGATTTTTTATATGCTATGGGTAGACTAGTGGAACTTGTCATCCATACTAATTCATCCATACTAATTTTATATATATATTTGTACCTTTGCATATGTGTTTTAGTGTATACTGTTTTCATGTATGTGTATCTATATGAATAATTACTTCATCTTTGTGCATCTGTCCATGTGTTATGCCAAGAATCTTCGAAATGATCCTACTTACTGACAGTTTGGTGTTGCTCCACCTCTGTACAGCTCCTGTTGGTTGCAATAGGTAGCAATGTTGAAGGAAGCTGAGGAGGGGGCTCCTGAGAAATGTGGGACTTCAAGAATGGCAGAGCAGATGGATAATGCATGGGAAAGAAATGGGGCAAGCAAAATAGAGGGGAATGTAATTAAAAAAAAGTAGGGATGGGTGAGGTAGAGAAAGAGACTGAGAATGGGAAAAAGTATGAGACTGTAAAATATTAAGTGGATAGACATGGTGATGGAGGAGGGACAGTGGGAAGAAAGAGAGAAAGAAGGGGCATATTGCAAAGAACAAGGAAGAGGCACAGTCAGAAAAAGGATCTAAAGGAGGTGAGGGAATAACTAAGTTTTGACAAAATAGCAGAATTTATGCAGGTTGCCCTAGCAGCACCACTTTAAATGAATGTCCAATAACAAGGGCAATAAAGATAAGGGAAGAAAAACATACTCAAAGTTCACCCCAATCCACAGGTGAATAAGCATGAAGCAACAACCAAAAAATTGTGTTTTTCTCAAATCTAATTAAAAATTCAAACCATTTACTAGGACATACAGGTGAAGGCCTGACACGTTTCATGCCTATTGGGGGCACTTACTCATAGCCTATGAGTAAGTGCCCCCCAATAGGCACGAAACGCATCAGGCCTTCACTTGTATGTCTTAATAAATGGTTTGAACTTTTGCTTCATGTTTATTCACCCGTGGATTGGGGTGAACTGTGAGTATGTTTTTCTTCCCTTATCTTTATTGCCCTGGTTATTGGATATTCATTTAAAGTGGTGCTGCTAGGGCAACCTGCATAAATTCTGTTATTTCGTCAAAACTTAGTTATTCCCTAACCTCCTTTAGATCCTTTTTCTTACTGTTATAAATAACTAAGTTTTCCCTTGCATTTGATAGCTGTTTCTATTGCAATTGGTAGTTGGCTTAGTTGACCTTTGGGTTGTAAATTTTCCTATTGGGTGTCGGTTGTTTCTAACCATTTGATCTTCAGGTCTGTGACCCGAAGAGCATAAATATATAGTTGCAAATTAAAAAGTGATAGTGAAGAGCTATAAAAGGTAATTTATGAACGCAATTGCAATGTACATAAGTAAGTAAAAAAAAATGTTACCCAGTGTTTTACACAGAATTCTAGCAGTGCACTATTGCATTGAAATGACCGCATTTGTTCATGTGTGTACTTTGCAGCATGGGCATTATGTCACATGCAGTGTGTAGTGTTAAAATGCCTTTAGTGTGTGATTCTTTTTGGCTATGGTCTGTTGCAGTTACTGGCGGCACCCACTATAGGAACCCGGGGATTAGCACCATGTTCAGGGTGGAGGTAGCTCTAGGGTTCCCCAGTGTCAATAGTAGACTAGATTTTATAATAGACGACAGTTCATAAATTAAATTAAATTCCTTTTCAAAATATAAGCAATGTTTGCAAATATATATATATTTATAGAATACTTTATGTATTTATGCTTAGTGAGCATTTCTGTGCAGTGTTGGACTGGCCCACAGGGATACCATGAAAACTGGGCCCAGGTGTCAGTGGGCCTCTTGCTTCTAACAATTTGGCCTATTTCATGTTCATTCCCTATTTCTTTATGTGGAAAAAGAGGCTTAATAATGGAAAAATAGAGTATAGTAAGTAGATCCAAAAGAATAGGAGAATAAAGAGGTTAAGTGAGGAGAGAAGGAATAATAGTTTGGAAAGTTGGGCCAAGGGTCTAAGATTTTCTGTTGGGCCCCTGGAATCTCAGTCCAACACTGTTTGTATGTACTTGGCCTTACAGGTTTCTGACTCCTCAAGTGTATACACATCAGTACAAGCAATATGATGCATGTTTATAATGGCATACCAAACATTTATTTTATGGCATAACAAAAAATAAATTAAAAAAATACACACACCTATATAAATAGTTAGATCAGCTCTTTGTAATGTATTAATTCAGCAAAGCATAACATGCATCAAGAAGAAAAACTAAGCTTAATAAAAGCACAATTTACACCCTTTTAAAACAAATTCTTTGGTGGCAAATTTTAAATGCAACTTTAGAAATATACCCCTAGGAGTTGTACTCTCAGACATCATGAACTATAAAGGCATGTATTTTTGAGGGACAGGCTGCAGATAAAGTGAAGTATGAAATACAGAATGAAATGACAAAAAGGAGAATTACAAGGGATCCAGGAAGGCTTGAGGGAAGGGAAGTTGACTTGTGATTGACAGCCATTAATCTAACACTCATGAATGCTGATGATTCGTGTTACTTTTGCAAAACTACAGTTGACGCTAATTGGAATCAACAACAAAGGGCTACCTTGATTTTTGTAACTATTTTAGCAGACTTCATTTTTTCTGCTTAAGGGAGACAAAAAAATAGAGAAATGAAAAAAAAAACCCACAGGAAATTGGACCAAGAACACACATAACACGGCATTTGCATCAAAATAATACAGCAGGGCTTCAGAAAATCACAATCACATCACTCAGAAGGCAGGAACAGAATACAAATTAAAGCGATAATGTAAATTTTTTTGCCATTAAGCTTCAATGACCATTTGTAATGGTGCAAGGCACAAAGGTTTTTGATGAGCATCATCCAGTTTGATTATTCATACTTGTGTTTCTGCTTGAATTAAAGTAGAAGTGCCCCAGCCTGTTAAAGGAAAATATTTGAATTGGTAGTGAACTCTCACCTTACTTGCATCCATTTACTTTTCAATTGAATGCCAGATAAGTTGGTGCATTTTATAATCGGCCTGTCTTTCAGTGAGTGCTGTCATTACATACCAATTTCTTTTAGAAGTGCTTCCTAAGAAACATTAAATACTTACAAATAAGGATCTGTCCATCACCAGCTGCAGTCTTCTGGTGACTATTTTACCAGTGATGGGAGACAGAAGAGCATTTCAGATTGTTTCTCTCTGATTTGGTCTCTCATCTTCTCTTCTATTTCCTTTCACAATTATCCTATACAAGCCTTTCAGTGGCTGCTTACATTACAGCAGCGTGATGGCTTGCTGGATGCTAAAGACCTGCGTTTGCCCTCGACCGGTTCTTGTATGCAGAATTAGTTCTTGACACCTGGCAAGAAAATAAGAGTTGCGGGTATTGCAAATGTTAAAAATACAGATTGCCTAGATATACAGTGTTTTTAATAGGAGGCGCAATGTATTACTATGTAGAATTTTGATTTAAAATTTTAATTTTCAGTAAATAAAAAATAATGATGTATGAAACCAGCTAATTGGAATAAGTAAACAATTCCAATTGGCTATAACGTTTAATTGTTCACATTTGTGCTATTTTTCACATTAACCCTTTAAGAATCAGAAAACAGAATTTAGGGGCTGTCGATTCTTCAGTTCCACGTGTTTACGGGAAACATATAGCATGGAAAACGCAAAGGATCACTGCATTTGAAGGGTTAAATGTAGCTCACGTTACTAAGGTCACCACTGTGTTTTGTACAAATATTTTATAATAAATTATAATATCATGATATAATTATCCAACAAATAGAATACTGCAGTTTCTCTTATACTGTATAAAGCCTGTTTATGAGCATTTTATTTAAAATGATTTGACCACAAAAGCCAATTGAAATAAATATTTGATAGCTATTAGAATATCTTTAGGTGTTACTGCTTCATTTGACTGTAGAAAATTAATTTTTCTCTCTCTCTCTACACACATATATATATATATATATATATATATATATATATATATTGAGAGAGAGAGGGAAAAATAAGAGAGGTATGGGCAATATATTTATATCTATATATTCGTTGTTCAATTAAGGCATATATATATATATATATGTGTGTAGCTATCTTACAGCACGGCAAAACAGGGAGAGTAGCAGCAAATATATATTTAATGTATAAATGTCCAATATAACACATAAAGTACAAACAAAATGTATAAGATAGAGAGGCATTGCTCCTAAATCCATGGGTATGATAATAATAAGCCACTTACAATAGCTAGAAATGAAATACAGCGTGGGATGTGTGTCCAATGTACTGAGAAGGAAATTCCAGATGAGAAAGGCTGAGATCTTTTCCAACACATATAGCTTGCTTTGATCATTCCATCTGGATGGGCACACGGAGATATACAGTAAGAGGGGATTGCGTTGTAATAGCTGGGAACTTCATAACAATGTGGCGAAAGATGAGCTGATTATTTATCACATGCTGCAAGCGGAATTGGCATTCACTAAAGCAGAAAATGCTACTGGCCTTTTAAAGTGATTCAAATCAAACGTCTCTGAAGCCTCCAACTAGTTATTTAGGGTAATCTGTGGTGGTCTGATGAAATCAGTTTTCATAAACGACATTTTGATTCCATAAGGCAAATGTTCCACTAAAGACAGATTAGATCTGCCTTTGTATAATAGTCCCTCAATAAGTTTTTTTTTTTATTTCGTAGAAGGGAAAATAGTTCCTTTTTTGTTGGGCGTACAAATAAAAATGTGACAGAACCATTCTTTTGAAAAAATGTCAAATATTATACAGTTTCTAAACAAGAGTAACTCAGAATGTACAAATATATTTATTGTCTCCCTTAGGGTTGCCACCTTTTCCTGTGGCTGAATCCGGACAGGGGGCGGGGCCCATGATGTTGGTGGGTGGGCACATGACATCATGGGGCGGAGCTATGACAACGTGATCGCCGATTGGCCGATCGCTGCGTCAATCAAGCTAATCCTGCCAGGTTTTCCTTATTTGGAAAACCGCGCAGGAAGTATTGACCCGGGCAGCCCTTCAAAATACCGGGCCAAAACCGGACAGGTGGCAACCCTAGTCTCCCTCCTTCTAGTCAATAGCTTGAATCAGTGGTGTAACTAGAGAGCATTGGGCCCTCCTACAAAAAAAATATTTAGTGTGTGCCTCTGCCCCACCCACGTCCAGCCTCCACCCCACCCACGTCCTGCCCCAACTCTGCCCATGTCCCAACCCAACTCTGCCCACTCCTGCCCAACTTGCTTTCCCCTTCCTCGCTGGTAAGAGAGGAGAGGAGGGGTTTTTATTAGCTATAGAGGAAGTGGAGCCCACAGTTACCTGACCCCCCAGAGACTGCGGGGTCTGCTTCCTCTACAGTTACTCCACCGGCTTTTATAAGGTCCAGACAGCTAAAGCTTGTAGCAAGGTAGGCAGAGGGCCACAAATTGCCCATTCCTGGCACATACAAACATTTTCCATAGTAATACAGGTACAGGAATCTGTTATTCAGAATGCTCACGACCTGGGTTTTCTGGATTCTTTAATTTGGATCTTCATACTAGAAGATCATGTAAATATTAAATAACCCCAATAGGCTGGTTTTGTTTACAATAAGGATTAGTAATATCTTAGTTTGGATCAAGTACAAGCTACTGTTTTATTATTACACAGTAAAAATAAATTTTAAAAATTTGCATTATTTCGATAAAATGAAATCTATGAGAGGCAGCCTTTCTATAATGCAGAGCTTTCTGGATAATGGGTCCCATACCTGTACTGGGAATGTTTTGTATTTTGGTTTCAATATATAAAAAATAATATATACACACATATAGATAGAGAGATAAAGACCGAGGTAAAGATACATATATCGTAAAATAGCAAATTGTATGTACTGTATCTTAACAATTATAGGTACCTATCAATCAGCTATCAATCTGCATGTAAGTCTTTCTATCTGTTTATATAAATCTGTATCTATCCGTATGTGTGTATATATATATATATATATATATATATGTATTTATTAATCTGTTGGCATGTGTGTAAATATGTATGTGTGCAACTGTCTATTGTCTGAATATAAAGTTACATTTTGATGACAATCAATATACTTGTGTTACAAATATATATGTATTTATTGCATACTTATGTAATTAACCCCAAACAACACTATGTTTCACAGCTGAGCTTGAGTGAGACTATTAACCCCAGTGTGAAGGGTTATATTTCAGGTCACATGGAATGTAAACACACTGTTGTGATTGACACAGCTGCCCAAGTCACAATGTATTTCCTGGTGAGAAGACATGAACCCGTAAACAGGTAAGCCAGTTAACATGGTTAAGGATAGGTAAAAGTGACATTTTTGCTGTTTGTTCCCCAGAGAACTCAGTATAGAAGTAAGGTGATCATTTTTGGAATGTGATACTTGATATACCATATAATCATGTTATACTCCTGTTTATTTAGTCCACAATCATCTCTGCAATAGGGTGTGCTTTATTGATCGATTCCCTCGGTCACCCTGTAATAGACCACATCATTTACTTCACTCTCTAATGGGCAGGAACAGAGCTATTAGTCCGCAGGTTAAGTTAATCGATGTGTCTGTAATCCCTGCTGTCTATCTATGGCTCGCTCACTGTTTCTGCCACTTACTACATTGCAAAGCAATATCAGAGGGATCCAACAATAAGAAAGTCGAACTGGCTTAAGACCCAGTCTTTGATTATGACCTATCACAAGCATACAGACTCTGTGCTCCTTATAATGTGCTAATAAAGACACAAACCATAATAACAAAAGTACCTTCTGCTTGTATACTCACAGCAATGTTATCTACTCAGCAACAGTCTGAAGCCTGTTAAACAGATGGCTAACTTTAAGAAGATTGCTTCCAACTGTGGTGAAGCACAACTCAAAAACCCCACAGCCATAAATGAATTGTAATGCACAATTGCTAGCAGTGGAAGAACAAGAAAATTAAATTAATATTTCCATATTTAGAACTCAGTGGCCCCTAAAAGTTGCTGGCCCCCAAAGCATCTGCACTTGTGTAAGGGCCACCACTCATTGTTAATGATCACCAGATTCTGTTTCTGTCTAATAGTATAAAATAGTACTTATATATTTCAGTATTTTAAATCAGATAAAAATCTCAGTCTGATGTGTAAAGTTGTCAGTCAAAACAGTAAATTATCTCACATCTCACAGGAAATTGTAGAGGATCTTTCTCATTATAGCACAAGGAATTGAGTCCATTTTGCCACAAAAAGTATATACACTGCAGCCTTTCCATCAGACTATTCTGATAAATTCTAAAAAGTCCTTTGTG
>CM044439.1:38480864-38528011 GCA_024363595.1 Xenopus borealis | reverse complement strand
GTTTTCCCATGACAGTATCCCTTCAAAGTTGGACCCTTATGTGCTGAAATGTTTTCGGAATATTTCTCTATTAGAACAGGACAATACAGTGTCACATTAGAGCTTCATCCAGCAGTTACAGTTCACTTTCTCAAGTGGACTATTGGTGGCACATTTGCACTAAGCCTCACCCACTGGGTTTAAAAGCACAGCCAGAGCAGTGTGTTGATTGGATTCCCAACTGCAGACCAGTTTCACCCTTACTGAGTTAGTGCATGGCAGCATATGTAGTGTCAAGGGAGTGGATCCAGTAAAAAAGCATTTCGAAAAGACATTCCTCTTTCATTTACAAGGAAACTTTTAGAGCAGTCCCGGGCTTCCTTCCCTTCTAGGCTTTGCATACGAAAGAGGAACAGCTCTCTTCATCCAAAATGAATTTGTAATGGAATCATGTCTTTGGCTTGACATACAGTATATACTCATTAAAAAACCATGACCGAATAAGAGTGAAACTGGTCTGCAGTTGGGGGATTTGATCAGCATACTGCCCTGGCTGTGCTTTAAAACCAAGTGGGCGAGGCTTTGCCAAGGGTATTCAATGTAAAAGGAACTTTAGGAGCAATCCTGGGCTTCCTTCTCAAAATTCCTTTGATGTTTCTCTGCTTACACTACTTAAATGTGGGATCACTAACACAAGCTGGACCTGTTTAATGGGGTTTTGTCTGGCTCTGCATACCTCTTCACCCTAGGAGGGGTGCAAAAACAATATACTGCTGTTAATACACCTGCATAGTGATGGGCGAATTTATTCGGCAGGCGCAAATTTGCGGCGAACACCCGCGATTCACCGCCAGCGAATAAATTCGTGAAATGCCAGCGAAAATTCGGCTGGCTAAAAAAAAAACAAAAAAACCCCCAAAAAACGAGTAGTGCGCTGAAAATGACGCGACGCACGTCGAAATTGACGCGAGACACGGCAAAAACTTGCTGCGACTCATTTTGCAAATTTTCCGCCAATTCGTGAATTTCGCAAATTTTCCGGCGAAGCGAAACGGGATAGATTCGCCCATCACTACACCTGCACAGTGTTACATCTCTAGTAATTATACCCTTGGCTCCCAAAAAGGCTTGAACACAGAAAATATGTAAGCCTAAGCTCTATGGGTTGGTAACATAGGGGCACAGACTGATTAGATACTCCTTTTCTCTACATCCCTCCACAATCATAAGGATTATTCACCATATCTTAATGGGTAATCATGAATATGTATAAGTGCTTAATTACAGTCCTATGAAAGGACTTGCTGTGAGGTGCCTCCATATTATATACGTTTACAAACCACTGTATAGCCTGCAGCAGCTTCATTAATGTACTAATATATTAATTTCTGTATAACCCAAAATTTTGAACTGGATACATTTTTTCCCATGAAGGTCATGCTGATCACTGGCTACTTTTTCCATCCCCCCTTACTTTATTTGACCTATTAGCTTTCTTGTTTTAACAAATATTGTATTTTTTTGTATTGTATTGTTTTATTACTTTACTGGCACAGATCATTATGATCAGTTTCTATCCTTTACCTACTAATATGTATGCCAGTGAGACAACTATGCAAACGTAGCAGGGGAATGTTGTTGAAAATCCAGTGCAAAGAAAAACTTCAAAGGAAACTCTAGCTTGCTCATTGACATACACTTTGCTGAAAGATGCTACTGTGTACTTTTATACTGCTCTGACAACTGCAAGTTGCACTGCATACAGAGTTGCGCCTGTCATGAGGGAAGCAAATGCATATAATCACCTGAATTATGTATTTTGCACCTCAGTAGTACAAATCCAAGTCCCACTGTAACTCATTCACTTACATTTAGAAGGAGAAACAATATCCTGTCATGAAGCATTGGTTCTTTCTGAAAGCACATGACCAGGCAAATTCACCTGAGATGGCTGCTTATACAACAATATTACAACTAATAAAAAATTCACTTTTGGGTTCAGGAATAAAGTTTCATATGGTAGAGTTAATTATTTGCAGTGGAAACAGTGTAATTTAGAAATAAAAACGAAACCATACAAATCATGACAGGATCCCTTGAAGGTAATAATAAAATGATATGTCACATTTATATTAACTTTGTCTGTAAGACATTTTGAGACTTTTTGAGTGAAGTAGATTGCTAAAGGTGATGCTAGGACCAGTATCGCAAAAGGACACAAAGAGCACCAAAAGGGCAAAAGATTATGATTAGACCATACCAGTTCTATAAGAAATATCAGCAACTTACAGGTTTTAGAAAATGTTGAGAAGCAAGACTTTATTTCACATACTAAGACCTTTATCCTGATGAACTAATTAGACTTTTGTCAGCAAAATCAGAACACAAATATCTGAGCAAACATCTCATAGTCCTTCTGCAATACTATATTATAGGTAGAGCACCAGTATGGGTAGGCCTACAATGTGCGTAAAGAAGTATTACATAGGATAGGACTGTTGCCCTCAGTGAGGCTGAATAACAGGGAGCCTCCTGGATCCCTCAGTGTTTATTAATATGAATATTATTATTTATAGTTGCCAGTGATGGCCACAAGGTGTTTCCCAATATATTGGCCCTTAAAAGCTGAAATGTAATGCCTATACTGATGTGGTAGGATCTTCCAAATGTTTGCAGCTTGCATCCTGCTTGGGGACAGCTGGAGCTGAGAAGCTGAGAAGAGCTAACCTTTCATGCACTGTTTATATCTTGCTTGGCAGTAGTGAAAGCGTATTCCAAAAAAGAAAAGTGCTGGAGAGGCTGAAAGAGAAAAGGGAGAGGAAAAAGAAGCTTTTTTTTTTGTTAAAAGGAGGTTTTTTGTATTATGATTTGATGGTTTTGAAATTGGCCCTGTGTGGGCCCACAATGATGGATAGTGCAGCTTACATAGCAGAAAATCCATACTCTTCAGACACCTGCTTACCTTTAGAGAATCGCATGATACTGACCTTCAATTCAGTCTGCAGTATAAGCTGATTCCAGCAGATAAGGGGAACTAATCTGTCAGCCTTCAGGCATTGGCTTTATTGACTAAAACTGGCACAAGGGTATTTTCAGAGCCTGCTCTTTGCACAGGACAGGACAGGACATAAGTGATTCATGGACCTTCCTTGCTTAGTAAATCTTTAAAAAGAGATTAGTACTTTATCTATACACAGTATGCAATGATATAATGATTTGTTTTTACTTTTTTAGAACTTGATTTTGGTGTGCAGGGTGGCTCAGTTGTATTGTATTACAAAATAGTTTTTACAAATATTTATAAAAAAGTTTTATATCAATTATTTTCTATTCTGTTTTTTAATCTAAAAATGATTAATATATAGATAATAGACAGTAGATATAATATATAATAATAGACAGTGGTCTACCACAGACCACCAAATACATATAGACAAATACAAGAGGTCCTCTGCACTCAACCCATTGTCAATATATTTAAGACATTGAGACATTCTGTGCATACAGCTACTAAAAATGCCTTACCCTTTAAACAAAACAGGGATTGTTTGTCCATATATTGCAATATATTTAAGCTGGCCAACTAAGTCAAAGTCATCCCATATCTGGCCAGTCCTGCTCTCAACTTGCATCTAATTAATTAAGAATTATATTGCTTCATTATACATTTTACAAAGGGAATAAGTTTTACCTGCAACTTGCTGCTTTCAAAGTAAAACTCCCAATCTTGGTTGCTCTTTTATTAGACACCAGTGGGATCACCTGACTATAGCTGGGAAGGGTGGTTGCTACAACAAGAAGCTGGTCACTACTCCTATATGAATTATAACAAACAAGGGAAAGTTGTGCTGACCACTAATTTAAAAAAAAAAACATTAGGCGAAGGTGCAATGAGGTGGTGACCACAAAATACATATAGACAAATACAAGAGGTCCAGTGCACTCAAACCATTATCAATATATTTAAGACATTGATTACTTTGATGTAGTTGGCCAGCTTAAATATATTACAATATATGGACAAACAATCCCTGTTTTGTGTAAAGGGTAAGGCATTTTTAGTAGCTGTATGCACAAAATGTCTTAAATATATTGATAATGGGTTGAGTGCAGCGAACCTCTTGTATTTGTATATATGTATTTTGGGGTCACCGCCTCATTGCACCCCAGCTTAATGTTTTTCTAAAAATTAGTGGTGAGCACAACATTTGCTTTTTTGCTACCACAGACCACCTTTGTGGTTGGAAGTAAATTAGTTACAAGGAAATCCAGTATCCTCCTGTTCTCACCCCATAAGGTCTAAAATTTGGTGTTCCAACAACCAGTTGGCCCATGGGACAAACCAATAGACAGCATGCAAGTAGCCATACACAATATTGTGCATTGATAGATGAACTTTTCAAATGGGATGGCTCTACTGGGGTTTGAACTGAGAACCAGGAGTGCATCTAGCAAGTTCCTTGTAAATCTGACCTGTATGTTCCATGTCAGCCCAACAGCCTTATTTGAGGCCAGTCAATTAAGCGATTCCTGTTCCCTTCCGATCTGAGCATTAGCTTGTTCACTGTGGCTTGTTCCTAGCTCTCGTTACTTTTGTTCTTGCATGCCTTGCTTTGATTCTGTCCTTCCTCAGTCTTGTCTGTACTCCCACTTTGTCATGGTTCTGACTTTCCTGCCTCTACACCCAATCCATTCAGCTCCTGCCTGTCTTGTCTCTACATCAACTTCATACCATCATGCAGCTCCTGCCTGTCCCATTCCTGATTTAAGCCTTATCCCTTATATAATTCCTTATAGGTCATGATAACCATTTCTTACTTGAAGGACTCATTTCTTCCTCCTAAATGAGAACTAAACCCCCCTTAACTCCAGCCCCACTAAACTGAACTCAAGTGGACCCTCCTCAAGTATAAGGCTGTAATCCATGCTTGTACTTCAATAAATACTTTTAAACTACAACTGCCTGGAGGATTGCTCTTTGAGTGCCTGCTCTACAGACTACACAGTGGTGTCTGCTCCCTTAAGCTGAAGGCTCAGGGCAGGGCAACTGGGCCTCCTCATAAACATGGTGAGTCTCTCAGAAAAATGTTAACCTGTCACAAACATGCAGAGGTGATCAGCAGACTTCACAGTTGCCATATTCAGATACTCTTCTGGAAGTTTGCTTACATGGAGCCTGCAGGAGCGTTTGCAGTTGAAGCATGCTCCAGTAGCAGCTTACATGTTCCTGCAGGCTCCATGGAGTGGAGTGAATGAAGAGGATTTTAACAGGCAGAAGAAGCCTTGTGAACACCACTACTCACCTATTCATCTTCATGATGGATTCACAAATAAGAACACTTTTAATGAAATATACTATATGGGTAGGTAGCAGGGAGGGGGTCCAGTGGAGGCCAGTTAGGGGGTTTGTTCTTCTTTAAAGAATTCCTTCGAACTAACTGTTATCCATGGAAAATAATTATACATGCTATGTACCAAATGATACAGAACTTAATTGACGGTTGTGTGTTGATGTGTAATAACTAATAGCATTTGGTAGGGATGCACCAAATCCACTATTTTGGATTCGGCCGAACCCCCAAATCCTAGGAGAAAGATTCAGCCGAATTTGCATATGCAAATTAGGGGTGGGAAGGGGAAAACATTTTTTACTTCCTTGTTTTGTGACAAAAAGTCATGCAATTTCCTTCCCCGTCCCTAATTTGCATATGCAGATTAGGGTTTGG
This sequence comes from Xenopus borealis, assembly GCA_024363595.1. Lineage (NCBI taxonomy): Eukaryota > Metazoa > Chordata > Amphibia > Anura > Pipidae > Xenopus > Xenopus borealis. Next base: position 38,522,306 of record CM044439.1, on the reverse strand, counting down.
ATTCGGTTCGGCTGGGCAGAAGGATTCGGCCGAATCCAAATCCTGCTGAAAAAGGCCGAATCCTGGCTGAAGCCCGAACCGAATCCTGGATTAGGGCATCCCTAGCATTTTGTGAACTTCCCCTTCACAACTTCTTTGCAAGTTTCAGGGATCTCCTTAACATAAAGGTCCTGTTGCATAGAATCTAGAGTGTTTGCAAAACTAACAGGCATTATCACATATGGATTACATTGTGGTTTGTGGACCTAAAATACCCAATCCTAAATATAACCCAGATCATAGTCAGAAAGCATGCTATAAGTTTTGATTTACAAATCTATCCAGTTAAGAAATCCATATTTTATGGATCACTAGCATCTCAGTGAATGTTTATGTTTGCTTGTTTGAGCATTCTCAAAAGGACATCTGACAACAAATGATATATCATTATGTACTTGTAAATGTAAAATTTAGGCTTTTCTCTGAAGTAGAAAGAGAAAGTGTTTTGTTTATTGATAGAAAAACAGGAAAAAAGCACAGGTATTTTAAGAGAAAAAATATCTTAAAAGAGTAATTGCAAGAAGACTATTACATAATGTAAAAGCTTGGCAACAGACAGTGGTTGATTGGAAGTTGATGAATTAATATAAGAGACAGTGAAGGTGTTGGCAAATAGATAATACAAAATCCAACATGTCAGGAACATCAAGATAGAGAGTGTCTCGGAGGACAAGAGCATAAGGGTGTACAATAAGGAGTGGATGGTCAACAGTTTCAAAATCCCCAAAGATGTGTGGGACAAGATGAATGGTAGACGGCTGTTTTATTTCACTGAGTTAATTGGTCATTGGTGAGTTTGATAAGAGCCCTCTGTGTAGAGAGGAATTATTGAATCTTGATAGCTCTGTGTTCAATATGTTATGGCTTGAAAGAAATTCAGAGATCTGATTATAGATAAGGTGTTCAAAGAGTTTGGAGTGAATGGGGTGGAGGGAAACTGAACAGAAAGCAATCCATTACTTTTCTCTGGACAGGAGTAATGGGAGAGCATTAAAAACATTGGTGATATGCTGAAAATAATTGAAAATATGTCACATTTTTAGGAGAAGTTATAAAAAGCAGATAGAAAAATGGACATTTCGAATATTACTGGAAATATATAGAATGCTGTTGTTATGGTGGCATACCTCACCCAATACCTGTGATATAGGGTAGTACTGGTTAGAGGATGACCCTGCACTATGGTGCCTTTTATTAAAAGGGATAAATGGCCACTCTGTATCTGTGTTTACACGGGCAACATGAAATCAAGGCTAAGCAGCTATTCAGTGGATTCTTCTATTATGAGCATAGCTGCAAACACAATTTAAAAAATCTTGTTTTGTATCCCCTAGTTTCTTGTATAAACTCCAAATCCAGAGGTTAGCCTAATATTTTAGAAAATTCTTTGAGATGTATCTTCCCATCATAATGTGAAGCAGAATAGGAAGTGAGTTGGACAGAGAGACGTGTCTGTGATCTGAAAAGAGAATCTTACGGTCAGCATTGCACTAAGCTTCTTAGAATAATTTTATTGTATCTGTTATTGAGGCATGTTTTGTTGGATTAGAACGATGGAAGTTTAACCAATTCTGATTTTCAGGAGGAGACATGCAAACGTTTTATCAACCAGTGCTGGGGGGAGGGGGGCTTTATCAATTCTTATGTTTAGTTAGATCAGTGCTGAAGGGACTATTTTAGTTAATAAAAACTGGATTTTAAACAATAGTCTGCTCAAAAAAATTATGTAAATTTCAATCATGTATAGCAACTAAAATGGCTGTACATTTGTTATAATATTATAGTCTTGAGTGCCAGGACCAGTATTAAGACTTATATTTCAACATCTTGTCTGTGTATTGCATAATTACAAAATAATCATTCATTTGGGAAAATGCCTTGAATTTTTATCCCCATATTATCCAGTGGGAAAATAATACTTTACCCCACAATTTTTCAATATGTGGGTTTCAAGCCATACTTTACATTACAATTTTTTTTATAAATTTGCCCCTAACTGTCTTATCTGGCCAAAGAGATTGTGGTTCTGTGGCTCCACTTCTTCTCCTGGTCAAATAGAATGTACAATGTTTATTCAGAGTGCGTTCCTCTATAACTGATTTAGTTATATAATATTTTATAATATTATACTATTGAGTGAAAACTGTTCAAACCACCAAATGATTTCTACAGCAGTGTTTAAGTATCAAGATCTTAGATACTAAGAATAACCCCAGACCTGGATGTAGTCTGACCCCTTGCTCCATCAGCATCTGCAGTTCCTAATGGAACTCCAATAACAGTCCAAAAATCTTTTCTCACAGCTAGCCACAAAGCCCTTATTTCATACAGAAACTGTTAGTCACATTACAATGAAATCGCCACATGGCATATATGGTGATTTCTAAATAAGGTGCATAAATAAGGCATTCATTCTACTTTGAATATATAAACTAGGGCATTTCAAGCTGATAAAGTTGAGTAAAACTAGAGGAGAGAAGCAAGGTTCAAAATGTGCCTGATTTGAACTTTGTAACCTTATCCAATACGGAGGAATGGACAAAATTCAATTAACTGAGATGATAGGAAATAATTTACTGAGCCAATGCATCAGCGAATTGGGGCTTTCATACCTTTCAAAGAAGCAAATAACCTATTCCTGTCCTAGTTATCGTATGACACAGGAGTTTTTTTTTTTATTACTCAGCTGGAGTTTCTGAATCTACCTAATGATGCCTATATGTTGCCGCCTAACAGGCAATTAGGAAACTAATTGTGTGTATAATTCTCTCGTTTCCTCTACTGACAGTTTAAGATTTAAAGGTGATGACCTTTAGGGGGGAAAATAGCACATATTCCTAAATGTGAGTTGTCCAGAGAATTGAAAACAAAGTGAAAACTGTTCGTTTTATGAAATTTCCCATTCGTAAAAAGAATGCTTGTAGCATATTTTGTGAAAGTGAAGTGAAAAGAGAAAAGTCAATAAACAGTTCCATGACCATATAAAGACACAAGATTACAGACACAATGTTTTACATTATATAATGCAGTGGTCCCCAACCAGTAGCATATGAGCAACATGTTGCTCTCCAACCCCTTGGATGTTGCTCCCAGTGGCCTCAAAGCAGGTGCTTATATTTGAATTCCAGACTTGGAGGCAATTTTTGGTTGTATAAAAACCAGGTGTACTGCCAAACAGAGCCTCAATGTAGGTTGACAATCACATAGGGGCTACCAAATGGCCAATCACAGCACTTATTTGGCACCCCAAGAACATTTTTTATGCTAGTGTTGCTCCCCAACTCCTTTTACTTCTGAATGTTGCTCACGGGTTCAAAAGGTTGGGGATCCCTGATATAATGTGTACAAAGTGACCTCTATACCCTTATATTTAACATGTACATCATTTATTCGCAGAAATACAGAATGCAGACAATTTAGAGTATTGGCCAACAATGAACAGTAGAGCGGATGGAACCAAACCACATCTCATTACATATAAACATGGAGGGCATGCGGCTACAACTATGGGGGAGCAGTCTTTACTGGGGGCACATAAAAAAATCTTGCTTGGCACAAGAAACCCAAATAGTTGGGTCTGCTTCTCCAAGCTGCATCCCTAGGACCTCCATATTTCAAACACTTTCCCATCTGACAGGCTACCTAACAAGGGTCCCTAAATGCAGCAGCACGAAACTATAAAGAGGTATCACTAACCATTTTAAAGCCAATTAGAGAAGCCATCTTGAAGGACCTGTCATAAGAGTCAGGGAGGAAGGTGTCCCTGCTAAACTTGACTAGGAGGAGAGACTTGAACCTGCAGTCATCATTGCAGACATACAACAGGTGTTGGCCAAGTTGCAAAACAACCAGGAGGTGTTGCCTTTTCATGCAGAGACCATGGAACTAACTCAATGGCAGGAATCTGCAACCATTGGTTTGTGAGCAACACGTTGCTGCTTCTGGTGGCCTTAAAACTGCTATTTTGGAATTCATGGCTTAAGCTGGCCATAGACGCAAAGATCCTATTGTACAAATCAAGCATTCGTACGATTTTCGGACCTGTGTCCATCTCCTGACCTACCACTAACCTTCTGACCAAATACAGTAGTAAAATCACAGACCAGCCAATGTTCTGCCCGTGACAGAGATCGTATGAAAGTTGTGTCCGAAAAAACCTAGTGACAGTCTCCCACTGAGACTGGCAATACACGCAGAAATACCCGGCAGCCGACAGAAATATTCTAACCTGTTCAATCGACCAAACGACCAATCTCTGCCGGACAAAAAATGTCGGGACTTTCCACGCATGGTCCGAAAATCTTACTAATTCTCTATTCGTACGATCGGATCATTGCATCTATGGCCAGCTTTAGGGGCAAGATTAATTTGCATAAAACCCAGATGTACTGCCAAACAGAGCCTCCTGTAGGTCACTAATCCACATAGAGTCTACCAAATGGCTAATCACAGACCTTCTTTGGCACACCCATACCGGTTTTGCTCTCCAAATGTTTTTTAAATCTGAATTCAGCTCAAAGGTAAAAAGGTTGGGTATCCCTGCTCTAGAGATATGGCCACAGAGAGCACCATTTGGGTATATAAGAAAATTATGACTACTTTGTCCAAATGCTAAAAGGGGGCAAAGTAGCCAAAGGGCTACTTTGCCTCAAATGAATATTCTTTGGGAAATGTAGAGTACCCTTTGTGCTAATAAAAACTTTTGGGAAGATACTTTGTGCAAGGAGTGTTACTTTGCCTTTGTCAAACCAGAATTTCCACAGTGGCTGTATATTTGAGATACTTTGCATGCAACAGTCCAAAACTACTCCATGTCTGGTTCTGATTTTAAGTTTATAGTGGAAATCTGCTTTAAGGAGTTCTAATTTATCTAGATACATGGACTGAGAGTACAGGTTTTAAAAAGTCTGGAGCCTTTGCAGCAAAATATTTTCCAAGGATTATAGCAGAGTTTTGTCTGCTTTAAGTTTTCACTCCACCTAGTGGTATGATGCATGATGGTATGTTAAAAATATTAGTTATGGCTTGGGAAACATGTATTAATGCATAAAAATAACAAAATACACCAAATTTGCCTTTTCTTGCTGCACTGCCAGAGAAGGTAAAGTTATAAAAGCTGACACTTTTCATTAAATCCAGTTACCTATCATAGCCAGTCAAATGATTTTAGTCAAACAGCTGGCTTCCAAGGCTACCTAAAGATTCGCTGCTATGGGTTACTAATGATAGAGCACCTTTTATTACATTGCCCTCTTTCTCTTTAACATACTTGGAAGGTCTTAATGATTATTTTCATCTAAATAAATATATAACATATGTTTTGAATGAAATTGTGAAACAATATTTATAATAATATACAAAGTGTTTTTTTTTCCATAAAAAAACAGTTATAGTTAAAACTTTTAAGAAAGGTACATGGCTTAAAACAATGTGTATATGCTGTAAAGGTTACTATATGGGACATATTTCCCCTACTGAAATTCATAGGTGATGCATCACTGTCCTGTATATTTTTCCCTGAATTTATTTCAGCCCAGCAGCCAGCTGGGGGCATGATCCGACAAAGCAAGAATCATTGTGCCTGGCAACCTCCAGTCTGCAGATTCCCAGCACAGTGATAATAGCAAGCAGTATTACATGCTTTTCTGATCTTAATTTATCAGTTATTGGGTATTATTTTGCACTATTATTTATATAGCATCAAAAGAATCATACTGAACTTTACAGCATTCATATCAGTCCCTATCCCATGGTAGCTTACAGTCAAATCTATCACATTCACACACAGTAGAGTGAGTTTTAGCAGGAGCTAGTTATCCTGCCTGTGTGCTTTTAGAGCGTGGGAGGAAACTGAAAAAAACTGGAGAAAATACACACATACATAGGGAGAAAATACAACCTCCTTGCTGATATTGTCCAAGTTGGAATAAAACTTAAAGGGGAAACTAATCCACCAGCTATTATAAAACATTATTCCCTACCCTATAGCCCCCCCCCAGCCTAGGTGTTACCACCTGTAATTGACCCTAATTCTTTACTTACCTCTCCTTGCAGAGTCAGTGCAGGGGAGCTCACGAGTGCCATCTTCTGGCTCTTCGTTCTACTTTGGGTCTTCTTCCTTCCCTTCAACAATTTCTGTCACTTTCAGCGCATGCGCAGTTGTCACACACAGGAAGACTGCTCCAACTTTGCATGCGCCGATATGCTGCTCTCTTCCCAAAGAAGACCAAAGATGGCACCCATGAGCTCCACTGCGATGACTCGGCAAGGAAAGTTAAGTAAAGAATTAGGGGCAATTACAGGCGGTAACACCTAGTTTGGGGGAGGAGCAGAGGGGGGCTATGTAGGGTAGGGGTAGAGATTTTTAATAACAGGGGACTTAGTTCTCCTTTAAGACCCCAGCACTGCAAAGTGCTACCCACCAAATAACCGTGTTAAATGAAATATAATGTGCGTGCAATATCATGTTTATTAACAAGAATAGACGTGCTTCCCGGGTTCTGGAATAAAAATGAAGCTGCAGTACATGTTGATGTTCTGTGTATGTTGGAATGTTCAATGAATACTGTAGGTCTTCTGCCCTATTTTTCCCTAAATTCTTTCCATATTGTTTTAATTACAACAAAATTTTGTTGTAAAAAAAGTTTGTGGTATTTCTTGAGCTTAACATTGCAAACAGGAAAACTCCATGTTTAGTCCTTGCGAGTTTGCGAATTAGATTCGCAGTGCACAGATAATCCACTGAAGTCACTCCTTGTTTGGCCCTTGCAGGGGAAACCGAAGTGACTCAATTTTTGGTCCTTGCAAGGTTACTAATTAAATTCCCAGTGTATGGATAATTCCCTTGCATTATGGGGGGATAAAGGAATTTTATACTGGAAATCTAATGATCTACCTTGCAAGGGTCAAACACAAAATAGCATCATATTCCCTGTTTTCCCAGACAGTTCACAAGGAAGCGTTCAGTAAAAGTGCAGTTACTGCCCTGTTAAAAATGTTTGATATTACCTAATGTTTCTGCGATCTGATTAAATTTTTTTTTTTTATAAAATATGAGATAACCCCCATAGTGTAAGAAGTATATGCTTTTCAGACTCACCCTGATGGGGGTTTCTCTTTTAGTTGTTAAAGGAACGGTAACACCAAAAATGAAGTGTTTTGAAGGAAAGCCAATATAATGTACTATTACCCTACACTGGTAAAACTGCTTCAAAAAAACAATTATAGTTTATATAAACAAACTGCAGTGTAGCCATGGGGCAGCCATTCAAACACAGGATACATAGTAGATAACAGAGAAGCTCTGAATAATCCCATTGTATGTTACAGCACGTATCTGTTTTCTGCTGTGTATCCTTTGCCGTTTCTCCTTTTTTAGCTTTAAATGGCTGCCCCCATGGCTATGCAGCATTTTGTTTCTATATACTATAGTTTCTGAATCCAGCACAGCTGTTTTACCTGTGCAGCACAACAGGACATTATATTTTCATGACTTTAGGAACTTTAATTTTTTTTGTTGTTACTGTTCCTTTAAGAAGATTTAGGAATCCCTTATCAATTGTTGCAGGAACAAGAAGAACCTAAAGGTACTGGTTCCTTATGTTTATCATCATCATCATTTAATCACATAGCACCAGCCAATTATGCAACTATTTACAATGTATGCAACTACTGTATTTAAAGGAAAACTATATCCCCAAAATGAATACTTGAGCAACAGCTAGTTTACTGTTCCTTTAAGAAGATTTAGGAGTCCCTTATCAATTGTTGCAGGAAAGAATAGTAAAAAAAGGTTCTCTGGGAGCTTAGGTATTGGCTCCTTATGTTTATCATCACCATCATCAATTATTCATATAGCACCAGTCAGTTACACAACTATTTACTATAATGGCAGCTATTGAAAAGAAAACTATACCCCCAAAATGAATACTTGAGTTTATATCAAATTAAGTGGCATATTAAAGAATCTTACCAAACTGGTATATATATTTAAGTAAATATTTTTACATCTTTGCCTTGAACCACCATTTCGTGATGGTCTGTGTGATGCCTCAGAGATCACCTGACCAGAAATACTACCGCTCTAACTGTAACAGGAAGAAGCGAGGAAGCAAAAAACACAACTCTGTCTGTTAATTGGCTCATGTGACCTAACAAGTCTAGTTTGTTTGCTATATTTGCACCCGCATACGATCCCAGGAGGCTGTCCTTATTTTTTTAAATGGCAATTTTCTATTTATGATTACCCAACAGCACATACTAAAAAGGCATATTATTATGAAAATGGTTTACTTCCATGAAGCAGGGTTTTACATAGGAGCTGTTTATGCAATATCATTTTATAGAGACCTACATTGTTTGAGGGGTATAGCTTTCCTTTAATTTATCATGTTATTTTACATTACTTTCGCCATTCCAATGAGAAGGTGATGCAAAGCTGAATGTTGCTGAAGAAGACAGATTGATCTTAAAATTTCATTCATTTCCACAGTGTTCCATGGGAGGCAATGTGAGGATTGAAGTGTCTGATGTGCAAAAGCCTGCCCATTGTGCCAACTGACATGGGGACCAATTTGTCTGAGTATAGATAGGGGCTCAACTTAACAGGAAAAAGAAGAACTGATGTAATGTAATGAGGCCTACATTTTCCACTAAACACAAGAAACTCCACGGTTTCAGATGTTGTGAAAGAACTGAAATGAAGAAGTAAATTAAATGAACCCAGCGCTGTGTGTTTTTATATCCATTGCTTCCTTTGGTTGCTGCCATTACACTGAGCTGAGCACCTCTGTTCTAAAGTGTGCTTTGGACTGATTTTCATGTTCTGTAACAAGTGAGACTCATCATTAATGCTCCTGCCATTTACCGGAACAAAACAGGGGATTGTTTGTGCAGGAATGTACGCGAGATGGACATGAATAGGATGAATTCTTTGTGCCGAGAATTCACATAAGGACTAAATAGGCCAATTCATAACTGTACAGTATCAATTACACGAAAAGTGGACCAGCTTTGCCTTTAAGCATCCTACACAATATAATTAAGCGCACCTTTTAAAGGAGAAAACACTGCAAGTGCGGTCGGCATCATGCACTTTTTTAAAGGTTACTGGTGCTTTCAAACAATGTCTGCGGTGTTAATTAGCACATTTAGCACAACATTCGTTTGCTGCAGAGTAATCATTCTCTAATTCACAGAGAGCGCAGAATTGTGGCCAATAATGACAGTTACAAGAGCCAAGGTATTACATAAGTACTAATTACATTCTGCCCAATTAGCATGGATTCATCAATGTGAATCGCTAATGGCTGATTTGTGCCATCAGCATGTTCTGCCTGTACAGAAATATATCAGTCTGAATAATTTCCTGATCACATTACTGTAAAGTAGGGCATTATTCATCAGGTTTGAGCCATGAAGTGGCACGATGCATGTAACAGACAAGAGTACAAATCAATGTCACATAGGTGTCACCTTCATACATATAAGTACTCCATTATAATCTTCAAAGCTTGGGATGTGCACCTAATAACTAGATAGAGATTGCAAAATTTAAATATCCTACATTATTATAGAAATGTCCCCCTTGAAATCACAGCTTAACATTCTTATTCTTGCTCTGTTATTTCTTGAAAGATATTACAGATTCCACCAAAGCAGAGATCTGTAATGTTGTGACTTTATGGATATTCTGTTCTAGTAAATAACAGATAAAGGTATATATAAAGGTTAGCTGGAAACCTGTTATCCATAAAGCTCCGAATTACGGAATGGCCACCTTCCATAGACTCCATTTTATCCAAATTAACAAATAATTAACTGATTATATTACTCTTTATGTGCAATTTATATGGCCCCTGTGGTCCTTTTTATCAAGTCAAAGACAAGAGGTCCTCTGCACTCAACCCATTATCAATATATTTAAGACATTGAGACATTCTGTGCATACAGCTACTAAAAAATGCCTTACCCTTTAAACAACATATATTTAAGCTGTCCAACTACGTCAAAGTCATCCCATATCTGGCCAGTCCTACGCTCAATTTTCATCTGATTCATTAAGAATTCTATAGTAGTAGTTGGCCAGCTTAAATATATTGCAATATATGGACAAACAATCCCTGTTGTTTAAAGGGTAAGGCATTTTTTAGTAGCTGTATGCACAGAATGTCTCAATGTCTTAAATATATTGATAATGGGTTGAGTGCAGAGGACCTCTTGTCTTTGTCTATGTATTTTGTGGTCACAGCCTCATTGCACCCCCGCCTAATGGTTTTAAAAATTAGTGGTGAGCACAACTTTTTCTTGTTTCTTGTGCCTTTATCAAGTGTCCTAGCCCAAAACATGTAGTGTGGCACTCGGTTTATCAATAAAACAATTTGCAGTCAAATAGTACTGCTTTGGATTTGTCCTGCATCTCTATCTTTCCTCTAATTGAGTCATTTGGGGTACTGACACAGGATACCCTGGCAGGCTAAGCCACAAATGATCTATATTGGTGAGCTACAGTATACTTATATACTTTTCTTTGAATTAAGTAGCAGTTATTTATTGATCATAGCAAATTATTTAAGTAAGACACCAAGGTACTATGGGAAGAGGGGGTCATTCTTCCAATTTATAGAGCACTTCATCTAGAATATGCCATACAGTTTTGGTCTCCATCACTCAAACAGGACATTATTGTATTAGAGAGGGTACAGAGAAGGGCAACTAAGCTGGTGAAAGGTATGGAAAATCTTAGCTATGAGGAAAGACTGGCCAAATTGGGGATGTTCACGCTGGAGAAGAGGAGCTTAAGGGTGATATGATAACTATGTATAAATATATAAAGGATCATATAATAATCTCTCTAATGCTTTAATCACCAGTAGGTCTTTCCAGCTGACACAAGGTCACCCATTCCGATTAGAATAAAAGAGGTTTCGCCTAAATATTCGGAAGGGGTTTTTTACAGTGAGAGCTGTGAAGATGTGGAATTATCTCTCTGAATCAGTTGTACTGGCTGATACATTAGATAGCTTTAATAAGGGGTTGTATGGCTTTTACAAGTTAATACAGGGTTATGGAAGATAGCTCATGGTAAATTTGATCCAGGGATCCCTCATTTATTGTACAACATATGTTGGTGCTTTCTAAAAATATGTAAATAATAATGTTGGGGGTTACGGGATGCAGTCTTCTTACTCATTTGTACTGTACCCTGTGATTTATGAGCAGGATCTTATTTGAACCCCTAAAGATTGAGCCTCTCTGGACATGGCTAGTGATTTCAGAATAATAACATATCATCATAAAAGAAATGAAACTATGTAGATAATTAATATATTAGCAAATGCTCAGAACTTCTAAATAATTGGAATTACCTCTTTCATAATTATACTGCAAAATCATTTTGTAAATAAAAACTTGAAAATCTACAGTATTTGTAACTAATTATGCAGTGATAACAATCTGTCATGGTCTTTAAGCGGGACATCAGCCCTCGTGACCTTTTTGCTTTCTCGTCCTTTACTTTATTTCTCCTCAGGGTTTTACCTGTGTACAGTGTTCATTTCTAATCAGGTGTCTCGACACTGGAGGATTGGTGTAGAGATCAGCTGTACGTAAGGATCCTTTTGTGCTCAATCTGTGCGTGGTTATTGTGGTTTACACCTGAAGCCTAGCCCTATATTACTATTTTCTGATTAATTGTGTATGACCTTTGTCTGCCTTTTGATGGTGAAGCTCAGGCCTGGACTGGTAAGTTGTGGGTACGGGCAAATGCACGATGGGCCGCTTGCTTTAACATGTAAATGGAATGCTCACCTAAAAAATGCAAATTAGGTATGTATTTAATATGTAAATGAGCCAATCACTTTAGAATTGTAAATGAGCTGTCCATAATAATCACCCACAGCTAAGCCAATGCCTGCATTTGTTAGTGCTCATACCTGTACTGACATATGGGATGAACCAGGAATTCTGACCAACTTCAGTTAGTAATATTAGAGTTGCTTGCTATCTGCCCAATCCTTTATGGTTATGATAGGTATGTTAGTAACAGGAGGATCCATGCTCAGAACAATCACTTCAGCCTGTATATGTAACACTGTGATATGTAGCATTAATTGTATGAGACAGACTAGTCTCTTCAAGTATGACACATTTTGGCCCTGTGACACACATGATAATTAAAGTCCTCTTATCTGCCAGGGTGCATGGTCTAGCTGGGGGCACACAAAGGAAAATCTAGAATATAATGTAAGTATAGGGCCACTAATCCATCAGATAGAATAGTAATGATAGAAACTAGGGTGAGATATTTGTTGCAAGGGCCAGTTCCAGCACATTAAAATATATATTAATAAACACTAGTTCTAGTTAACCTTGGGGTTGGAAATATATATCATGCATTGCATGGGCTGCTTTTTCCTCCCAGTCCGGCCCTGGTGAAGCTTCACTGTCCAGACATCTGTGTCTTCCTACTCCCTGGTACAGTGCTCTGGTTGAGCCTCACTGGTTTCTCTCCACTAACACTTCCCCTTGTGTCGTCCTCGAGTGGGTTCCGTGTAGTGTGGGCAGCTTGTGGGTCCTTTTTGTCAATTGAATGAAAATATAGAGCTATATACACAAATGTAAGATGAAGTTAGAGAATGTAAGCTGTAATTTACTAAAGTGAATTCAGATAGCCTAATTATTTCAGCTATAGTTTGATACTATCCTGTCCACTGTAAGCTAGTGGTTTTAACTATGTGTTTTTAGGGACACTTGTCCCACACTGTCTCCAAATCCATGGAGGAGTGAGTTTGTCTATACTCTGGTGTGCTGTGTGGGCACAGCCCAGTGTTTGTTGTTTGGTTGCAGTTAAGGCTTTTAAATGTTATTTATTAAAAGTTACATTTAACTACTAGTTAACTTCTATTTAGCTGTAACTATTTAATTATAATTGGGAGTTGGTACCTGAACGGGTTTGCAAGTGGGTGTGGGGGAAGGGATTCATCTACTGTGGAACTACAACTCCCCTCCTCACAAGTTTCTTGTTTTGTGTTATGTTTATTCTTCTTGTCAATAAAATATCCATTTCCATCATAGACACTCTGGTAAGCCTGACACAAAGTCTTACTGATTTATTGATTATTCTAAGATTGTGAGCTCTCATGAGGGGGGCCTTATAACGTCTTGTTTGTGAAATTAAAATGTTGTTACTTTATAAGTATACAAATAATACTCTTTATTCATTGTCTTTCTTTGTCTTCCATTACTTCTACTGGTTGGTGCTCATTTACTGGGTCCCATTTCTAAACTTCACTGTGATCATATGCCCTGAACACTACATGTATATTTCTATCCTCCTTAAGAAGGATCTAGGAATGGTTGAATGTAATAAAAGTTAACATAAAAAATATTTGTAAATACTGGCAATGTGAAAAATTATGCCTCTGCAAAATGTATTCCCCCTACTAATTCAGGTCCAAGTAGCTGTTACCTAGGGCCTGGGGAAGGGTGTGTTTCTATAGATCCAGGCTAGAGTGTGTTGTTCTTGTATAGGGAGCACAAGGATGTTTCTCTTTGGATTCCACCTGGTGCAGGGGGTGGGTAAGCTTGGAAGCCTGGAGCATAAGACCCCAGTAAGAAGATTAGTGCCCTATGGGAAGTGAATCTTCTTAGTGAGATTGGGAATAAGCCCCTGTGAATGAGGTGAGACAGTAGATAGCAGACTTACAGGGAAAGAACAGTTTTGACTCCACCAAAGAGATATAGTTCCCCAGGGGATACTCCTCACCAAATATATGGACTCAGGGAATTCTGTATGCATCTAGCTGACTTTTGGCTAGACATTGATTGGGGAAGCCTGTTGGGCCCCATACACATGGGCCAATAACCTGCCAACTCGGTCTGTTGGCAGCTTTTATCAGCCCGTGCATCAGGGTTTTAAGACACTGTGGTGTGTGAGCCAATCCCCAAGAGACCACAGTGTTTATTTTGCCAAGCTACCTAAAACTTGCATATATTGAGACGCAGCTTCTGCTACAGTTGTGTGCTAAGAAGGAGGGAGTAAAGTAGAGATTGCATAACAACATAAAAGTATTTGTTTCAGGGCCTCTTCCCCATGTTTCATTTTTATTGTCACCTGTTCATGGAATTAGTATCTACTGCAAGCATGCAAAAGTGTTTCAATAAAGAGTTCTTCATCCAGTCAACTGGTGAGTTGACCAGATGGGTAGTATATATCATACCCCCTACCAACATAGGAAAATAAAAAATTCTCACAATATAAAGCTCATCATGACCTGCCATGGACGTGTCCTGTTATAACCATATACCCCCATGATTCACCCAAACACCATCCACTTGTTTCCAACACTACCCATCTAAACTGGAATGTATGGTATAGTGTGCAAGAGTGATCATTATAAATTTTAGTTTCACTGACATACCCGTGTGTATAAAAATAAATACTGTAGTATGTTATTTTGTCTTTTATATCTACAATGCTTCTATAGAACTCACTTTCACTATGATGCAGATAACTATTCTATCCGGTACATGTAAACAAAATCATTATTGAAGCAGAAATCATAGGCCGTATAGCACTCAGCTCTGGTGTGTGCAAGCATCGTTTATCTTTCAATAGATAAAACCCCCACTTGGTCCATTTCATTCAATAAACGTTGAATAATACATACTTACAACCTAAGGAACAAAACAAACAAATCCGAAGTAAAAGATTTCTTTAAGTATCATGCTTTCCAGAAACCATTCTCAATTTTCAAAGATGCACCCTAAACAGATGCACCTTAAATGAGGAAAAACAAACAGGGGCATTTTGGTATAAAAATTAAAAAAAAATATCAGTGAGTGAACTGCCAATTCAATGTTGTATTTAATGTCTTTAAATGTAATATAAAATATACTGTTTTTGCTCCTAGTCCTATTTAGATCATGAACACTAGTATTCAGTAAATCTATTTTCTCTTATTTCTGTTTAGGGCAGAAAGGCTCAAAAGAGGTATGTATGCCATGACAATATATTTTCGTAGAGCCACAATTGGATTCTCGACTTAGTTTGATATACAGACTGGCAGCTTTCACAGATCCTGCATGAATAATAATAGGACAGCTCCTTCTATCTTCCTATGAATATTTTCAGAATGTTGATTGTGTTGAGTTACACCTTTCAAAAACTGTTATCTTTTTTTGGTGGGGGGGGGCTGTACTAAATATAGAGCACTGGCTCAAAGAAAATTTACATAATTGCTGTCTGTGAAAAGCAGAAGCTATTCCTTATATTATCAGCAGAACATTTAAATCTTAATGACTGGCATTGTTGTCTAAAAGACAGTGTTTTTCCTGCTGAGAAACTGCATTAGATTCAAGAAATGGAGCTTATTTCCATTCACACGGCAGTCTCTCTAGAAATGACATGCAGTGCTTGAAACTGTTTATTTCCAAATTCAGGCCTCCTCCGCATCAGTCATCAGCTTCAATTACCGGTTTTCCGGAGCCAAGCCATCAGGCAGTCTGACACCAGGGTCCAACCTAATTCCCACCTTCTCCAAAGTCAAGAGCATAATGTGCAGATGAAAAGGTGGAAAATAGCCTGGACTTCATTAGCATGCAGAGCCTGGTTGTTCATTTGCTTGCTGAGAATGAAAGTTGTGACACTCAGAGCTTTCTGCAATATGAGAAAAGTCCTCTTCAGAGTATATGATGTCCTTACTGGAAAGGAAAAGGTCATCACAAAAGGCAGGAGCTGACCTTGCTCTCTGCTATACAGAACTAGTTATATTGATTCTCGGAACACCTCATTACATGCTGGATCAACATATTATTGCCATGTTCACAGACTGAATTGTTTACAAGTGTCTTTATCACCAGCAGTATCTCACCAGATGGGGCATGACTATACTCATTTCCAAGTGACCTTCCAATTAGATGTTATCCGATATGTTGCAGGGTGGCTTGATCCTTGACCATGTCTCTTGCTCTCACATCAGCTCAGTCCCATTTACTACATCTTTTTTAACCTTTCTTTCTGCAAGTATCCATTAACCTGACAGAATCAAAATAGCATTTTTTTTCCCTCTCGCTTCCCTTTCTCTTTCCCGAGTAGGAAAAATCTGCACTGTATTGTTCTGTCATCTGCAATGCATGAGGTCCATCGCATGTTTTGTGAGAATGGGGATTTCTAAGAGGGGACTTCATTATTTTTTTCTAGTATTCTTTTTATGATAGCCCCATAAGTGACAATCAGTATGTATGGCAACAGGGTACAAGGACTTCTTACACATATTGCTTATGTGCAGATAATTGGATCTGTCAGTTCATTATTTTTAAACTAAATATGACAGTCTGGGTGTGTGTGTGCTTGCATGCCTGCATGTGTGTAATCCTTTCCCCACTGTGTAAAAGATATTATCACAGGATTAAATTAATACCAAAGGATTTTTAACTCTAAATGTGAATAACTGTGTTTAAAATTGGGTTTGTCCCCAAAATAAAAATATTAAATAAAGGAAAAAAATGTATTGTTAATACAGTATTTTTTTTTACTATATATAAAAAATAAATAGAAGAGTATAGGTAGGTTCCTATTTGCTTGCCAATGATGTAGCTAGTAAGAGATATAAGTATACACATATATGTGTGCTCTAGATAAAATGATTCTATTCAGGGTCTATAACAGACCCATTTATTAAACCTTATTTTTTCTCTGGTCTTAGGAAAAACTAATTTTAATGTGAAAAAAATTATAAAAAAAAATTATTATAACCCAATGCTGCTAAAAAACTGAATCCGAAAAACGTCATCTCAAACCTGTTGAGGTCAATGGCAGAAGTTGTTCTTTGACATTGTGATCTCTGCTGGATAATCCGATAAATTTGGGGTTTTCATCCAATAATGTAAACAGTTGTGTTTTTGCAGCGAAAATTTGATAAAATCGGAGCGTCAGTAGTATGCTTCGGAGTAACACTCAATTTTGTGGCAACATTTTGTCTATCCACTAAATCAAGTCAATTTGTGGACGGGAGTTTGGTTGATTTCTAGTAAACCAGTCCCTTAAAGGTGTTGTTCACCTTTGAGTTAAAGTTTAGTATGATGTAGAGTGACATTCTGAGACAATATGTTGGTTTTCATTTTTATTATTTGTGTTTTTTTTTTAGGTATTTAGCTTTTTATTCAGCAGTTCTTTGCAATTTCAGCAGTCTGGCTGCTAGTGTCCAAATTACCCTAGCACCCACACACTGCTTTGAATAAGAGCGGGCATATGAACAAATGAATAGAAGAGGCCTGAACAGAAAGATAAGTAAAAAAAAGATGGCAATAACAATTCATTTGTAGCCTTAGGCTTAGTCCAGATGGGGAGATTCGGGGGCGATCCGCCGCCTGGCGACTTTTCGCCGCGACGGATCGCCCCCGAATATCCCCGAATAGCTAGGCACCGGCGAGGCTTAAAAGCGCCGGCGCGTGTTCACACGGAGCGGCGTGATTTTTAAAATCGCTCCAAATTGCCTGACCCCATCCAAATTACTGACCCCATTTTTAGATGGGGTCAGTAACCCCCATTTGAAAGCTGGAAAGAGTCAGAAGAAAAAGGCAAATAATTAGAAAACTATAAAGAATAAATAATGAAGACCAAGTGAAAACTTGAAAGTGAACCACCCCAAAAGGGGAGGATCAGCCAGTGTAATCAGTGATTTGGTCAGATGACATTGCAAGATGGTGCAACAGAGCAGGGAGGTGTAAGAATACCAGCGCTATGAAATATGATCACCATATGTGCATATCACGTTTGCCCTGCTATTTTATGGCAGCTGAGCAGCTTTATAATCAAATATTTGCAGCCAAGCACGAAGCACCCCCCCCTTTTTTTTTAAAAAAAAGTGGAATGTACATTGTTCAATCCCTGTTTTCGTATTTAAAATTTAAGTCCATTAAAGGAAAACTATAACCCCAAAATGAATACTTGAGCAACAGATTTTATTGTTTATATCAAATGAAGTGGCATGTTAAAGAATCTTATCAAACTGTAATATTTATTTAAGTAAATATTGCCTTTTTACATCTCTTGCCTTGAACCACCATTTCGTGATGGTCTGTGTGCTGCCTCAGAGATCACCTGACCAGAAATATTTCAACTCTAACTGTAACAGGAAGTAGTGTGGAAGCAAAAGACACAACTCTGTCTGTTAATTGGCTCATGTGACCTAACTTTATAGTTTGTTTGGTATGTTTGTGTGCACCCAGGAGGCTGTCCTTATTTTTTAAAATGGCTATTTTCTATTTAGGATTACCCAATGGCACATGCTACTAAAAAAGTATATTATTACGAAAATGGTTTATTTACATGAAGCAGGGTTTTACATATGAGTTGTTTTATGCAATAGCTTTTTATAGAGACCTACATTGTCAGGGGGATATAGTTCTCCTTTAAGACCACTCTGGCCATGCTGAAGCATACGACAGATCAAGTACAGCCCTGCTCCCTCATACCTGCCAGCTGCTCTATCTCATTCTGGTAACCAGGATATGTTGTTTTATGACAATATTTATCTCTATATTAATTGCCTAATATTAGGTACTATAGCATTATATTGGTGCTATTTAGCGGTGCCTTGTTGGTGTTTGGGTTGTGTCCCCTTCTTTTCGTTCTGTGTAATGAGGAATAGTTAGAAAAAGTCAGTTGCCAATAAGCTTGCAAATGATGTAGATAGGAAGAGATACATGTATATGCATATATATATATATATATATATATATAATAGTCCCAAAATGTCTGCACACAGACTGGTACAAAATGGTGGTGCACGATCAAACAAACTTGTATGTAGAAAAAATCGAGGATCAGCACCATATATATATATATATAATAGTCCCAGGGACCCAAGGTGGGACCGAAACGTCGGTCAAAGATGCACTTTTGCATTGTTTTGTGAAATAAATCACATTTTTCATCTATTTGGTGTGTGCTGATCCTCCATTTTTTCTATATATATATATATATATAACTTGCAAACATAACCACACTCCAGGGACTTGTTCAAGTGAAAAACAGATTTAAATTTTATTCAACGTTTCGGCACATCCACTTGTGTCGTCCTCAGGAAGGTGTGTGTGTGTAAGTTTAATCCAAGTGAAAGGACATCCTGGGCATTAGAATTTGGGCCTAAAATGTAGGATTCTATTCAGGGACATAGTGAGGTGCTCTCATATGATCCATAAGGTCTCCACTGATGTCCTAGTAAGGAAGTAACAAGTCTGCAAGGCACTGTATAGTCAGGTACCTTGTGCAGAGATTAGACTAATTAATGATGAAGGACAAAGATATTTCCCACTAATAAAAATGAAACCCATCATCTCCTAATGTCTGCTACCATGGCCTTAGTTCATACAGCTTACAAATTGCTGAGATCCATCCAGTTTATAATAAATTAATTTTCTGATTACAGAATAACAGCCGCTCTCTATATATTTCTGAAAATGTGGAGATATTATGAAATGGTCTGGCCCTGGCATGTGACATTCCACCATCTAGTCACAGTGCGCTGGGACACCTAGGATTGTGGGATTTGTCGTTCTCAATAACTAGAGAACCGCAGCCCTATGGGGGTTGACATCCCTGGCCTGCATCATAAATGGGCAAAGAGATAAATGACTCAGATATACTGTGGCAACAAGGAGTCCTATTTAATGGCCCCATTAAGCAGGCCCTGTGTACAGTTTTCATTTTCAGGAAGTCCTGCTATATTTGCTCAGCCGTTCTGTGTAAATAAGTAGAAATGAGTTTAGACCCCAGAGGCATAAAAGAGAATTGCCTATGAAGAGATAAACGAGGCTGAGTGAGCTGTCATGTGCTGTCAGAAAAATTGAGTTAGTTCTGGATTTGGATACATGTATAATGCCTTCATTTCCTTGGTATAAACATTCTAGCAGGCGAAAAATGACAAGCAAACAGCAGAGTCATTTTATCTCCTTAACAAAGTCCTTTTTCATTCATTACAAAACTATAAATGGACATAGCCATTAAAATGAGTATGGAAACAGGAGCTGTGTAAAGTCCACACAGTCCTGTTTCTATTTTCTGGCTTGCCCGGTGATATGCTCAGCATGGTTGAGAGACACAAAAAAGGCATGGGATCTATTATCTGGAAACCCTTTATTGGGAAGGCTGTATCCCATAGACTCCATTTTATCTAAATAATCCAAATTGTTAAAAATGTTTTCCTTTTTCTTCGTAAAAATAATACCATGTACTTGATCCAAACTGAGATATAATTAATCCTTATTGGAAACAGAACCAGCCTATTTGATTTATTTAACTTTTAAATGATTTTGAAGTAGACTTAAGGTATGAAGATCCAAATTATAGAAACATCCTTTATCCAGAAAACCCCAGGTCCTGAGTACTCTGAATAACCAGTCTCATACCTGTATCATTTTCCTCAGAGTTGTTATTCTGCAGGAGGACAGGTATAGCTCTAATGTGTATCATTTTCCTCAGAGTTGTTATTCTGCAGGAGGACAGGTATAGCTCTAATGTGTATAACAAACCTGGTCTTATTCCTTTAAAAAACATTGTTAGAGGGGAGGATCAGCCAGTGGGATCAATGCTTTGGTAAGATGACCATATACAAATTGTATGAATAGTTTGGTCCACCATATGGACATATTCAGTTTTGGCTTGATGTGGTGTAGCAGCTGAGCACTTTATGATCATATATTTTACCCTTTTTAAAAAGTAAAACACAAGGCTGGAGATTACATTTGATGTACACTGATCAATTCCTGTTGTACTTATTTAATGGAGAACCCCATTAACACAATGTTGGCCTCACACCACTGGTGTGCCCTTTTTTGTCTTGCACCCCCATACCTCAGTGGGGAAGGTAAAGAACTTGTAGTGCATACATGCAGATAAGCTGCAGTCTTCAAGTGAGGGCCAGAGAGGTAATGATGACACCAGTTTAAGTAGTGTTGCCATTAGAGGTTGCAGAGCACAAGGAACAAAACACTTTGGGGCATCCTATAAAGTAGGACTGTTTAACATATTTCCTAACAAATGGTCTACACAATGTTTCTCCACATGTTTCTAACAAAATTAAGGCTGCAAATAAAATATTGCAAAAATTACATGTGGGCCTGATTCTATAGGCACAAGTTCGCTTCACATATTGATAGTGCTGCTGCAGGAATCCTGGAACTACCACCATATTGATTGAGCTCTGTGTCGGCAAAATGGATTAAAATTTTGTGGTGACCACAACTTTACCCCTTTGGGCTACATTGTTTTGAGTATAGAGTGTCTGGCTCTATAAATACAACTCTGTCTTCACTAACCTTGCACACTATGTTGCAGTGAATACAATTAAGGAGTGTATCACTGGTAACTACATAGACATAGTTAACCTGTCCCTGTACTGGTTGCTCATTTTATCTAGCAAGGCTAAAAATAACTAGATTAACCACAAGAAGAACAAGATGCTGCTTAATAAACACCAATGTAGTTAATTAACAATAAGCAAATTTAGAGCCGATTATCCAGAAGGTCAACTTCCTAGAGAATGATGAGAAGGAAGAAAATAACCCTAGAGAAATAGCTGGAGACAGTACCATGGCTCCACAGCTCATTCTAAATCAGAATAAACCCAGGTGGAGGGAAGCTCTTGTTTAGGGGTAACTCAGTTGAATTATTTTTTTATTTATGAGATATTGGCAGTTTGACTACTAATTTAAATCAACAGCATTCAGAAAGTCAAGAAAGACAGCAATCCTAAGAGGGAGCCAAATCTAAAGACACAGATAATGGCAAACCCCCCTGGGCAAATGTCAAAATTGTAGCAACAGGTGCAGAAGGACCATCCATGTTATCCAAGATATCATGGCCTCTTTTACACTATATTGCTGGAGCAGAGGGATGAAGACTACTGGCATTCTTATATTTGGGATTTCCTGAGCCAGTGGGGTAATACTGTTAGAGGGTTGGCTCACCTTAAATTAACTTTTAGTATGTTATAGAATGATACATTTTAGGCAACATTTTGATTGGACTTCATTTCTTATGCTTTTTTTAATAATTTTGAATTATTTGCCTTCTTCTTCTGACTCTTTTCAGCTTTCAAATGGGGTTAACTGACCCCATGTTGAAAACAAAATGCTCTGTAAGGCTGCACAATTATCGTTAGGGCTACTTTTTATTACTAGTCTTTTTATTCAGGCCCTCCCCTAATCATATCCCAGTCTTGTATTCAAATCAATGCATGATTGCTATGGTAATTTGGACCCTAGCAACCAGATTGCTAAAATGGAGAGCTGAATAACGCAAAAAACACAAATAATAAAAAATTAAAACCAATTGCAAATTGTCTCAGAATATCACTCTCTACATTATCCTAAAAGTTCATTAAACAGTGAACAACCCCTGTAAACAAATACACAATTTTGTTGAATAATTTATGTATTCACTCTTTATTCTATTCCTGCAGTGGGAGAAGATTCTTAGAAGTGAAAGGATGTTGCAACACACTACACAGTACTTTACTGTAGACTGTAAATACACCGGGCACTGGTAGTAGGAAATGACATTATATATAGTATACAGTATATATAATATACACTTTCCTTCTGCTTCTATCCTGCAGATAGGTTTCTCTTATCCTCTATTGTTTGTAGACGTTTCTCTGACCAGGATATGCAGTTTACTTTATGTCTACATGTGATTTACCTTTTTTAATTGAGACCTTCAGCATTTCTGCATTTAACAAGACTGTCTAGCTTGAGTATAGAAGGGATAAGACATGTAGTATGGTACAGTTTGAGTATGCTTTATGATACGTTTGATATTGGAGTATTGGTATTCCTGGTTATATGTGTTTGTGTATTGGAAATAAAATAAAGCATATAACACTATTTTAACAACTGATACAAAAGATATGGCAATCTCCATCACCCCAACTGTGTGTTCATGAACCATGAAGCCATTTTTCAGGTCTGTTGAACAGGAACAATTATATGACACTTCAAGATAGCTCAATGAGACTTCTATTTGACAGGCCATCCATTACTGTTTTTAGTTGTTATTAAAATGCTATGAAACTTGAAAATATTTATTTGATTGGGGAGCAAGTTGCCATGAACCCCACCTACTGCATATGTCCATACATTATTAACAACAAAAGGGGGTAGTACCTTCTATTTTCTTTTTAACACCATATGAAGCTTTGACAAATGGTTAAATCAATCCTAAGCTTGGCAGATCATTCAGAAACTATTTGTATTAGCTGTTTATCAGATTATTAACTGCACAGATGTTGCTGCCTGAAGAGCAGCTGATCCTTCTCTCTGCCAGAGACACAGACAAAGGTCTGGAGAAATAATTGGAGATGTGCATGGAATATTAAATTAATTTGTGGCTCTTAATTCCTATGCAAATCCTGACCTCTGATAGAGACTATCAATTACCCTGCACAGAATGAAAAAGAAAGGAGACAGTTTCTTTCCCCCCCCCCTTTTTTTGTTTAAGAACGTAGAATAGAGAAATATTTGAAATTAGCAGTGAGCTTGTATAGAAACTGAACCTTGTGGAGTTGTTTAATTGAATCCCTAAACTTGGAATAATGCCTCAAGAGAATAAAAACTGCATTCACTGAATGAATAAAGAAAGAAGTAAGATGTTTGGCTTAACAGGTCCTACATCTGTGACCGTTGAGAAGAAATCCCAGTAAAAACACATTCTTCTCCTACTCATAAACAGTTAGGACTGAACCTAAGGGATGAATTACATTGAGTCTCATGAAGAAATGTGTCAGGCACTGAGCATGTTTCCTGGTAAGGAGAAGCAGGAGACCTCTACAGGTGTGTAATATTTTTATGTGGGATTCTTTTTATTAAGAAAATACTGTTTTACGGGTGGTAGACTGGAGTACAACACATCTTGTGATCATTAACAACATTTTAATTACTTTAGTCTCTTTATCGTCCATTTATCTCTTTTTCTACCATTCTCATTCTTTCTCTCTGTCTGTTTATCTATATCTGTCTGTTGTCTCACTTAATCATGTTGATGATATATAATAGATGTTCTTGTACTTTATTTTCCTAGTGCTAGTTTGCCAAATGCTGATGCAATGTCTAGTCCCTTTGTTTCTGTATAAGGAAGGGGCTCTTCTGTCATTGTAAAAATGTAAATAGTGCAAATGTTTTTGTAAATCTCCAGTTTGAATCTCATAAATTATAATATACAGCAAATACATGATCAGACAAAACAATAGTAATTATCATTTACACCCACCACAGATATGGTTTGGTTATATTAAGAAGATCTTTTGGTTTCTTCCATTCGGCTTTTTTCCTTGCAGGCTGGCTGTTTAGTCTATTTAGTGGTTCAACGTATTCTTCCATCATATTTCGTAATGAGTAAAAATAAATGGAATGAATACTGTGATCAGTCTATTTGTCGACCTTTAAAAGACCTCAGTAGTGAAATGATGTTCTGTGTTCCTGTCCGCACATCCAATATGCTCTGCCTTTCAGTTCCCTGCAGCCTGAACAAAAGCCACACAACAATATCAATTAATCATGCAGCAGGCAAACAAGGAGATTTATTCCACTACAAATAGCCTCACAGAGAGAAGCTGAATGGGTGTGATTAGCATGTGAAAAGAGAAGCAAAACTCCACAGTTCAACAGCTAAAGAGCAATTTGATGGGGCTGGGATGGGGAAATTACTTGATTAGTGTCTGTAGTAGAGATCACAATTAGAGCATCTTAGTCATAAATCCTGACTAGGAGCCACTAGTCTGGCAAAATAAGCCATAGTATTGAGGGACACGGAGACTGTAATGGCAGAATAATCTCTAAAGGATACTGGGAAGGGTGGTCACACATAGAAACTGTTGGCAGCACAGATCAACAATACAACCTTCCACAAAGAGGCCATGGGTCAAACCATGTCCCATGTGTTAACCCAGCATCTACTAACATGACTTAACAATACATGTCATGTAATGTGTGATAAACAATACATCAATGCATGGTCACATACACTGTACATGTATAAGCAATTAACAGTACTGTGGAAATGTACAATGTACACACAGAATGTAAATATATCAGTTCAGGGCCTGTGAAAACACTGTATATATAATTTATTAATACATAGTTTATGAGTATATGTGCACTGACATACATTACTATATAAACATAATATAATAATCTCCTGGTCCCAAAAGGGACAAAGTGGGTGCTTAACACATTTTAAACTGGCTGGGGCACTAGGTGCTAAACACCAGATTAATTACACAAAGAGGTTCACCAACCCATTACTGGCATAAAATATATCTGGATATGAAATATATCCTTCTATTGCAGAGCTCAAATGCATCCTAATATGCTCAGTATATCAGTTGTTTGCTCATGGGCATTATGGGTTTAGTGTATATAAACAACCATTTACTCAACCTAAATTTGTCAAATCATGAATTACGGGAACCAGTGTCGGACTGGGACACCAGTGGCCCACCCAAAAATCTTAGACCAGGGGCCCACAATAAAACCTTAGACCAGGGGCCACCCTCAGTACTAATATTCTTCATCTCCTCAATCAACCTCTTTTCTCCTAGTTTGATTTCTTCACACACTATAATCTATTATTCCATCTATTTAGCCTCTTTGTTCTCATAGAAATAGGGAATGGCCATGAAATAGGCCAAAAGTTTAGCAGCATGAGGGCCCACTGACACCTTGGCCCACCGGGAGTTTTCCTGGTATTCTGGTGGGCCAGTCCGACGCTGACGGGAACTTCACTAGTCTTTTAGATATTTTAGCTAAAGGAAGTCTCTTATATAATAGTTACAACAGAATAGTATGAATAACATTCTTATGCTCTGAATTCTAAAGTACTCCAGCCAATAGCAGAATAGTTCTATAATAGAATAGAATAGTTCTTAACCAAAATGCAATGCCTCTACTCTAGGAGCCAATGACAAGGGATGCCACTAGCACTGTGGGTTATAAATGTTAGTTCACCAAAGCACCAACCACCAACAGACAGCAGAACATTAAATGCTACATACTTATTGGTTTTTAAGTTTTAGAAACTGAGGTAAACTTTTCACCTTTTACTATATATTATTGTGAAGTAAACAGAAACAAATCAAGAGCCATAAAACCATATAACTACATTATAAATTGGCCAGAATGCCTCACATTAATTCCACTTTGAACTAAGTGCCACTGACCCTAGATACCAGCACACAGTTGGAATTCCAGCTTGAAGTGATGCAAAATAGAAAAGTACTGTAAGTTGTTCAAACAAGGAAAACAACTGCAAGTTGACCATATAAAAATATGGAAGCTATTTAGGTAAACTTCCACTTTAACTATGCTACCTATGATTTATTGTATTGTCAACAGTAATAATGCATTAAATACAGTGTCCAACTTGATTGTCATTGAAATGCATCATTAGCAGCTGTAAATCAGAGGGTCACATATGCTTTACTTACAAAGCAATTATTATTAGACATCTATTCAAACAGAGTAGCGTTAGGGATAAATGGTAACTTTCCTCTGGCCAGACACTCTACAGGGCTAACCAAATAGGCATGACGGTATACAGAATTTGCACATTAGAATGATTCTCTTGTTTACTAGCCCTTGTTATGCATTTTCCCATTTAATTGCCTGATTAATGTTCTGGCTTTGTCTTTTCAAGACTAGCGATAGTGTCATTTTTTAACCTTGGTCCTCAACACTTGTTCTTTACTCCCCAGTCCAGGTTGACCTTCTATTCCTCCACTTCTCGTTAGTCCTTTTCTCCTTTTAAAATGCAATAAATTATTTTGTAAGTTGTATACCATCAACATTTGTGTAACACATAGTGGATCAAGACTGTCATGGAAAGTTTACATATTTTTTAATGTTGGGGCAAAAGAGCCAATTGCAATGTAGCATTTATGATTCTGCATCTCTGGCAATTATTTGTGGTCAGCCATATTGCTTTCACCAGAGATATTCTGGAGACAGCATTTTGTCTTGCTGAATTTCCTCTGCTGTTGGCAATTGGCAGCAATGCACACAGAACCAGATGAATAATGAAAGTACTGCAATTCTTCCATTACACAGCTGTGAGCCTCTTGGGTTGTCAGCATTGCTCATTTTAGTATTCTCACTAACTGGCACTTGCCTCTGCAGCCCAAATGCCATTGTAGCTGGTTACTTAGGCAAAGCTACTGTAGCTCACTATGTCATTGCTGCTACTAGTAGTGTAGATTAAAATGGACCATCATAGGTTGCTTGCAAGTAATGGCAATGTGCTCACAGATTCCTCCAAAGAAACAGATAGTGACCATAACCTCTATTGTTGATTGAAAGCTCCAGATGTGCCAAAGCCTTAAAGCAAGCTTACTCCAGTCCGGGCCAACTTTTTACATATATTGAGCCAGAATATTTGAAAAGCACATATTTTTGGATAAGGGAAGAAATCCACAGTGCTATGGGTTTGCATGCAATCCATATTTTGGCCAAAGTGTGGTACTAACATCTAATTCTTTTATAATATTATTGCTGACATTGACACAGGGTGAATGACACTGGAAATAATTTTTATACACAATTTATATACATAATTGGTAGAAACAAAGGGAAACAAGAGTGCAACTAAATAAATATTTTAATATCAATATATAATTACAAAGGCTGGTATACATAAAATAATGGACGAGTCTGCCTCATGGAGTTTACAATCTGACTCAAATGTGAAATCGATACATAAGTCTCCAGAGCTCTTGAAAAGGCTGGGACCATAAAAATCCTTTGTAGATCAGAATTTGCCCTCGAACAGCATACAGTAGATGGACAGCTTTGATATACAGGTTTGGGACATGTTATCCAGAATGCTAGGGACATTTTCAGATAAGTGATCTTTCCATAATTTCTAGTAGACTTTGTACCTTAAGTCTACTAGAAAATCAGTTAAACATCCAATAAGTATTAATTATATCTTAGTTGTTGTCAAGTACAAGGTACTGTTTTATTTGTAGAGAAAAATTAAATCATTTAAAAAAATTGTTTGGAAAAAAAGGATCCATGGGAGACAGCCTTTCCATACTTAGGATCTCTTTGGATAAAGGGTTTCCGATGACAGATCCCATACCTCTATAAGACTGGGCCATCAAGGTATAATTACTTTGATGCTATAAATATATTTTTTTCAGAATGTTTTTAAATTAACATAAACTAGTCACAAATCATACGGCAAGATCTCTTATATGTTGTCTATCATAAGGACAAATGCACCCATGCACACTCCAAGCTCATTTTTCCCCCCAGGACTCAAACATATAGCAGGTAATATGGGCTCTCTTGGAAATGTAGTAGCCAAACTTTGTATGCATAGTGAATAGCCTCTTTGCATTGGATTCAGCTGTTCCATCTATACTTTGTCATGTACCACACAACAACAAGCACTTACCTGAAAACTGTGAAAAATCTTTCCCCGGTATTAGTCCAGCTTTCTCCTTTTAGAGTTTATCATTACCAATATTCAGTGTTTATGTATTATTCTCAAATTTTTCCCTAGAACCCCCAGCCTATCACTATAGTCAACCACTTGCTTTATTCCTATTTTATACTCACATGTTCTCTCTCATCTACCGTCTACTTGAAAAATGGCAACAGTATCTTAGCTTCCACTGAACACTTAGAAGTTGGTCTTGAAAAATATTAATGTTACTGTAATGTGTGGGTTTCATGTGTGTCTGTAGTAGGATATGGGCCAGCACTTATGCTGCCCTGTGTGACTGCACATACTGAACACTCTAGGGCCAACCCTGCATCCATATTCCCTTTCAAATTCTTTTCTCCTTTATGACCACTAACTCATCATATCAATAATATATTGGTCTGTCTCATATTATTATAATATTTGTTCTTCTCGTGATGGTTCAGTTCTATTTTCTCTTGCATTCCTCCTGCTTTTTATATAAATATAACCTTATATTGCACATACCTGATATTGCAGAAACTCCAAAGGGATGTTTTAATAGAAGGTGATCCACTTTAATTTAAATCTGGAATATTAACTGTAAACTTTGTGGCTGAAATGACTTCTATGCAGTAGGACCCAGGCATTTCTCTGCACAGTACAGGCTGCAGTATTCCACATTTAACCAGCCAGACAATGTGCAAGGTACTACTGAACATGATAACATCTATTTGAAAGAGACATAGCTCCGAAGTCTAAGATCAGGGAAACTCATTGCATTTATGTTTCAGAACATGAAAATTATATGAAAATAACAGATTTTGACCACAAAAATATACGTGTTTGTGCAAAATACAGAAATCCGAGATCAAGTTGTCATTATGACAGCCCAAGACAGCTCTCAGGGTGTGCCTGGTCGGTATTATTGGTTTCTTGATAGTTTCCATAAAGCCTTGATTCTCATAAAATTCCTGTGAAAAGGGAAGAGAGAAGCGTGGCAATTTATTCCAATGGGTGGTTTTTAAGAAACTGGCAATTTAAAGCCGTTGGGTGTTATTTAGTCCCGTATGAAATTAAATGATCCTATTTCTCAAATGACAGTGTCTGTAAGGGAAAGTGAATAGTCTGTAAGGGTAATTGTCTCCTGATGATATTTCCATTAGACTCAATCTTGGGTTATAATGACATTCGCTAGCTGGTCTAAAAAGACGGCAAGTCTACATCCAACCCAGCATTTAACCAGTTAATTTCAGCTCCCAAAATCTCTGTCTCAGAGACCTATTCGTTGTGGGCTGTGAAGTGGAGGAAATTACAAATCTCTCTTCGCCCATGGGCAAGAAGAGATGGGGCCCTTGTTTAACCCTTGCTTTGCCATGTGCACTGCACAAAAATCCTGTACTGACACCCCCAGGGAGACCACAGACAAAACCTTCCCCAGTAAGGAATCGGGCTTCATAAAAACATTCTCTTTATGTATTCAGCCATGGTATTGCAGGTCATTTTTAACCAAAAGGTTGTAGGACATCTAAAATTTGTAGTGTATTATATTCTCTTTAATATGTTACATATATCACCATATGCACTCCCAAAAGTTTTATGTACAGTATATAATTTTTTTTAAGAACCCCACAATATGTCTAATATTTTATATATATATATATATATATATATATATAGGTCCAAAGAAAGCACTCACGGCATAGTCCATCAGTAGTGTAGAAAAAAGTGTTTATTCATGCATAGTACATCATATATATATATATATATACTCATATATAAACACATAACATACATATATCTATCTATAGGTTGCTATATCTATAGTTATAATATTGTTGTTCACTTATCTTTTTCTATATACAGATTCACTTATCTTTCTCTATATACAGACAGTATGCAGAGTTTAAATGTGGCTATTTGATCTTATTTAGCTAGAGTGTGATTTTGGGGACATTACAAAAAAAAATCTATTATTCCCTTGAATTAGTAAGAGGGACTAATAGAAACCATTAGAATTCTGCTTTAGACCTTCGCCTACTCTAGCAAAACAAGACGTGCAGACATATGCCGTTCCATGTGTCCCAGCATAATCATGAATTGTCGTTCTAACTATAGGCAAATGAGGGTTTCTCCTGGTGTGTGCGACGTAGGAATTCCAAATGTTTAGAGATTTTCAGATGTGTAAGTGCCTCATCTTAAATTTGAGGATAGCACAAGAGCTGCAAGATTGAGGCAATCTGCTTGGCAACTTCTATTCTAAAGCAGTCAATCAACTGGCATCTTATCTGCACTTGTCCTTTAATGTTAGGGGATCTGATCCTCGGTTTGTTATGTGTTTTATTCAACAAATTACAAGCAAACTTGACCTTGCAGGGAAGAATCACACAACAATTCCGTGGGATATATTAATTTAGAACTTTGTCTTTTCATACTCTTTGTTTAGCTCTTTTGTTTCTTTTGTTTATTCCACCCCTCTCCCTGTCCATCTGTCAATAATTCAAGTGACGCACAACAGAAGACAAAACAGATGATATAGATGCTAAATGACGAAGGGAAGAGATCCCGTAGAAGGAAAAAGCTTACCTTGCTCATCCAGAAAGCAAGTGGCAGCATCCCATGCCAGGCTGGTGTGATCTGACTGGAACAGAGGGGATTTTTTTCAGGAAGGAAAGCGAAAAGGTACTTAAACTTCATGAAGAGGTTGGTGTCACAGCATATACTTAGGGGATACTAATTATTGGATGGATCAGTCTCCCTGCATGTGATTCCATTCAGCCTTTGAACTCATTTATGTGTGCCATACTGTATATACATACAGCAATTGGAGCACTGTCCTAGACTGATAAAAAAGAATGTTTTTTTAAAGTCATCTATTTTAGTTGAATCTGTTTGTAACTATGTACCAAAAATAAGTATAATTTAAACATATATATAAATATTTATATATCTTGTGTGTGTGTATGTATATATATAAAAATCAGTCCAGTCTAGTAGGACTGATGATATTAATCATTGTGCTGTGTGGCTGCTTTATACATAAAAATTCAGTGAAATGACATGTTTGGATGAAAATAGGCATCTGAGTTTGATGCAGATACAGCAAAATATATAGATACAACAATAAATATGTACTCCACCGCCCCGTAACAGGAAAACGTTTAGAAAGATAAATTAAGATGCAGGTATGGGAGCACTAATCCAGAATGTTTGGGACCGTGTTTTTACAGATAATAGTTCTTTCTGTAATTTACATATCCATGCCTAAGTCTACTAAAAAATTATTTAAACATTAGATATACAGGAATGTTTTGCCTCTATTAAGGAACATATACAAGGCACAGTTTTAATTCTACAGTCAAAAAAGAAAATACATTTTAAAAATGCGAAATATTTCATTAAAATGGAGTCTAGGGGACATAGCCTTCCCATAATTCTGAGCTTTCTGGATAAGGGGTTTCCATACCTGTAAGATAAAAAATAAATACTATGGTGTAACTGAAGTTAAAAAATAACACAGTGTATATTGCAAGTCGTTGAACTGCAGTTTGTTTTATCCACAGTAAAATGAATGTCCTCTTTTCTACAGGTATGGTCTTTGGGGGGTCAGTACTGCCATATACCCCTTACAAGGAAAGATGAAGGATGTCTTAGACTGACTACAGGGAATGAGAATGGAAGCTCATTTAGATTGGATGACAAGGCTAATGCTTTCCAACATACTTAACATTTGTCTAATTATCTATTTGTTAATTCAAATATATCAATCAGCCGTTTGGGAAAAATATTAATAACATTTTTTAAATATAGTTACATATGTAAAAATTAAGCATCTGCATAAATAATTTCACTCCTTTAAAACTTAATTCTTTAATGAGATGTTTTATTTGGAAATGCTACTTTATTTTTTACTGCATTTTATAAAAGCACACTCACATATATTAAATATATATTCCAATGTAAATGCCTTGGACTTGAATTTTTCTTTCAGTTAACAATGGGTATAAGTTAAACAAGCTGGTCTGTATTAAATTGCATGAGGTGTTGGTGTCAGAGACAGATCTATTCTGGAACCAAATCTGGTTTGCTTCATTAATATTAGTGTAAACTATTCTGTTCTAGGACAAAATGCATGTAAAAGCTATGTTATTGTGTGTAGCAATTATAGCTTTAAATTAAATAGGTTTTGGACCTGTTATCATGAATGCTTGGGACCTGGGGTTTTTCCGGGTAAGGGACCTTTCACTAATCTGGATCTCCATACCGTATGTCTACTAAAAACAAATAATAAAAACATTAATTTAACTGAATCAAATAGTTTTGCCTCCAGTAAGTATTAATTATATCTTAATTTGGATCATGCACTAGGTACTGTCTTTTTATTACAGGGAAGAAGGATCATTTTTAATACTTTTAATTAAATTGGAGTCTATGGGAGATGACCTTCATCAAATTAAATCAGAGCTTAATCTGCATAACTGGTTTCTGGATAACGGATCCCATACCTGGATATGATTTGTACAAAATTAAATGGCCCATCCACGGTCAGCTTAGGTTTTTTTGACCCAATTTGCAGCCTACCGGACTACTTCTGCCTAATAATACTTCTAAGTCACAGAACGTAATGTCTTGTTAGATTTAATATTTTGTACATTGTTTTAATATTTTGGATTTGTGTACATCATCACATAATATGAAAGCATGTGCTGGCCACTTAATTAAAGAGAAATACAACAGATAAATAAACAGAATGGTTGTGTAGAATGAAAGGTCAAAGAACAACCAAAATGGGGGATGCATTTGCAGCAATGTGATCACTGCTGATTTCAAATAGAATACTGGCATATATACCCATACTGGTTTATGAACCCAACTTCCTTTTAATATATAATATGGAAACAGTAGTATTTCAACAGTGACAAAGGTTATTGGCTTAACAGAAAATATGAAATATGCATCATAACAAAATTAGACAGGTGCATAAATGTGGGCACCCCAACAGAGATATTACATCAATAGTTGAGCTTCCTTTTATATATATATAACAGCCTCTAGACAACTCCTATAGCCTTTGCTGAGTGTTTGGATTCTGGATGGCGGTATTTATGACCATACAAAATCTCTCCAGTTCAATTTGATGGTTGCCGAGCATGGACAGCCTGCTTTAAATCATCCCATAGATTTTCGATGATATTCAAGTCGGGGGACTGTGACGACCATTCCAGAATATTGTACTTCTCCCTCTGCACAAATGCCTTTGTAGATTTCCAAGTGTGTTAAGGGTCATTGTCTGGTTTGAATTTCCAACTCCTGCGTAACTTCAACTTTGTGACTGATGCTTGATCATTATCCTGAAGAATTTGTTGATATTGGGTTGAATTCATCCGACCCTCAACTTTTAACAAGGGCCCGGTCCCTGAAATAGCCACACAGTCCCACAGCATGATGGAACCTCCTCCAAATTTGACAGTAGGTAGCAGGTGTTTTTCTTGGAATGCGGTGTTCTTCTTCCACCATGCAAAGAGATTTTTGTTATGACCAAATAACTAAATTTTTGTCTCATACGTCCAAAGCACTTTGTTCCAAAATGACTGTGGCTTGTCTAAATGAGCTTTTGCATAAAACAAGCTGTGCTGAATTGTACAAAGATGTACAGATCCATCTTCAGCAAGATGTTATTGCAGGTCTTTGGAGGTGATCTTTGGGTTGTCTGTAACCATTCTCACAATAAACCGCAAATCTTCAAACTGGCACAGCCTTAAAATGAAGACTGAAACGTTGAACGTTTGTACAATGTATTAAGTGTGTGAGAGAGATATTTTTTTTAAATATTACCATGCAGGTCAAGTAATTATTAACCATGCGATGGGTAAGAATAGTTTCCAGCCTGATTAATGTCTCGCTCTATACAATATATCCTGGATATACATACAACGAAGTGGATTCCTTTCCATGCTAATCAACAGCCTCTAGTTCTGCAATGAAAAACTTTTGAGTTCTATCCAGCTGTATATTTTACCTCATTGTAAATTTTCTGATACATCCCAAAATATGCAGGTAAAACTTAGTCCCTTTGTAAAATGTATAATGAAGTAATAGAATGCTTAATAAATCAGATGCAATTTGAGAGTAGGACTGGCCAGATATGGACAATACCTGTTTTGTTTAAAGGGTAAGGCATTTTTTAGTAGCAGTATGCACAAAATGTCTCAATATCTTAAATATATTGATAATGAGTTGAATGCAGAGGATCTCATGTATTTGTCTATATTTATATAGTATGTTATTTATGTTAGGGCTACAGGTCTAGAATAAGAACTAGATATAAAATAAATGTACAGGTATGGGATCTGCTATACGGAAGCACATCATACAGAAAGCTCTGAATGACGGCAGTCTCCCATAGACTCCATTATAATCAACTGATCCAAATATTTAAAAAGGATTTCCTTTTTCACTTTAATAATTGATAGTACCTTGTACTTGATCCCAAATATGATATTAATACCTATTGGAAGCAACACCAGCTTAATTGGTTTATTTAATATTTTCCAAAATATTTTTGAAGATCCAAATTAAGGAAAGATTTTTTATCCTGAAAACCCCTAGTCCCAAGAATTCTGGATAACAGGTCCCATACCTGTACAAAGTTTTGGGGTAAATTTATTTCGAAATTTCCGTTCCTTTTTCCCCCCTGCATTAAATGCATGTAATTAGAGCTGAACTAGTTACATTCATATAAAAATAAAGTAATTGTTGTTATTATTTGTATATTGCCATCATTCCCCACAGCACCTTACAGATTAAATGGATAGAAATACAAGACTGAACAGATTACTTATACAAACATGTCACCAAAATTGATTCACAGTTACAGTTAGCTATTGTTAGGAGACAATAGGAAGATGATGCTTTTATTTCTAAAGAAATAGGCATGACCTGCTGAAATCTCTAAATATTTTTTAAAGCCACTATTCTCTGGTTGTTTATAAAGTGACCCATTGATACATGGCTGAAATGTCTGAATCTAAGGATAAAAGTTATTCTGAAACAAGGAAAATGGAAAACCAGATGTGAATGTTACAGGCCATTTTCATTTTTAAGTTCTTGGCTTTGA
This sequence comes from Xenopus borealis, assembly GCA_024363595.1. Lineage (NCBI taxonomy): Eukaryota > Metazoa > Chordata > Amphibia > Anura > Pipidae > Xenopus > Xenopus borealis. The sequence continues at coordinate 38,486,688 of CM044439.1, read as the reverse complement.
TTCTGGCAACACAACTTGCCTCAAGCATTAAAACCTTAGTTAAATGTCATCAAACTGTGCTTTCCCAAAGAGAAGCATGTACATAAACATACTGGTAAGTAGCATGTTGTATGAACATTAACCTATTGAAGGAGATCTCCAAGGATTGGTTCTTTGAACTATTATTGAACCTGTAGCAACTAGTGATGGGCGAATTTATTCGCCAGGGGCAAATTCCCGCGATTCGCCGCTGGACAAAAAATTCGCGAAACGGCAGCAAAAATTCGCCACCGAAAAATTCGCCAAAAAAAACGACGCGTTGGAAACGACGCGTGTCAAAAATTTTTTCGCGAATTTCTCTGGAAATTCACTAATTTTTCGGCGAAGCGAAACGCGGGAGATTCGCCCATCACTAGTGGCAACACTACTGCTGCTCTGGGTGGTTAGTGGTTCTGGTAGGGTACAGTGAGACTGGATTTGCTGTATTTTCATTTTCCTTGAAGACATTTACAGCTGGTCATCTTACACTCTTTCTGAATTTAGAATGATCTGCACTAAAATATTTCTGTTATATACCCTGGAATTTTACTCCAATGAGCATAATATGTTTAGTAAAGCCAGAATGGGGTGACCTCATTAATTGTATTAGCACGATTGGTACTAAAACAGAATAGTGCATGGTCGAATTTTGAATTGGAAAAAATTTGAAATTCGACCATGGATAGGATGTGAAGTAAAATCCTTGAATTCAAATATCGACTTCGAAGGCTTTTACCGCAATTCGAACAATCGAATAGGAAAAATTTGATTGATCGATTAATTGTTCGAATCGAACGATTTTTCCGATCGATCAAATTTTTTTTATTCGATCAAAAATAACAAAGTCCAATTTGGTAGCTTGGATCTGGTGAACTAGGTGGTCAAATAAAAATTTAAAGGGGAAGTACTTTGACAGTCGAATGGTCGAATATTTAAATAGATTTTTATTCGAATTATTCGAATCATTCGATGGAATTTACAAAATTCGCTGGTCGAAGTGGTCTTCAAAAACATTTGAAAATTCGAATTAGAATGTTTTTGAAAATTCGATCGAACTTCGAATCCTTCATGTGAATTTAGTAAATCTGCCCCTTGGTGTCGCACCTCCCCATCCTCTGTTCAAACATGTTTTCTTCTGGTTTCACATATATGGCTTCTTTGACCCTTCTGTTGACCCAATTCTTCTCACTGTCCAGAATGTGACCTCAAACCTGTGTCCTTTTTCCTTTAGATGTAAGTGCAAAGCCGAGTCCTAACCAGAGGAGCTGGCTCTTCCTGCCTTCATGAGGTCTCTGACCCCTTCCTGGTTATTAAAACAGATTATGCTGATTGGCGTAAGATTCCAGGGTATATTGGTAGAAGTACACAATCGTTACAGAACGCGATTCTGCCAGATCCGACATGGCGCGCCAAAACACAGGCGGCAAGTCAGATACGATGGAAAACCAGGTAAGTAATAGCAATGTCAGATGGTGTTGCAGTGTTCATCCCTCACGACAGTCGGATGCAGACACTGCACGCTGCAACACCATCAAACATTTGTATTTCTTGACATTCAGAACACTCGTGTAGTTCTACTCTATAACGACAAATATGTTTGTACAGGTCATTCTGAATTAAGAAAGCCAGTTGGATTACTAAGGAAAGAGAAAACACAGCAAGTCCAGTTGATTTGACTTATTACTATAGATTTGCAGTTAATTTATTGGTCGGTTTGACGCATTCAACAGTGTCCTTCTGTGAACTTATACATTTATATGACATTTCTGAAAAATGTGCAGGTTGGTGTGTGAGCAAATCAGCTAAAACGTATCATGATACCCCACCTGGTCAAACTACCGATATGGCTATACTGCAATATTTCTTGCAAGAATTACTACTAAAGCATAAATGGAACTAGTGAAGAATAAAAGCAGGACCTGGGCTGGGTTTCCATTACAGTCAAGTAGCAGACTGAATGCAATTAAAAAAATTCTGATGTCTAAATTCTTACATATATTCTATCCCAACAAACACACTTCAAAACTAGTCTCTGGGGCAAATTCACTAAAGTGTGAATTTTCGCCAAAAAACTATATGTCACACATCAGGTGCAAATCAGTTACCACTGCTCTAATTCCCTATAATGCAAAGTTGCGTCTCAGCACCCGAATGCTGAAGTTTCGCTAGCGTTAATTCGTCAGCGCAAACATTTCATAGCGATCTTTCACTATGAAACAATTCTGTCTAGCAAAATTTGATTAGTACTCTAACGCTTGGGTCAATTTGACTAGGGCAGGTACATATAGGTCTTATATATGTTTTTTATTAGAGATATTGGCGCAAATGGTCACTTATTATTACACATGTCCAAGGAAGCAAAATAAAGACAAAAGAGATCCTCTAATGCCCTATACCTGAACCCACCCTAAAACAAATTGGTTAAAAAAATTAACATAAAAAACTTTAAGTTAAAACGTTTGACCAGCGTTTTTTAGAAAGTTTATCACTTTCTGGCATACAGGATATGATGTCACTGACATAAGATTGAGGAGAATGTGCTTCATCTTATCAGTTCGCAATTTTGTTAATTTGTGGAGTAACGATCGTCCGCCTGAGCGAAAAGTCACCTGTCGTTAGTGGGTGTAACTACGCTACTGATGAAAGAGACAACTTTCTGTAAAATTCGCACTTTAGTTAATTTGTGGAGTAACGATTGTCCCCCTGAGCGAAAAGTCACCTGTCGGTAAAACACCAGCCAAGGCCGGGGCCGGTATTACAAATTTACCGGCAATGTAGCTGCCGGTAAATTTGTAATACCACTTAAAAATGGCCCTTATTGGCCTTAAGTCCAATAATAACTTACCTTTCTCGCGTCTTCATCCTATCGCGTCTGTGGCTCCGCCCCCTTTGACGTCACGCCCCACCCCTTTTGGCCCTGCCCCATCGGCCGGTAATAATTATTTCAAAAGGTGGCAACCCTACCTGTCGTTAGTGGGTGTAACTACGCTACTAGCGACGGTCTCAGGTGGTCATGACTTAGGAATGACCAACAAAGGGGTAAAGCTTAAACTTCTTGCAAATAAGTAAGGAAATATGGAGGCAGGGGAAATGTGTGTGTGGTACTGTAAGTTGCCAACACAACCTTTGTTTGAATATCATAAGTTCGGTTGCCTAAATATTACATTCTTAATATCTGGATAGATTGCAATATTTGGACTCTATCTTAGGTGTCCAGATAACAGTCAAGCTGCAGAGTCCAGTGCATCTTCCTAAACAACATTTTGAAATCTCTCATGATAGGCATTTTTCAGCAAACTCTCCATATAAAATCAAGATGGGTCTAAAGGTACATTTAAAATTAATTGCATTTAATCCTGCTCTAGCATTGGTGACAAATCTCCCCGGTCTCAACTTGCATTAGTCCTCTCTCTCTGAGAATTTAGAAGAGGCCCTAAGGGCTCCCTTATCTGCCTCTGTAATTATAATAAAAGGATAACTGGCTTCTCTCAGTCATGACACACATACTGTGGTGATACGCCAGCTCTCTTTCTATGTTTGATCAGCAGTGTAGGATACTCTGGCCACAATTGTTAATCATATGATGGGGGACCCTGAAGTAAACACTTCTGAATATTTCTTCGTCTTCTTCTTGCTAGGAAGATTAGCCCAGTGGTATGAAAACAGTGTAACCTACACTCAGGGCTGCATTTACAGTTTGTTTTGCCCTAGGCACTTTCATTGATGACACCCCCCTACCCACCCAGGTTTTACATTGTTTTTAGCTATGAACCTACAGGGGAAAGCTGCAGTAGTAGGAATTCTTTTAATTAAATTTAAATAATACACAAACTGATAATGAGATGCCTTTTATGAGATCTTTTTTATTCACACAGACAGTGCTTGAATTGGGAACAAAAATGTGAAGGGTGTGGCATATGTAGCACTGCCCACAGGCAGCCCACAGGGTGGAAGGTGTCGGGTGAGACCACGCCCCCAAGTAAACCAGGATGGCATAGTGGCAATTCCATGTATAAATGCCCCCAAAACTCATATCAAGATGGCATGGTGGTAATTCTATGTACAAATGCCCCCAGAACTCACAGCAAGATGGCATTGGCAATTCCATGCATAAATGCCCCCAGAACCCACAGCAAGACGGCATTGGCAATCCCATGTATAAACGCCCCCAGAGTAGAGTGCCATGGTGCAAGCCCTTTGCACCATAGACTGTTTGTAGATCCGCTGAGCCCTGGGGGGCGGAGCTTGCCGACTTCTGCACCCAGCAGCACTGCCTGTTCTGCCTGTAATATTTTATTCTTTTCCAGAAGAGGAGTATTGTAATGGATATAATGAAGCCAATCTTAGTATTGCTGCATATGCTGTCAATGCGTGTCTTTGACGTGCATGAATAAAAACTATATTAACCTGCATCCATAGACCACTGCACTTCTTAAGGCATGAATGTATTTATAAAGTCGCCAACACAGATGTACCGATAAATTAATTCCTATAACACCATCAAGGCCACCAAGACACAGAATGCAGCAGACACTGATCAAGTCTTCTAGGCAAAGTACGCTCCCATTATTTCTTTGGCCCAATTTAAAACAATAGGCAGGCCGCTGAATATAAAAAGGTACAAAAACCACCAAACGTCTGTCTTTAATGCACTCTTTGCAAGAATGAGGTACAGTGCTGGAAATCCATTGAGGCATGTGCATTTATTTTTTACAGTGGCAGATGCAGATTGTTGAACTTCATTTATACACTTTTCCTGTAAAAAAAAAAAATCAAAGGAAACTAATGAAAGTGTTGCAGCTTTGCCTCAAAAGTATATACATTGGGTAGCTTACCTGGGACTTGCATTCCTACCCAAATAGCAGTGGATGAGCACAAATCCACACTTTGTCCCGTGACGTCAGTGGGCGGTCCCGTGATGTCAGTGGGCGGTCCCGTGACGTCATGGGGCGGAGCTATGACGCTGCGATCGCCGAGTCAATCAAGCTAATCCCGCCCGGTTTTCCTTATATGGAAAACCGGGCAGGAAGCATTGAACCAGGCAGCCCTTCAAAATACCGGGCTGTCCGGTTCAAAACCGGACAGGTGGCAACCCTATAAACGATGCAAGCTGCTTATTCTGTTACACTAGACTGCTTTACTACACAATGGCAGATGGACAATAACAGGCATTTCTGACCACTGCATATTTCCTTATTACAAACAGAATGTCAAAGAGCCTAAAATCGCCCTTCAATATAGACATTGTTCTCTGGGCAGCTTTATGCTAAGCACCCATTACAAGCAGAAAGTGCCATGAGGTCTGCCAATTACGTAGAACTTTGTAGCATGAAGAAGGGGCGGTTCACCTTTCAGTTAACTTGTAGTATGTTTAAAACTGGCCAATTCTAAGCATCTTTTCATTTGCTCTTCATTGATTAGAGTTTTTTTTTTAATTATTTGCCTTTTACTTCTGCTTCTTTCCAGCTTTCAAATGGGGGTGGGGTCCCCATCTAAAAAGAAATGCTCTGCAAAGCTACAAATGTATGGTTATTGCTACTTTTAATTACTCCTCTTTCTATCCAGGTCATCTCCTATTCATATACAGTTTAGATAAGGAGAAATATTTTCAAACTTTCATAACCCGCAAAATTTTGTAAAGTGAACATGCCCACATGGTCAAAAAATTTGGCCGCACTAAGTGTGGAAATTTTTTTTTTTTGTCCCTCTTTTTTTAGGTATGCAGTCTCTTGTTCAAATCAATGCATGGTTGCTAGGGTAATTTGGACACTCACAACTAGATTGCTGACATAGCAAACTAGAGAGC
>CM044439.1:38409439-38461248 GCA_024363595.1 Xenopus borealis | reverse complement strand
CAAATTTTCTCTACTTTGGATGACTAATCTCTCCGAAATGCCTTACCACCGGCATGAATATTAGTTGCTTCAGATTTCTGAAGTTTCCTCATGAGGCAGCTTCGGGAGAGTTCAGAAATCCAAAGCAATTCATATGCCATCCCACCAACAATTCTGGGAGATTATTTGCCCAAAGTAGAGAAGATTTGTTGCTGAGCGGCTAATCTCCCCATCTACCACCACCCTAAATGTCACCCTGGTGCCTAATTTATTTAGGGATGCAACTTTAGCAGCAGCATTCACATAGTTCAAAAAAATCTTCCAGGATAAAGATCCTTTACCCTAGATGAAAAACACAACAAGGTGCTTTCACTGAGCGCCGTGCATCAGTAAGATTCTTTTTATAAAGGGGCATTAAAGGAATGTTTTTTACATATTTCAAGATGCCATCTCAAGTACATGAAACTGAAAAAGAAGTATGTGAGTGTGGGAAGAAAGCTCGCCTTAGAAACCAGGCATTTCTGCAGGAATTTGACCTCATTGAAGGGCGACTCCTTGGGTTGATATCCAATGCAAATGCCCTACCGCTCTACCTTTTCATTGCACAGTATGTATTCCAATCATATTCTCTCCCTACTTATGCAGTGCAATTATGTCCTTTAAAACTATACTGGCACGTTAAAAAAATCATAGGAACATGTCAGTATTAAGTAAATGCTGAACCCAAAACAGTTCTCTGGAAAAGCCTCCCCGCGAACCTGTGTGCAGCAGACCAGCTGACACAAATTCATTGGTTGAATTCCTGTTTTCATTCGTAATCAGCCTATGGAAGGATTGCGCTGCCCCCAGCCCAGCTTCACTGAAACGGTATGGAAGATCATTTAGCAGTGTCGGAGGGTCAGGTGAACGCAGGTTTGTGGGGGCTGGGGGCGGCTTTGCAGGGAATTATTCTGGGGGCAGCATTTACTTGATATTGACACGTTCCTATGATTTCCATAGGAAAGTGTCAGTATCGCTTTAAACCCAGGTGGAAGGAATGGAAAGTTACTGCTAGTTTTTTTATTATTCCATACATCTGGAAGGCAAAGTATACATAAATGGAATCATGTAAGTCTACAAGTGCAGTTGCAATGCCTTCAGTCAGTTGATTGAAAGGTACTTGAATCAAATCTTATGACCCATGTGCCCCCTCTCAAGTCACTGATTGGTTACTGCCTGGTAACCAATCAGTGGAAAGCAAGAGAGCTGCAAAACAGGAAGTAGTTTTCTTGCTATTATGTTAGACATCCAGTCACTCCAACCTTTATAGATTACAGTTTTGGCTAATTTAATATATATACCCAGGTTATTTTTATGCTGAATAATTCATTTAAAGGCACTGACGTAATGACGTCAGTGCGCAATGGCGCCAAATTCAAAGTATTTAAAGGGACTTTGCTGCAAAACTCATTGCCCTGACCTTGGCTTGTGACCTGACTATTCTACACTCTGTAATCCGACACTGCCTGCCTGACCATTCTGATCTGATCTCCTGGTTTGACCCTTGCCTGTTATCTGACTCCGATCCTGCCTGAACCCGCTGCTAGTCTTCCTGGTTTTGACCTTGGCCTTTCTGACTCCGTCTGTGTTCCACCTGTCTTGACTTGGCTTGATCTGACTACATTATCTGCCTCTGTCCTGTCCAGTAACCTTCTGCCCAAAGACCTTGCTAACCGTCGTGCCCCTTGCTAGCCAGAACTTTCGCCTTGCACCTCTTGTTAAGCCCAGGTGGCATCTGAGTAACTGAGGGCTCCTCCCGAGGCCAAAGGCGGTCACACTACTGGTGAAGCACGAGCTGAGACCACGGTGCTTGTCATCTGTTCTGGTTTGGGTGCCGACCGTGACAACACCATATACCATAGATTCTCTGCATACTATGCTATGTTATGAAGACAGCTGTTTACATGACTTGATTTTGTCAATTGAATCTGAGTGTATGGGAGGTACTGGTTGAAGTGCCCCTTATACTGTAATTATTAAATGGTTATCAGTGTTTTGTGGGGAAGAGTCCCACAGCAAACAAACTCATGTTGAGCCTGCTGTTGTCTGGTAATGGTCACTCATAAGTATATATATAAGTAGCTTTGCATTTAGCTGATACAAGTGAAAGCTACATAAGCATTATATAAGTCTGGCAGTAAGGGGTACTGCACATAGATTTAAATGACAAATTACTTATATTTTGAAAAGCCTATTCATTGGTTTTACAAATAAAAAATGTTTTAAAAATATTTTAGTCTGGCTGCAGAACAAGTGGTTAGTATCACATACAATCTTCAATCTGCATGGAACAATGATGCAATGATTTGACTTACCCCCCTCCCTCACCCCACACCATTTTCCTAGCAGCCTTCTGTAGTCAGCATCCAAAGGGTATTAGTTTTTATAAACACACCTCCAAAAGGCCTTAACCCTCCGTCCCACAACTCACCTCTCTCATCATCATTTTCCAGATTAAGCCCTTCTGGTCACTAATATTATCCCCTTCCAATATTAGTACAGCTTGCCTCTTTTCAACTTTAGCTTTTGGTGTCCTTATGTATATTTCCCCTCTGTTTTCCTTCCCTCCATTTCAGTTCTAATCATCTCTTTATTTTTGTTTCAACCACCAAGGTTACCTATTGACAAATTAACAAATTCATTAGAACGCTGACTTTAAAAAGACATTTTTCGGTGTCTCCCTCTATTCCAATTGTTAGTGAACGTAATGTTTATTTTAGAGCTTATTGTGAGAACACCAATACTGAGACTGTGGCTGAGGATTCTACGGTCTTCCATATTAGTACTTATGATTTGAATGAGCAATGTACTTTGCATGTGTTGCAAGATTTACAGAGAGAAGGAGATTTCTCTAGTAGCCATAATAAAGATATGGTCATCAAGAATGCTGACAATGGGGGAGCTGTGGTTGTCATGGATTCCCCAGCTTATGAAAGAGAGGTCATGAGAGAACTTTTAGATGTGGACACATATACTAAATTATTATCTGACCCTACAGATAGATTTAAAAAAAAACACTTCTTCCTGGTGGATAGTGGATCTGAGAAGGGGGTTTTGAGTAAATCAGAATGTGATTTTTTAAATTATAGTAACCCCGTGATACCTATTTTCCACATCCTACCAAAGGTCCATAAATCTCTGGTAGAGGTGAAGGGTTGCCCTATGGTGGCAAGTATTGGGTCACTAAATGAAGCCCTCTCTAAATATGTAGATAGATATTTTGTTGAGAAATTACTCACCTATTTGAGAGATTCGACCATGTGTATTAATAAAATTGAAAGCATACTTTGGAGATCCTCCTATAGGTGGTTCTCCATGGATGTCATGGCGCTTTACTCCTCAATTGAACATGCTCTTGGATTACAGTCAATCGATTTTTGGTTAACATGTGAGAAATTGTTCCCGAGTACTCAAAATGAGTTTATAATGCAATCCATAAAATTTTTGTTGCATTCTAATTATTTTTACTTTAACGGTGGGTTCTACCTCCAGAGGTGTGGTGCTGCCATGGGTGCATCCTTTGCTCCCACCTATGCCAATCTCTTTATGGGGTGGTAGGAGAAGCTCCACTTCTTTAGAGATATAAACCCATACTGTAAACATTTGATTTGTTTTTATTGTTATATCAGTGATTGTATTGGAATTTGGGATGGGCACATTGAGGACACTTTGTGGAGTATTGTAATGAGACTACACCTGGGATACGCTTCACATTTGATACAGATAAGGATAAACTACCCTTTTTGGATATTTTATTTTCTGCGAAAGAAGGTAGGATAGAGACCTCGTTGTTTCGCAAACCAATCACATGTAACACTCTGCTGCATGCCAAGAGTGGTCACCCTGGCTCTTGCCTGAGGGGCATCCCTGTATGGGCAGTTTTTGCATCTATGCTGCAATTGTTCCACTTGGGATGCCTTCCAGGAGAGCACCATGGAACTCTGGGATCGTTTTGCTGAACGTGGCTTTGACATTAGAGATATTAAGTCGGCCTTTGATCTAGCTGTGGCAAAGAATAGAATAGATCTTCTGAAATATAACCCCAAAAAGAGACATAATCCGAATTGCTCTGAGCGAGAGCAAGAGTCATTGCTCCGTTTAAGTACTGTATATACTAAAGATGCTCCATACATACAACAGAGTATCCTTCGACATCGGAGTGTCCTTTTGCAGGACCCAATCCTAAAGCATAAGTTCGTATTTCGTAAAGGGAAATCCTCGGCAGCCCGTTTGTCTCCTATTCTTTATGAAAGTAAAAAGAGATGCATGGACCCTGTGTGGCTTAGAGTTAAAGGTACCTATAGATGTGGCCACAACAGGTTTAAGGCATGCACCTTAGTACAAATCTCTTCCAGCTTTACTAGTACATACACAAGTAGACAATATATTAATAAACAATCTGCAAAAGATCGTAAAAGTTTTTTGGGTACCCGGCTCTCCACCTACATTTCCTAACATATGGAACATAAACTATACAGTGGGCACATGTGTAGGGCAATATAACAACTCTATTTTCTTTTATTAAGGTTTCCCGGGCTTGTGTAATATAAAGTATTTGCTGCAACATATACGTCCATTGAACTTTAACTTCCCACCATATTCAAATTAGGCAATGCTAGTGCAATTACGCTTTGCTTGCCTAAGTAACACTAGCACAACTTCACCAGCGCTTGGCGCCATGGATGCAACTTCTCGTTTTACTGATTTTGCATTGTCCTGGCGAATCTACACCTGCCAAAGTGTTGTGACGTGAGTGAAACAGATGCTGGTAAAGTTGAACATTCGACTGACGTTAGAGTGCGAAGCAACTAATACCTCTTCTTTGCTAGCGATGGGGCTCCTGCGGTTGTTAGTAAATCGGCGAAGTAACGAAATGACGTCATGCTGTCGAATTTTCGCTAGAGTTAGTCACTTTGCCCTTTAGTGAATCTGCCCCTATGGGAGACAGTCTTTCCATAATTCTGAGCTTTCTTGATAACAGGTCTCTGATAACATATCCCATACCTTTACCTTTATTTACCATGCTCTAATACCTAAATTAATTTTCACTTGTTCGTGATTTCTGGTGGGTAAACACAAGCACCCTAATTTCAATGACAGGCTACAATATGACTTGTACATATACTTGCACTCCTTAATTAATTTCATTGCGTCCCATTGCCACAATTTTACTTATAATCCTGCTAGATACCTGCTGCATTAAACGTGACCCTACCAAATTACAACAAATAAAATGCCATAAAAAGCCAATTTTCCATATACACAAGGAAGGTTTTATAAGATTATATATCTTCAGAATTGTGGGCACAGGCTTGTCAGAGAATACTGAAATGTATTCCGGTTATGTATCTGTAGTAATGCAGGCTTCTAATCCCTCCTACTATCTCCATATAAATGATACAGTTCAAGACCATGGTTTCTTTCTTGACTAAAAGCAGCAAAGCCCTTTCAGATGAAATGTCTAAAAAACATTGAGTAATAACTTGGAGCATGCTGGCAAGAGTAGTCACTTGTGACTGTGTGTGAATCCCCCTCAGCAAGTCAATATTGTAATAAGCAGAACTGGTAACATCACTCCATTATTCAGAGAAGCCAACAGCGTGCTTGTCCCTTAGGCTGCAGCATTCATTAAGAAAAGCTTACTGGGCTGAAAGCTGGAAACAGATGATAACGGGATATGATTTTCATATTTAATGCATCCCTTGGAAGAGTATGTGTGCTGCAGATTGATAGAAGAATCAACTGCTACTTTACTGAGAGACTTTCTAGTTTGCCCTATAGCTACCGATGAAATCATTCAGCCAAGAAATTACCTTTCCCTCCTTTTACCTGCTTTATATATCTGCCAAGCAGGCAGTCAGGCTGCCAGTGAATGTTATTGTGCAGTTAAATGTTTGGTATTTAAGACTCTTATCAGAAAAGAAACAGAGGCCACACAGTTTTTTTTTTAGAGCAGGGGTAAGCTTTTAGTCTTGCTTTCTTCGGCATATTGGCCAGAATAAACCTGGAAGTTGCTTCCAGACTTTTTATTCCATATTCTGCCCCTGCCCTGATGCCGATTCTTAGAACTTATTAAACTAAATAAAAATCCTTGGCTTTCCGTGCTCCTGTTGTAAAGGGTCGGTTTCTCTAAACATTATTAATCAGTAAGACTAATGATAAAGATAGGTTAGGTGGCAGCCCTATCGCTAATGCAGCAAGTAGAAAAGAACAGATATATGCATTGTAATAACCTGTTCAAAGTACATTTTTTTGTTAGGATCTGCACTTCTTTTCTGAGTCTCTCAGTGTCAATTAGGGCAGAGACGCACGGTCAGGTTCGTGGCAGATTAGTCGCCCAGAGACAAAATCGCTGGTAAATCGCGGGCAGAATGGCACTCTGAGAGCTTCGTTTTCCGAAATTGCCTAAAGTTGCTTCATGAGGGAACTTTGGGGAGATTAGTCGCCCCGAAAAAGAGGAGATTTGTCGCCGGGCGATTATGGTGATGTATCTCTGCCCTAATAGTCAAGTCTTTCCAATCCTCTGCGTAGTTTGGAGGAGAAAACATACAGATTTGGGAAACCACTTCAATGTTATTGAATGAACTGAATGGCCTATGCCTCTGATGTCTACACATATTTTTTCCTGTATGCATATATTAGTAGGGTCGGGCTGGGGGGCCCAGGGCCCACCGGGGCTTCTGCCTCAGGACCCTCCTCCGGATCCTGGGAGCTGCTGCTTCAGGGCCTTCCTGGGAACCTGTTCCACGCCGCGCATGTGTACAAATGCGCACGCACTCGCTCATCTGTGTCTTCCAACTGGAGAAGGAAGAGAACCAAGATGTGGCTCTGGGCCAGTGGGGCCCACTAGATCCAGGGGCCCACCAGGTTTTTTCCCGGTGTCCCGCCGGCCCTGTCCGACCCTGTATGTTAGACGAATTTGTTATAATTGGGTGGTGTTTACATAGCTATTTACATATTTAATATTGTTTATTAAGATTCTTTAATAGGTCACTTATAATATAAATTAAGGTTTTAACAAATAAAAACTCACCCACATTCTTTTCATTCCTATTGGTTCTTGAAAGTTCTAACTTTCACTCATTGATAGATACGTTTCTAAACAAATCATAAGAATGAACAGAATATGGGGGAGTTTTTATTTATTAAAAACACATATATGTGTTTGAGAAGTATTCATTCTTAAAGTATACTTTGTTTGGCTTTGCATAATGTTTGTGGATTTTATAGACAGCCACATTGGTGAGTTGTGTGATATTAATGACTACAAGTGAAATAAATGCAACTTGAGAAAAAACTTGAATATGAGTACAGGTATGGGACCTGTTATTCAGAATGGTCCAGACCTAGGGTTTCTGAATAAAGAGGTTTTTCTACAGGTCAAATCATGGTAACATTAAATAAACCCAATAAGACTGTTTTGCCACCAATAAGGATTAACTATATTTAGTTGGGATAAGTCGGACTGGCCCGGCAGGACACAGGGAGAAAACCCTGGTTGGGATCAATAAACTGCAAGCATTTAGAGGGTGTTAGATCAATATTAGCATATGTCCTCTTCATCAATCCCAGTATAAAATAGTAAAAAGTAATATTTGAAAATTTGGATTATTTGATTATAATGGTATCTATGGGAGATGGCCTTTCTGTAATTCAGAATGGTCTAGATAACGGATCCCATACATATATATTATATATTTATTTATACAGTATATATATATATATATTTTTTTTTTTAATATATACACAGTAACTGAAATTTTTTTTTTATATATGTTTATATTTCTTTTAGAGGCTTCTTGTAATAAAGCGACACAGGTACAATGTGTTATTGACATACTGTCAGGGTAACATTAAGAAAAATGGACCGAAATAGGCCACAAATAATCAATCCAACATATGTACATGTCAGAAGGCATGTTGCTTTATACACTTAGCATAGATTAAATTGATCTAGTCTACTTTATCTCTCTTTACATAATGTCGATGACATCATAAGTCAGTGATGCAGTGATTTGCTGACACATAGCCGTTATTTGCTTTGTTGACTCTGTATTAGCTGTCCAGTGAAAGATTGCTTTTAAGATTTACAGTTACATAAAACATGGGGCACTGACAGAAAAGAAAAGGTATGCATCAGGGAAAGTACACCTGATATGTGATCCTGGTCAACTGCAAGTCCAGTTCCATCCTGTCATGTGTGGATGCAGTGCCCACTGGGACTGGTGGGTGCAGGGCCCACCCCAGACTGCTGCCCCAGGGGCCCCCACCATGCCCCCACAACCCCCCTACAGGGTCACCCACCAGCTGCCGTCCCCCGAGCGCACGTAAATGAAACCTACCTTCAGCACGTCAGCGTCGTGGGGGAGCACCGGCGGATTTCCTGGTGTCCCACCAGCCAAATTCAACCCTGCACCCATCTGTACGAGATGATAATAATTATGATAATCTGTGTTACTTCAGTTGCATTATGGAGCTAGCATGCTCCTCATCCAGAAAAATGTGATATTGAAGCATTTTACCACAACCATTAAAATATGACTAAACCTTCCATTCTAAACATCTACACAAATCATTTTTTTTTCTTTATTTCAGTTTCCATTTTTCCAATACTGTAAAATACAATAAAATATAATCTTTCTGCCTTTTTATCAACATTACACAAAAGCCAAACAGAGAATTTACAGATAAACCTTAAATAGTATGAGTGTTATGCTTACATTTGTTTCTGCTTTCAAAAAAAAAAAAAACTTAAAACTTTAAAACCCAACTTGTTAAAAAGTGATGCCCCATTAAGGAACGAATGGGTTAGCCTAGTAGAAGAGACAAGGAAGCTATAGGAAATCATGAGCCTTATTAATAATAAGCTAAGTCACCACAACCTTATATGGCTATAGAATTTCAAATTGCTAAAGAGAAATTTGATGTATAGAACAGCAATGACATTAGCCATGAGAGTATGGATATGCTTATGTAAGTAGGAAACCATTTGTTGAACACCACCAACACTAGAACCTGACTATATGTTATATAATGAACCAACTTACTGGATGTTTACCCCGTTGCCTTCTGTACCCCTCCCCCTCTTTACTATGTTAAAAAAAATAAAGAAAGATTGTCCAGTTAAGAAACCAGTATTTACTAATATTATGTATCTGGGAACATTAAAAGACCCTCTGTTGCCTTGGATCCACAACCCATTCTAGAATTTATTTTATATATATTTTCCCTCATGGCTTCTCTTATTATTACTCTATTTCTCAAAAATATTTTCCCTTCCTTTAATAGCGTTGTTCTTATGCTGAAAGAGATGTCAAGCTTAGTCCCAGGCTTAGGTGCCCATGGCTGCCATATTTGTAAAAATTTATCATGAGTCCCTGCTAGGAATTTTTCATTTATCATAATTGCTGTTAGTGATGTGCAAATCGGGTCTCTCTTATTCAATAGAAATTAAACTCAGAAGTCGGCAGTTGTAAGGGTGTTCACGATCCAGAAGATGGGGTGCAAGGTCGGCCCGACCCACGGTTCCCACAGGTTTCGGGCCGGCCCCTACATCACTAATTGCTGCAATATGGGCTTTTACTTTCAGGATTGAAAGGTATGGGGTTCTCCACGATTTCGCAATCAGCTCTTTAGCTGCTGTGAATTCAAACTTGATTTTTTATTTTAAGTTTTCAATTAGGTAACAAAGTCATTTTACAGTCTGAGACTTATAATTACACCTGTACCACTTCTATTTTCCAGATGCAGCTGAAGTCACATCCACCAGAAATGAACAGAGGCCCAAAGATGTCAAGAAGCACGTATCATCCAGCAGCAATCTTCATGGGCCGCCAAATGTCAGCCAGCTCAAGCATTGAACATTGCCTTACACAGAGGAAATCTCCCCAGCCCACAAAGAGCTTTTCAATTTCGGACCCACATTCAGTCAGACAGGCAGCAATAAACAGCAATGTGACAGACAGCTGTGTAGTACCAGCTAATAGTGATATTCAGTGCTTAAATAAGCCTGACAAAATAGATGGGAAAACATCCTTCCAGATTAGTCAGAAAATGCCGGTCACATCCGTTGCATCTTCTGAGGATGGAAGAACACACCGTGTAGAGATCGGCAAGAGTCAAAGTGGTAGGAAACATTTAGTTGAAAGCAAGCAATCTGCACAACTTAGCACACAGACTCTGGAAAGATTAAGTCCAGAGAACAGAGCAAGGGATTTACAGAATGACAGCCCAGGCAACAAGGTGGAAAAATCAGTGATGTATGAAAGGCTGGTTCCTAATGAAGAGAGATTTACACACGCAAACCCCTCTGGAGTTTCACCTGATGCCTGTGATTACATAAATAACCAAACATCAGATAAACATAGCGCCAGGGAAAATCTGTCAGGTAGGACGTGTTTCCTTTTTTTATTCTTGGGATGTCTACAAACTGATTTTATTTTCTCACATTGAAAAGTTTCCCTGTTAACCAGAAACCAGTGATGTATTTTATGTAAATGCAACAGATGATGACCGCCTCCGTGTTTCCTTTTATATTTTTATTGGGTTAAATTGCATTGGTTTGTCCCGAATATCATATCATTTTTTTTCCCAACTGAATGATCACAATAATAGTCTACTCTGCAAACTGAAAAGCTGAAAATGTACCCCAAAAAGGTACAGTTTTTATAAATTTGTTAACAAAAAAATTTCTTTTTTTGAGAGGCTGAAGAGTGCAAACTTGGGTCTTTAAAGAGGTAGTTTAAGTTAACTTTCAGTATTATGTACATTTTTTAACAAAGTTGCAAAAGGCTTAAGGTGGCCATACACGGGCCGATAAAAGCTGCCAACAGACCATGTCGGCAGCTTATTTGCCCGTGTATGGGGCTTCACCGATCGATCGTTGGGCCCTAGGGCAAATAAGGTGGTGACATCGACAAACGAGCAGATCTCTATGTGTATGGCCACCATTAGTTTTGCAAAGACAGGTCTGTTAAAGGGATGCTGTGGGAATAGTGCTGCTCCAGCAGAATTGTGCTCTGAAATCTGTTTCTCAAAAGAACAAACAGATTTTTTTTATATTTAGTTTTCAAATCTGACATGGGGCTAGACATATTTTCAGTTTAACAGGTGCCCCCAGTCATGTGATGTTTGCCAGAATTTTAGAATGGAACTGCTTTCTGGTAGGCTATTTCTCCCTGCTTAAAGTAACTGAATGTGTCTCAGTGGGACTTTTACTATTGAGTACTGATTTTAAGGTGGCCATAGAGGCACAGATAATATGGTATGAAACACATTTTTGTACAATATTCAGTGTGTGTATGGTGGAAAACAAGCTGACCGGCATTGGCAGAAGGCTTGGATATTGGTCGGCATGTCGATCGGGCTGGACCGATAATTTTGATCAGCCATTGTTAGTGCTAAATTGTCAAAGACAGGTAGAATTCTATTGTTTCTACCTGTATTCAGCTCTACACTTGTGAATTGAAATGAACAATCTTTCTTGGAAAGATCTTTTCCAAGAAAAATTGTAATTGTTATGTTTATGGCCACCTTTAAATCTTCCAGGGAGCTGTTATCTTGTGTTAGGGAACTGCTATCTGGTTACCTTCCCATTGTTCTGTTGTTAGGCTGCTGGAGGGGGAAGGGAGGGAGTGATATCACTCCAACTTGCAGTACAGCAGTAAAGAGTCACTGAAGTTTATCAGAGCACAAGTCACATGACTGGGGCACCTGGGAAACTGACAATATGTCTAGCCCCATGTCAGATTTCAAAATTTAATATAAAAAAATCTGCTTGCTCTTTTGAGTAACGCACTTCAGTGCAGAAGTCATCTGGAGCAGCACTATGTGCTTTGAAAAAAACATGTTTTCCCATGACAGAATCCCTTTAATCAGGTGCCTTGTCTTATATTGTATCAACAGTCTCAGCCATAAAGGCAGAGAATAGAAAGGGACAGACATAATGTTTTCAGTATTAATACACATAAAAACATAGAAAAAGTGTAATGAATGTATATGACAGAGTTGCTTAGAATTATGATTTATTTTATTGTGCACAAATACATTTTTAAGCCTAGTGGGCTGTATGGGAAAAAAAAGTAAATTTTTTTATTCAACATACTATTTTTAAAAGAGTAGGCATACAGACCAACTTCAGTTGGTCTGTATGCCTACCCACTGGTACTTATTCATAGGCACTCAGTGCCTATGAATAAGTACCAGTGGGTATGAAACGCGTAAGGCAGAACATCAGTTGGTCTGTATGCCTATTCTTTTCAAAATATTACTGTATGTTGAATAAAAAATTGACTTTTTAACTTAAATGGAATGTTTTTTTTTTTTAATATATTTTTTTGTAATTGATATTTGTGCCTTTAGAACTGGAGGCTATATTCCAATGACTTTGGCCCTTTTGACAGTCAAATACTACTATAATTTTTGGATTCTTCTTGTGAAGCCTTATGTAGTCATATTGTCCTGACAATTGCAGAATTGATTAGATTAGTCAAGTTATAACTTGGAATCCATAATTGATCAAAAAATATCCTTTAAAGTTTCATCCATACTACAGATTTTTGTCCACTGTGTCTGGTCAAATGATTACTACACTCCCTACGCCTGTGTTGATCTGGTAGTCCAGTTGACAATGGTTTACCAGGAATAATAGTATCTTCTTGTCCTTAAGCCAATGACCCATAGGGGCCAGGTTCATTTAGCCTGGTATATGTATTTTTGGGTCCTGGTTATGTCATTACATGCTGTAGAAGTAAATGATCGTGACATACTTTATTTTTTTATAGATAAGACTGAAAGCCATTTTATCCATGAAGAAGAAGACAAAGAATGTATTGACAGCAGCAGTGACCTTACAGTTTCTATTAGTGAATGAGAGGATGATGCCTACGCACCTGGTGAAGTTAATAGAATAGAGGTCAATTGGAATGATGAAAAGAACCTGTATCCAGCCTCCTCCAAACAAGAGGATGTTGTAATAAAGACTTATGAGCAATTGCCAACCATACAGCCCCTCCAAACATCAGAAGTAAATTCATGTGATAAATCTTCATCATCCTGCTCTACAATAAGTCAGTACGTTTCAGAAAGACAATTTATTTTTTGGTTTAAGATCCCCTTTGTTGTTGGGTGGGAGAATCTTTAGGACAGGGGCACCCAACCTTTTTTACTTGAAATGTAAAAAGACTTGGTGAGAGCAACACATGCATGAAAAAGTCCACAGGGATGTAAAATAAGGGCTGTGATTGGCCTTTGGTAGCCTCTGTGTAGACTGGTAGCCAACAGGAGGCTCTGTTTGGCAGTACACCTGGTTTTTATGCAACCAAAACTTGCCTCCAAGCCTGGAATTCAAAACTAAGCACCTGCTTTGAGGCCACTGGGAGCAACTTCCAAGGGGTTGGTGAGCAACATGTTGCTCGCGAGCTACTGGTTGGGGAACACTGCTCTAGGGGGTGGGTAGATAAACTCTATATAAGCAACCCCCCCTCTGTGCACTTTTTTATTTTGACTGTATTTGCAGATAAGCAGGGGGGGTATCTCTGCACTGGTAATCTATTTATGTACCCACAAGCAGCAAGAATGGAGTAGCTCAGTTTCTATAAAGGATGAACCAAACTCATGATCTGGATTCGGCCAGAATTCTGCCTTTTTCAGCAGTATTTGGATTCGGCTTAATCCTTCTGCCCAGCCGAACTGAATTTGAATCCTAATTTGCATATGACTTTTTGTCACAAAACAAGGATGTAACAAATGTTTTACCCTTCCCACCCCTAATCTGCATATGCAAATTAGGATTAGGTTCGGTATTCAACTGAAAGGATTCGGGGGTTTGGCAGAATCCACAATAGTGGATTTAGTGCATCATTAGTTTCTGTGTTTGCCCAATTTAGCTTAAAGGGGTTGTTCACCTTCCAAACACTATTATTTCAGTTCAGTTGTTTTCAAATAATTGCATAATATTTTTTTTTTTTATTTTGCAGTGTTTTTCTAATATTAAAGTTTTATTTTTGACTTTCTCGTGGCTCTCTTGAGCTGCTCAGGGAGGGGGTTACCGACTGCTCTAATTCGATACATTTGCTGATACATATCTGATCGTTGATCATAATCCCTGAGTTTCATTAAGTAGCTGTAGCAAGAAAGCTGTAATAAGAAATGATCTGAAGTATTCTTTATTGAAATCTGTGTTCCTGTTCTGCTTATAATGCAGTAATATGGTACTTTATAAAGAAATGTGACACATAAAGAAATTTAATTTGGAACTCTGCGAACTCTTAAACCAGTTCCACAGACTTATTCCTGTATTTCATAATCATGGTTGACACCTGTGGACTGTCTGTCCAGCTTGCAGTGTTCTGACACACACTTTACTGCCCAGACCCCTGTTCAGCAACCCTATTGAAAAACATTAATCCGCAATGGGAAAATTGCACGTGTTTATAAATTTTACAAAGTTCTGCAAATTGTAAATTCAATCTTTTAAAAGCGAAGATCAGCTTTACATGGATCTTTTCAGTTGATGTCCATTTTTTATTTTGTATGGTTTTTCAGGGATTAGCCTTTATATTTTGGCTCATGAGGGATCCCAAGAACCAAAAAAATAGATTATGAGACTTCAATTTTATTATTATTTATTGATCCGGAGCTATGCTTTTTTTATTTATATTTAAAAATGCTAAACAAATCTCGTACATAATAAAAAAAAAACGTAAAATTATAGGTGGTTAGTTGCAAACTTTCTTAGCATTTAGATGTTGACACCACACTAAGGGTCAGATTTACTAAATTCACCTGAAGGATTCGAAATTCGATTACATTTTCAAAAAGATTCGAATTTGAATTTTCGAATGTTTTTGAAGACCACTACGACCAGTGAATTTTGAAAATTCGATTAAATGGAATGATTCAAATAATTTGAATAAAAATCTATTCGAATATTCGACTAGTCGACAGTCGAATAACTTCCCCTTTAAATTTTTATTCGACTGCCTAGTTCGCCAGTTTCAACCTACCAGATTGGTTTTCTTTATTTTTGATCAAATAAAAAAATTCGATCGAATGGTTAAAACCGTTCAAATCGTTCGATTTGAATGATTTTATCAATCGAATATTTTCTATTCGATCGTTCAACCAATCGAATTGTGGTAAAATCCTTCGAATTTGAAGGATTTTCATTCCCTAACAATTCCCATGGTTGAATTCGACGTTTTTTTTAACCCTCGAATTCAACGCTTAGTAAATCTGCCCCCTTGAGATTTAGCTCCTAAATCCAATGGAGCATTAGTAGAGAAAGAAAAAGAACAGCTGATTTGTGATTTATCATTGTGTTACCTGCCGATTGCTAAGTTTCTGTTGGTTATATTATTTACCCCCCACGATCATGTGGTAATAAACCAAACATAACTGTACAAATCTGCTTATTCATTTTGATAATTCAGATGATAATTAGATTTTTTTCAAGTACAGCCACCATTATTATGAACTGTTGACGTGAGCATTTGGTCTTTTATAAACAATGAGCGAATTTGTTCCTGTGCTGTAACCCATGGCAACAAATCAGATGATTGCTTTCAGCACTCAATCTGCAGTTGACTGAAGAAAGGTTATCACTGATTGGTTGCTATGGGTTACTGCCCTGGTGCAAATTTGCCCAGTGTTTATAAATGAGCCCCACTAGTGTGAATGCAATCAGAAGAAGACCATATACAGATACATGTGGTCCTCAGCCTACCAGGTGAAAATACCTGTATTAGTTTGTATTGCTTGATAATTTAGGACCCAGTGCAGAGCAGAGATTACCATTTATTTTGAATAGGGGCTGAGTGAAAATTGTAGCATTTTGTCTCCACGTCCCACGGAACGTGAAACCACTAGAAATTTTCCAGTGTGCAGTTATCTCTCAAAGGGCAGACTTTGGAGGTAGTAGGGTCAGGGCCGGGCTGTGTCAACAGGGCACCCTAGGCACCCTGTCAGATACCCCCCGCCTAGGGTTGCCACCTTTTCTTGAAAAAAATACCGACCTTCCTATATATTTATCTTATTTTCCTATTAATAACATTGGGATCAACCATCAAAAATACCGGCCAGGCCGGTAAAATACAGGCCAGGTGGCAACCCTACTCCCGCCCTGTGTGCGCGCACACGCCATATGATGAAGCCAGAGTAAGAAGGGGAAGAGCAGGGGAGGGAGTGACGGAGAAGGGGGGAGTGCTAGAGGTAGGAGGGCAAGAGCAGCAGGGGAATGAGCCACTTGAACTAAGGGTAGGCAGAAAACTTTTAAATAGGTACCTGCCCAGTGCCCCCACATCTTTGCTCCCTAGGCAAGTGCCTACCCCTGAGTAGGGCTTATTTATAAACGTGGGGCATTTTCACCGAGGCAGTAACCCATAGCAGTAGCTTTTTTTTGAGCCAGCGGCAGGTTGAACACTGAGAGCAGTCATCTGAAAAACAAAACAAAAAGTTACTTTAGGGCAGGGGCACACGGGAAGATTCGGGGATATTTAGTTGCCTGCCTTCTCCCTGCCTTCCTCCTGCTAAAATTAAAAATTGCTTGCGTCAATGCACTCTCTGCGTTTCAGTTTCCAGAATCACCTGAAGTTTCCTCGTGAGGCAACTTCGGGGACTTCAGAAATCGAAGCACCGTGAGTAAATTTCCGCAGGCGATTTGTCATTATAGCAAGCAGAAGGCAGGAGGACGGCTGTTCGGGGAGATTGTAGCACAGAAGAAGAGGCAAATAGTCAGCAGGCAACTAAATCTGCCCGTATAACATGACTTTACCCTTAGGGAATTTGATAGCGCTTTATTAGCTTATGTGTTGTTTAGCTATTGTGTATCATTAATCATTTACATTGTGCCAGTGTTCCAGTGTTTGTATAGTTTCTAGGAAGCTGAGCATAGAATAAAAATCCAACAATTTGTCAGTTAGGATGGACAGATAGAGGGTCCAGGTGTGCATGCCCAAAAACCTCTAGCCTGCATAAGGTTTCGAAGACTACCACAACATAATTGCTAAGGCTAGCTTAAGCCGGACCAACAAAAAGGTGGTGTAATTAAAAAATAATTATTTAAAGAAAAAGCAGCACAAAAAAGCAACCTTATGCATGTCATGCCCCAAAGGGGCACTTTAAGGGCACCTGTTGGGCAAAAATATCCCCAACCAAAGGTGCAGGCTAACACTCCAGTTGACTTGCTCATTATGCGCATGCACGTGACATCAGAAGCACATTATGTATGCCATGGCAGCATGCTGCAGCTAGGCGAGTTGGGGAATTTTAAAAAAAAACACTACTGTTCCCCCAAACAGAATCCAGGCTTTATTAGCCCATACCTTTGGTTGGAGATAATATTTTTTCCCAACAGGTGCCCTTTAATATTAGAGCCATGCCTTTGATTAGGTCACCTGTTGGCAGGAAATGTGTAAGACTTCTTTTTTAATTGTACCACCTTTTTGTTGGTCCAGTTTGTACCAACCCTTGCAACTATGGGGTAGTTTTAACACATTTTCCTGTTAATTTTTATATACCTGCGCTGCCCACATCTTCTTTTATGGAGACATAATAAGCGTCCAGATTTCATATCATACACATAGGGCCAAAAAGCCGCAAGTGGAAAAATAGCTCTTTTAACATAAAAAAAACTTAAGCTTATCCAAGATCTTTTAATGCTCTGAAGATATTCGGAGTCAAGGACCAACCAGAAGGCTTATTAATGTTCATTTTAAAATGAAATAAAAGCAGATTATATCATTTTTTAACAAAGATAACAAATAACCTGCAGTTTGAGAAATATGGCATCTTTATTACTTTTCTTTTTTTCTTATTTTCGCATATAAGCTCAGAGAACAAGCAATCACGGTTATTTCAAGGCCTGTGCTGAAAGTGGAAAATACAGATTTTCTTTCTTTGCCTGTGCTCCTTCACTTGGTTTGAAGAGGACCAACACAGATGTATTGTGCACTATAGAATGTAACAGATATAATTCAAGCTGCCAGCTTAATCAGACTGTTACCAGGAAGCAACCTGTATAAGAGAAGAACCTCTTGTTTGCTGACCTCTGATCCTGTGCCTGCTGCAGATTGTCATAAATTCTGTTTTTTTTTCTCTCTCCTGCTAGTGTCCCTTGTCTTCCCATCTATTTATCCTTGCTTTCCCTTCAAGTGGCACCCTGAAAGACCACCCAGACACGATTACAATGGAAAATGAGCTATCCAGCCAAATAAAGGTTTAGTGAAACTAGTTAAGAAAGCGAAGAAAAGCTGTGCTTAGCAGCAGATAGGTTATGTTCTTTAGCATAGCTTTGTCCATTGACCAAAGTCTACAGCACAGACACTCTGTTGATGCACACGCAGCTGTTTGGAAACTTTGCACTCGTTCTGTTGTCTTTAGAACGACTTCATTAGCGCAAGCTCTTTCATTTTTTGCTTTTTTATTTAGATATATAATTGTTTGGAAAGAAGAAAAAAACACTTTAAAAAATGTGTTATTGTAGATGGCTTCAAAACCTCCAAAGTTTTTTTTTTTTTTTTTTTGTGGCTGGAAGGATATCTGATTCTTGTAGTGCTTACTTTAAACCCCATATAAAGCTGGCGGTCTGGAAGTGAAGCCTGAATGGCTATTTACAACGCAGTAAAAAGGATTAACAGATTTCCATTGTGGTGATGTTTAAATCTTAATTTGCATTATTAAACAACTGAAGCCTCCACAAAATCCTCATTTGTCCACCACAACAAGTGGATGTATGTGCCTGCAGGTGGTCTCAAGATCTGATCCCACACCAAAGAGATAACCTTGCAGAGCTGTGAAGCTACACTAACCAATTGTTCCTGTCTCTCAGGACCCTGCAAGATATCGCTGTAATTACTCTATCATTTTTACAAATTATGATTAGCAGGTGATCTTTTACACCCACGGCACACGTAGCATTTTCTCCACCTGCAGAATTAAGCTGGTGGAGAAACGCTGTGCTGTGTGTAATTGACTTAAATGTCAGAATTGGCCCTGAAAACATATATTGCAGATGCCTGTCTGTCCAGTTATAGGGCAGTTTAGGCCAGTTCCAGGGCTATGACACTTGGTTGGAAATGGAGGTAACAGTTCTATTAAATGTTGTGGAAGTCTTGTTTATCATACTGTCAAGCTGTGGATCCCACAGTATGGCGAAAACTGGTCAGAGTAAGGTTCAACCCATCCAAAGCCATGACATGTCAGCTGTCAGATTTGAACATAGTTTTCCTCATCTGTAGGAAAGATCTTGAGGATCAAGGAATGGTAAAAATCCACAATTATCAGTAATAATTGCAATTTACCTTCCCGGAATTCTGAACTGGAATGCATTTTCTGCCTTGCTTTGACCTTGGGATGAAACTTTATTTGCTCCAAGTTCAAGTCCAAGTTTATATGAAAACCTGGACCATAAAGATGATTGGGGTGTTCACACATTCCTACAGGAGATCATGAATAGTGTCACCCATGTCCCATGTAGACTTTTTTATGAAACCCAACTTATGTGGCTTTTCACCCAGATAGTTTGTCATGTATACTCTCCCTTCTGTCTCCACAGCAGCAGTAGCCAATTTTTACTTTATTCAGGAACTAATGTTGATTTTTTTTTTGTCCATGTCCTAAATTTAAAGGGTTGTTCACCTTTAACTTTTGGCATGATGTAGAGCAGTTATCCCCAACCAGTAGCTCGCAAGCAACATGTTGCTCTCCAACCCCTTGGATGTTGCTCCCTGTGGCCTCAAAGCAGGTGCTTATTTTTGAATTACTGGCTTAGAGGCAAGTTTTGCATAAAAAACAGATGTCCTGCCAAACATTCTCTCCTGTAGGCTGCCAGTCCATATAGGGGTTACCAAAAAGCCAATCAGAGCTCTTATTTGACACCCACACGGACTTTTTCATGCTTGTGTTGCTCTCCAACTCTTTTTTAAATGTGGCTCACTAGCAATTAAGGTTGGGGACCCCTGATGTAGAGAATGGTATTTTTAAATAATATGCTGTTGGTTTTTATTACTTGTATTATGTATTATTTGTGAGTTATTTAGCTTTATTGTTCTGCAGCTATCTGGTTACTTACCCTAGCAACCAGGCATTGAACGGAATGAGAGGCTGGAATATGAATAGGTGAGGGTCTGAATAGAAATATGAGTAATAAAAAGAAGCAATAACAATAAAATTGTAGCTTTACAGAGCATTTAGTTTTAGATGTCAGGTCAGTGACCCCCATTTCAAAACTGGAAATGAGTCAGAAGTAGAAAGCAAATAATTAAAAAAACTATTAAAAAAACATGAAGCCTAGTTGAAAAGTTGCTTTGGATTAACCATTCTATAACATATTTAAAGGTGAACCACCCCTTTAATAAGGAAGAATCTTTTTTTCTACTTAGTATCTTGCACATTTATTTTTGGCACATTTAGGGGCAGATTCACTAACGGGAGAAATTACACCAGCTTTGCACCCATCGCATCACCATCAGGCGCAAATGCACTACGAATACGCAAGTTCACTTAGATGCAAAGTTTTGTCCCGGGCCACCAAACTGGTGACTTTTCGATAGCAATATTTCACCAGTGTGAACACTTTATAGGGAAGATGCACTAGAGCTCATTTGTGCCAAATGAAAATTAGCTAGTGATCTCGTGCTTAGGTGAATTTGCAGACGGCGGGAAATGTAAAGTCTTAAAAATCTTGCTGCAAAGGGTTTAAGTTAACGGTTTTTATTATACATGTCCAGTGAACCTTAATAAAGACAAGAGACTTAATATAATGCCCTACACATGGGCCCACTGTAAAATTTGTGTTCCATATGTTATAAAATGTCTGGAGACATCCGGTTACACAAAAAAAGTCTAAGTTGGGACTTTTGCAGGCAATCCTGCTTAAAAAGGAAAAGTGGCCAGAGTTTTTTTTTTTTTTAACTTTAATGCAGGATATGATGTAAGTCACTGTAGATTGAAGAAGATCCAGCTTCTTTATGTTTTTTTTTTTTAGCACTTCGCCTAGTTCTGAAGAAAGAGTGAATTTTGCAGAGTAACAATAGTTTGCCAGAGGGAAAAGAATGCGAATGACTGCTAGCAACAGTCTCGAAAGCTAGTGAACTGGCGCCTGTGGGTGGCAATGCTGGTGAAAAGTCGCTAGCGTTTAGCCACTTTAGTGAATCTGACAGTTGGTTTTATTTAAGCTCCATGCAAGGGTCTACCACCTTAAAACCCGAAAATATCATGATGCTCCTTTCTGTCTTTAAGGTTACTCCACATGTTCTTTTTATCTTTATAATAAATTTCAATTGGTGGAATTCATGGGAGGTTAGTGGTGTTTTTAAAAACTTGCCTGACTTCAAAATTGGACCTTTGATAAATGTGCCTCTATAAATATTACTAAAAAACAAAACTGTATTCTCGTTTTAATAAAGTTGTTGTTTCCCCCCTTACCTTTCTTTAGGAATAACTTGTCTGATGAAGGATTTTTCCATTTGCTTCAGTCAATAGAAAGGATGGTAAGGGGACATGGCAATATGGAGCTTTACCAAAGGGCAGGTGTAAACCAAAAACAACGTCTACATCTTATAAGACATGATTTTGAATTGAATTAGTTCTTTTAATGTTGTTCTGCAGAATTGGTGGCATTTTCTTTAAAGGCTACAGTTCTTTATTGCACTGTTTAATGTAAATACATCAATTGCATATGCAAAGTACTATGCTGCTGGACTGTTTGTGATATCAACTGCTATGGCGAAAGTCTTGCCCAAATAAACAATGCGTTCTTCTTAGGGCAGTGCTTTGAAGCTATTGCAGCAACCGCAGCTCAATGATTATAGTCATAACCAGCTCTATTCACACTACTTAAAGCCTTCAATGCATATTTGTAACTTTAGGATGGGACAGCAAATGCATTTCCATGAGTAGTAGTATATTACCAGTGTTAAAAGTGGTTCATTAAACAGGTGAAGGTTTTAAATGGGCATCACAAATTATTATTATTTTGTACATAGAACTTTATTTGCCAGATTATATTAAATGTTTTAGAACATGCTATGCTGCCGTAAGTAAGAATTAATTAATTAATTAATTGTGTTAATCATAACAATAAT
Source organism: Xenopus borealis (assembly GCA_024363595.1). Classification (NCBI taxonomy): domain Eukaryota; kingdom Metazoa; phylum Chordata; class Amphibia; order Anura; family Pipidae; genus Xenopus; species Xenopus borealis. The sequence goes on along the minus strand of CM044439.1, from coordinate 38,439,148 downwards.
TAACCACAAGCTTTTACATTTACAACATGAGTGCAATGAATAGGGCTTGTGTTTAACTTACTTTTTGTTAATTTACATCCAAATCTATCATTCTTTTGCCGCCCTTGGCCTGAGGTGAGTGGCTCAACTGGCCTCATTGGCGGACCACCCTGTGTATATATATATATATCATATATATATCCAGTCCGACCTGGTGCACTCAAAACCACTATAGTAACCAGGGCCGCCATTAGAAATCATGGGGCCCCGCACAACAACATTTGGGGCCCGCCCACGCTGACACCCAAGCACCACCCCTGATCCCGCCTACTCCACAGACCACACAGATATCAGCACTAAAAAAGTACCCCCCCCACACATATTGATGGTCACGGCTCCCTTATAAGTTAAAAAAAAAAACATTGGCACCAGGACCCCCCTTACAAGTAAAAAAAAAAATTGGGGCCCCAAAAAATATATATAAAAAAAAACATTGGCGCCAGGGCCCCTCTAATAAGTTAAAAAAAATGGGGCCCCAAAGAATATTTAAAAAAAAAAAACATTGGTGCCAGGGCCCCCCTTACAAGCCCCAAAGAATATTTTTTAATAACCATTGGCGCCAGGGCCCCCCTCACAAATTAAAAAAAATTGGGGCCCCAAAGAATATTTTTTTAAAAACATTGGCGCCAGGGTTCCCATTACAAATTAAAAAAAATTTGGGGCCCCAAAAAATATTTTTGCAAAAAACATTGGCGCCAGGGCCCCCCTTACAAGTTAAAAAAAATTGGGCTCCAAAAAATATTTAAAACAAATATTGGTGCAGGGGCCTATAGAGTATTAAAACAAATATTGGTGGCCAGGGGATTAAAAAAAAAACCCACATTGGTGTCAGTGGAATTGAACTCGTGGCTTCAGGACTTCAGTTATAGCTGTTTTCATGACTTCGGTTCTTTTTGCCGCTTCAGGACATCAGTGTTGGCTCCTTTCGTGACTTCGGGTATTTCCGCCTCTTCAGGACTTCGTATTTGTTCGGCACTTCCACTTCTGCCTCAGGACTTTGCGTAGAGTGCACGCTTCTGCGCTCGTAAGGAGGGCCCGGGTCTTTTTAATATTACAGCGCTGCCGGGCCCCCCTTCAGGCCCGGGACACTTGTCCCCCCTGATGGCGGGCCTGATAGTAACTGCCTAGGTACAGGTAAAAAGCAAATTTATATATAGACCAAAAAACTCACTCTTGAATAGTGAAAACAAAAAATAGTGTTTATTTCAATGTTTTGGTATTCGATCGAAATTGGTCCATTTTCGATCGAAAAAGCCCTATAAAAAAACTTTGATGCTCAAATTTCGAAGTTTTTTCACTTCATAATTCGACCTTTAGTAAATTTGCCCCTTAGTGTAAGCATTCCATTTTTCTTGAAATATGTGTTAAGCACCCATAGACAACACCACTTCAGATTCCAGCTTTTCTTTGCTCAATCTATACCCTTCAATAGTTCCACACATCACATCATTCATCATTTGCCCTTCACCATCTGATACATCATCTATGTTTCCCTTATGCTACCTGTTCACTGATTTATGACAAGCACCCACTAATGTAATGTTTTCATTTGTAATATTTTATATATCTGTTCCTACTTACTGTCTTACTCATGAACTGTGTATTATTATTTACATATAGCTCTGAGGAAGTGCCAGTGTAAGGGCACGAAACGCGTTAGTTTGCACCCCACTGCTGTAATTTTAATATGTGTGCTGATTAAAAGCCGGAATGATATTACAGACGTCTCCTTCTATGTGAATCAGAGCTAGAGGTGCGAGGTAAGTGATGAAATAATTATTTACATATAATCTACAGTCTGGTCATTTCCCTATGGGACCAGACTGTAAATTAAATCCTTATAAACTGCGCATTCTGACGTCAGAACATGCCGTTTATAACAGGGGCCCCCCTGCCTCTGAATTTGACGCTGAACGTCCGAATTTGGCACCATGGCAAATTGGCACCAGAATGGACGCCCACCCCCCCTCCCGACATTTCACAGTAGATCATAATGCATAATGTACCCCCTACGGAAATTTATAAAGATATCTGAAGTCACCTCGGAGTTATGTGACCTGTATAAAAGCATTCGGCCTGTGGCCTGGTGCTTTTATAATATCTTATAATATCTTTATAAATTACAGTAGGGGGTACATTATCCACTATTCATTATTGCTTTTTAGTATTTTGTTGGTATAGTTTTGTAGGTAAATATTGACACAATGGATTTCGGCCATAGGTTACATTGAGGGGTCATGTAATATACGGTACAAAGTTTGCTATACTTCTCCAGCCTATATATAGCAGAAAATGGTGGGATCATTGTTTTTTAACAGTTAGACCATATGGTCTACACCAAGCAAATCACAAGTATGCAAACTTTACAGCCATTTTGGTTCCCATTGGAATCATGGTTCATTAAACATGTAAGGCCTAATTACTCTTAACAACCCCACTGGGCCACTCCTTTCCACATTTAATAGACATAATGAATAAGGTAATTTAGTAACTGACAGCTTGATTACAGTCATCAGGTAGTGGCTATTTAAAATCTTCTACATTCACAACAAATTTTAAGCCGTTAACCCAACCTTGGGTTAAATGTATACATTTTAATTGCATTAAAATGACATTTATTTTTACCTTATTATTTTCATGTAGTGTTTGATGTAATGTTGTAGTTTTTTTAGTGATGCACTGCCTTCAGGATTTTGTAATAAGGCCAAATACTGTCTTCTTCACAAAAGATTTTGCCTAAATACTGAAACTTTAAATTTGTATAAATAAAAGTTGTTCATCTCTGGACAAAAATGGTTGAATTCAGTTGTTCGTTATTTAAAAATTACATGGCTTTAAAGGAGTCCTTCACCATAGTTTATGTAAACAATGCAGTAGACGTCAGTTCTTCTCCAGTTACACTAATTCAGTTGGCTTCTGAGTTGGCTTCTGAGCCCAGTGGATAAACACAGCATATTTATGCATAGTTACATGGGTTGAAAAAAGACAAAGTCTATCAAGTTCAACCCCTCCAAATTAAAAACCCAGCATACATACACACATCTCCATATATGCCCATAGCTATACTAACGGTAGAGTTTAGTATCAAAATAGCCTTTGATATTATGTCTGTCCAAAAAATCATCCAAACCCCTCTTAAAAGCATCAACAGAATGAGCCATCACATCATCACCCGGCAGTGCATTCCACAACCTCACTGTCCTGACTGTGAAGAACCACCTACACTGCTTCAAATGAAAGTCCTTTTCTTCTAGTCTGAAGGGGTGGCCTCTGGTGAGGTGATCCTCTTTATGGGTAAAAAGGTCCCCTGGTTTGGCAGAATATTATTACGATTCACCCTGTAAATAGTGCTGAGGTTGATCAGATAAGTGTTTTTTGTTCAGGAATAGGTTACACCTAAAACCTTATTTTTGTTAAAAACCCACGCATTGTAAATAAAAAACACTGTATAAAAAAAACCACAGATTGTGGACCGAAAAGTTGATCCAATAAATACATTTTTTGATTGAGAAATCCTGCTGTGCACAGGCCTGGATTTGTGGAAAGGCCACCTAGGCCCGGGCCTAGGGCAGCAAGAATTTAGGGGGCACACACATTGGTCCAGAAATACTGGAGATACACAGGAGATATGATAGTTTTTTACATTTCCCATGCGCTCTGGTCTTGATGTTAAAATTTGGGAATAAAGGCCAGCTTGTGGGGGTGATGAGCGGCAGTGGGCCTAGCGGTGCCTGCTATGTAAATCCAGCCCTGCGAATACAGGATTCGGTTCGGGATTCGGCCTTTTTCAGCAGGATTCGGATTCAGCCGAATCCTTCTTCCCGGCCGAACCGAATCCTTATTTGCATATGCAAATTAGGGGCGGGGAGGGAAATCGCATGACTTTTTGTTACAAAACAAGGAAGTAAAAAAGGTTTTCCCCTTCCCACACCTAATTTGCATATGCAAATTAAGATTTGGTTGGGCATTTGCAAATCTTTTGCAAAGGATTCAGGGGTTCAGCCGAATCCAAAATAGTGGAGTCAGTGCATCCCTAGGATATATATATATATATATATATATATACATACATATATTTACTTTTTGAATGGCATGCATAAAAACAAAAGTGTATTTGTATATGCTGCTGTTGTAGGAGCCACCACCACAATACATTTGTAATAATATCCAAACATCTTTCACTAAAGGCAAAACTAGTCAAGAAAATAATATCTTTGGTTTGAGATGCTTGGGAAAGATACAAAAAATTCTGGCTGCATGAACACACACTTATGTGGCTGATGTTATTCCGTAGTTTCACTTTCATTTGTACTTATTTACATTGTTCTCTAATAGCTTATTAAAGTGTTCTTCATTTAGTAATAGAGTAGCCTTGGAGTCTTTTTTTCCTCCCTAGGTGAGTGGCCTTGGAATATGCCCTCAGGAGCGAAACAAATTAACCTTACATTGGCGCCGTGTATAAGCTAGGTAGTAGCAGTGGAATTTGCCATGAAGATGTAAGCAATTACGATTCCTTCCATTATTGGAAATTCTCGTCAAGCTAGCTTTTGTATAAAGTAATGTAGTTAGCTCTGTTACGATAGGGATGAAGTCCCTATCTAACCTTGAATGAAATTCATGAGCTTTGTGCAAAGTGGGTATTTTGTTCATTTCTCAAATACATATTTCTGGTTACTTTTTGTTGTGGTAGAATCAGCTTTCTCCTCTGAGCTGCGGGTTATGCGGAGTCTGTAAACTCCCACACTTGGGTTGCTTGGACTGCTTGTTCTTCTTTATTTGTATTGATAAAATATATATTTTCTTTACTTTACCCTTTATAACCTTTATTATAAAAATAATTGTATAATTTGAATGCGAATATATCATCATCATCATCATCATACCAACCCTCAGCTGCAGTGTACTCACAGCTCCAAGAGGATATTGTTTATTTAGACAGCACTACTAATGCATGTAAATGCTTTGCAAGGTGTAAACACAGACAGGGGTATATTTAGTATAACAGTGAGAATAAATACTTGCGTGCTAAGTGTTTCATTACAGAGTTGGAATGAGGTTCCTGCCATGAAGAGCTTACAATCTATTAAGAAGAGAAGACAAAAAACATTTCAATGTGCTTGGTGCAAGCAATACACTTTATTTTTAATGTATTTAATTACTGTCTGTTATTTATTTTGTGCTGACAAATTTACTCCGTACCATATGGACATTGTTCATCATTTACATGACTGCAGGGTCGGACTGGCCTGACGGGAATCCGGGAAAAAACCCGGTGGGCCCTTGCCCTCATGGGCCCCCACTGGGCCAGATCCCCTACCCTACAAAAAAAATTGTGGCGATGGGCAGCACAGTTCGCGCATGCTCGCGGGCAGCACAGTACGCGCATGCTCGCCTCCTATTGCCCATATGTGCCACCTATTGTGCATACGCGCCACCTATTGCACATGCACACTTTACAGGTGTGGGTCGTGAGGGGGGCCCTGGACAGGAGTCCCGGGCCTTCCAACTGTTCCTGCATCACTGCCTAGCCTAGTAGAGCTTACGGTCCATCACATTCACACACACTAGGGTTATGAAGCGTTGGAATCACTCACGACAGCAGGTTACCTGCAATTAAGCTGTTTATTGTGCCACCACACCTGTGGTGGCACAATAAACATAAGCATAAGAGCGAACAATGTTCATTTAGCCCCAAAGTGTTCAATTTCTTAATCCAAAACACTTCTCTTTGGAGTATAAATTTAGATCTGTCACCGCCAATTCTCAAGGGTGGAATGTTATCAATGGCAATATATAGGCAATCTGTGACCATACTCAAGAAACTGTTTAGCAACTAGTTTGGTTGTAAACCCATCTATGAAGGCAGTGCTAATTGTGGAGCAATGTGCGTTAATCTGCAGCCTCAAAGTTTGATCAGTCTTGCCCACATATGATTACCCACATGGGCATGTTATTAAAAAATCCCGTGTAGTGGTGCATGTGATATGGTGGTGAATCAAAAGCTTTTCCCTGTATGAGGGTGTGAAAAGGAAACTCTCGGTGCCATATACTTACAAGAGGTACAAGTTGGACAACAAAAACATCCAGGTTTTTTCTCTCATTTTCCTCCCTTTAGTAATATAACAATTAACTGGGTGAGTCTTAACCAACAAATCACAGGACGGAATCACAGTTGGAGTACTCTTCCGGCTCAAACACTTTTCGTGACTTTAAGTGCTCCGGAAGATTACTCCATTTGCGCATGCGCCCAAAAATGCCAGTCACTACAGGAAGAAAACCAAAGGAGACTAGATGGTTGCTGTGAATTCTGCTGGACAGGGCCTGCAAGGAAGGCTAAGTAGAAAGTTTGAGGCATTTGCCCAGGGTACCAGGTAGGCCGGGGTGGCCTATTTAGGATAGGTGGGAAGGGGGATACAAATTAGAAGGTTTGGTTCTCCTTTAAGTGTGCTTTAAATTTTCTCTGTTCAATTCAGTGGAATACGTTTGTTTTTATCTATACTTTCCTTCCCAATCTGCCCCTGCAGAAGTATACCTAAAACTGAGAGAGTATACTTTCTCCATGGAGCAGGGTTTACTTACCTTTCACATGAGTGGGGTGACTGCATGTGGGCGGGTGTATATTATCTATTTAACTTCTCATTTTTTAGTGAACATTTTGGTCTTGACAAAGGTCTTAGACAAAGACCGAAATGTTGGCCTGAACTATCTTTTTGAATGTAACAAATAAAGTAATTATTTTTTAATAATCTAAAAACCATGATGTGCATCTGTATATTATCTGGAAACCCATTATTCAGAAAGCTCCTAATTACGGAAAGGCTCCATTTTATCCAAATAATCCACATTTTCAAAAATAATTTCCTTAATTATAAAACAAAACCTTGTTTCAGTAAGTGCCATAGAGCTAGGGGCATAGTTACAAATGATAATGTTATGTATTTTAATTCTACTTGTGTGTGGGATTATATGATGACTTAGAAACATGTGTACAGGTTGTGAATGTGTGATTAATAGGTATAGTCCCAATCTAAGGGTTGCCGGATTCACTATGGATCTAATAGCCGTAGTTTGTTTGTAAATGAAAGAGTATTAGCTCTTTATTTGGGAGGGTTGTGTGCAGGCCTATTCCTGTCTGTATGGTATTAAAATCTCCTGCCTCTAGTAGGCGCTTGGTAGGTATAGCTATTATGTATTGCAGAATATGGTTGAAAAAGCTATGTGTAGGAGAATTCAGGGCATATATATGTTGCGTATCACAAATGTGTTGATCTGTCCTTTCACAATAAGAAATTGGCCTTCTGGGTCTTCAGTTTTATTAAAGGAAAACTATACCCCGAAAATGAATTTTTGAGCAACAGATAGCTTATATCAAATCAAGTGACATTAAAGAATATTACTTACCTGGTATTACCTGCGCTGGCTTACTCGCACTGGGAGGGAACTCCCGGTGCAAGCCGCCATGACAGCGCATGCGCATAATGAAAAGCTGCCTGAACTTGTGGCAGCTTTTCATTCAGCTTATGCGCATGACGTCACATGTGCATGGGCTGTCATGGCGGCTCGCACTGGGAGTTCCCTCCCGGTGTGTGTAAGCCAGCGCAGGCAGGGGGAATTTTTTTTTTCACTACTAGAACACCAAACCGGAATGCGGGCTCTATCAGCCCGCACCTTTGGTTTGGGTAATTTCTTTAGCCCCATAGGTGCCCTTTAATTGGTTTATGTGACCTAACTTTATAGTTTGTTCGGTATGTTTGTGTGCACCGTTGAATCCTAGGATCCCAGGAGGCTGTCCTTATTTTTTAAAATGGCTATGTTCTGTTTATGATTACCCAATGGCATATGCTACTAAAAAAGTGTATTATTATGAAAATGGTTTATTTACATGAAGCAGGGTTTTACATATGTTTTTTTATGCAATATCTGTTTATAGAGACCTACATTGTTCGGGGGTATAGTTTTCCTTTAAGTAATTTCCAATGACAGTTTTTATGTATTAGTATAGTTACTCCATGGTTGTGAAACATACTGTATATGGAGCTGCATATCATATTCCTACCCAATCTTTGCAGAGCTTCTGATGCTTGTCTGCTGTTAGATGTGTTTCTTGCAAGAGTGCTATGTGGTTATGTAAAAGCTTGAGATGATGAAGGATCAAATGCCCCTACATTGTAGGACGTGAGCCCTTGTATGTTGTGCTTGTGCCATGTAATTTTGTAGCTTAGATTTACAGTGATGTTGTCCATATTTTTACAGTTACATTTCACATAGTTCATTTTTAGCCTCGCCTCCTCCTCACTTTAGAAGTAGCAAGAGAGAAACTGGATAAAGGAAAGATAAACGATAAAAGAGAGACATTTTATTAATGAAAACATAAAATGATATTGCATTAAAAAGGTTTTAAACACCTGTCTTAACCATGTTAAGGGGAGGGAATAAGGGAACCTCATGGTCATGGTTCCACCGTATGTAGAGATGGGGTAGGGTGAGGGGAAATGAGGGAGGGGACGGAAAGGGTCAACGCGGGGGGCATTGGGAAGGGTAATAGGATGTTCAATATATATAGTTATTTACAATATATATGCCCAATTTGCTAACTATGACTATCCTCTAACCAAGCTATTTTGTCATAGGTGGCCGTTGTTATTAAAGTGATACTGACACTAAAAAATTACTTTTTAACATATGAATGTACATTAATTGTTACCTAAAGGCCATGCTGATCATTTTTTGCTGAGAGGTTTGTTTTTGTATATAAATGTTAGCTGAAGTTCCTAAGCCTGACTCTCTGACACTCTGACTTTGCCAACCTGACTGTCCCATCTCAGCCTGTTGGTTACAGTTTCTAATGCTAACAGACTCCTGCTGCACAAATATGGCAGCCCCCTCATACAGGAACATGGGGGATCAGACAGATAATGTAAAAACATCATGCAAATACTTTATGTCAAAGTTAGAAGTAGCTTTCAAAGCCAATATTATAATAGATGTAAAAAATAGTTTAATTTAACGTGTCAGTATCTCTTTAAGACCTTCCACCATGAAAATAGATTACTCAGATCAGTAAGTAACTTCCCCACTCGTTTCCTTAGTATATGCCATAGAAGAAGAAAAAAATCTAGGGGCTGTCACAACAGATGGAAAATATTTAACTACTAAACAACGTGGGAGAAGGAAAGGCAATATTGTAATAAATAAGTATTAATTCATTCTCCTGCGCGTTAATATTCCAGATTTTCTTTTGTTTGTTCTGCTGCTGACAAAGGTGGTTGGTTGCTTCTGCCGGGTAAAACTAGTAACGATTGGCTATATTTCTGCATGACTTGGTATGAAGATCCAAATTTCTGAGATATCTGGAAAACCCCAAGTAAATACAAGGTACTATTTTATTATTAAAGAGAAAAGGGAACTTTTTTTTAAAATTTAAATTATTTGATTAATATGGAGTCTATGGTAGATGACCTTCCTGTAATTCGGAGCTTTCTGCATAATGGACTTCTGAATAATGGATTCCATACATGTATAAGTACATGTAAAGAGTTTCCTGAGAAGTTATATTCTGTTTACAAAACAAGCTATGATTTCTAGAAAAAGAAGTAACTTATACTACTTTATATTTGTATAAATGCCCTTTAAAAAACTCACAGTACCTGCCAGAATGCAAGCTCTTGTAGTTTCTCTGAAGACCCGGCCCTTACACTGCAGTGTTTCCAAACCATCACAAGTCGTTAGCAGGGTTTTAGGTTGAGAAGAAGACAGGGTTGTCTGATTTTTGTTTTAACGATTATGAAAACATTGAAATTATTTCATATCAAACAAAACCAGCATCCTTCCCACAATATTTAGGAAATGCTTCCGAATTATAACAGTAGTAGTAGTCACCACATGATATATTTTAATTATGTCAAGACCGGGAAAGAGAAAGCAATTATGCTGGTGATATATATAAACATATATGCCAAGAATCCATTTTAATAATCAAAGTTTAGTCTGGGATAATGACTGGGTAATATACACTCACTGGGTTATCTTCCTCAGTATCTATCTCATCAAAATCTAAAGAGTCGAGCAATTAGGATGAAAAACTCTTTATATTATTAAGCTGGGCACATTGATTTTGGTCGTTTGAGTGCATGCTTGTTTTATTCACTGTGCAGAAAACAACTTTGATTCCGGCTAATTAAGTTTGTTGGCTTTCTGTAGATGTCGTGCTATTAAGAGAGACATTGCTGGTATTTATATAGCGGTTTTATTTCATCTAGTTAGAGTATAAATAATTTAAGAAGCCCAGCTTGCACAATCATTTTTATGGCAGCTGAAACAAACCTAGAAGGAACATATTTGATAAAAAAAAAGTTCACAGTAGGCATTTCTTTTGACAGCTAAAAAGGAGAAGGCTAGATCAATAAACTTGAGATAACAACAGTATGTGGGAAAAAAATATTCAAAGCATGGGGTTTAACGGCAACTAAGCCAGGCTAGTCAGAGCAGGCTTTGAAATGTTTCATTATTTTCTGTTTCAACATACAGATGTCATAAGCTCACGTGCAGATGACAAGAAAAAGGAAAACTTCACAGCAAAAAACATATTACAGGTGAATGGGGTTCTTGGATGAAAGTGTTCTCCAGACTCATTGTACAGAGTGAAAAATGTTCAAGGATATTTGCTAAATTCTCTGTAGGAACAGTAATCAGCATCTTTAAGACAATGAATGTCAAATGTCACCTATGCATTGTGCTTTGTACCTGTCAGTGTGTTGAGTGTCGTGCTTAACAATTTTAGCTGGTTTTGTCAGTATTTAAAGATTTTTTATCAGTAAGAATTGGGCTTAAAGGATAACCAAATATAAAAGGTATTTTTTAGATGATGCACAATGAGTTATAACGACTTACCCAGTGGAATACTGTCTGATCAGCTACTGCTGTAGTACAAATACAACTGTATGAAAACATTTCCCAGTAACCAATGCAATTTCACATTTTTAAGTTTGACAGAGAGATTGTTATTAATACACATGTATGGGACCTGTTATACAAAATGTATGGGACCTGAGGCCTTTCGGATAAGGGATAATTTGGATCCCCAAATCTTTAGGCTAGAGCCACACGGGAAGATTTCAGGGAGATTAGTCGCCTGGCTTATTTTTTAGCAGACTTAGGGCTAGTCCACACAGTAAGATTCAGGGAGATTAGTCACCTGGCAACTAATCTCCCTGAATCTTACTGTGTGGACTAGCCCTAAATCTGCTAAAAAATAATGTAAACATTAATCAATCCAATGGGATTGTTTTGTTTCCAATAAGGATTAATTATATCTTAGCTGGGATCAAGTACAAGGTGCCATTTTATTATTACAGAGAAAAAGGAAATTAGGAGCTTTCTGCATAATGGATTTCCCATACCTGAGAAAAAATACATAATTTTAGGGGGGGGGGCAGAAGAAGCAAAGACTTTGGCCAGATTCAGTAACTATCAGTGCTGATTGATCAATTTTGATCAGTCTATAATGATTTGGTAATTAATTCCTGTAAAATCATGATCCAATCAGAAGGAATCAGTGGAATTCAGATCTGTCCCCTGGGAACCAGGTAAGTGGAAGTGGGAGAAAGCTTTCTGATCTGTTGATGCCTGTTGGATACACAGAGGTATCTGTATCTGTATATTATTAACTGTTCCATGGTCAGGTGGTGTATAAGGCTGGAATCAGCCAAACCTCTCATCTGTATTCCTTTACGTATGGCCATCCAAAGGCTAAGGTAATGGATGCTGAGGCTTTTAGTTTTGCAACGGATAGATTGCCAAAAGAGCCTTAAAGAGATACTGACACCAGAAATAATCTTTTTTAAATATCTATCAGAATATTGTCTTTGCATGCTAGGTATAATTTTGACATCAAAGTATTTGTCCGATGCTTTTAGATAACTTATTTGACAATCCATAAATAATGAAGATCAATTGAAAAGTTTCTTATAATTGGCCCTTCTACAATATACTAAAAGTTAACTTGAAGGTGAACCGACTCTTTAATATCAAGGCACATCATGTACTTGTAATTGTGTAGGTCCAGAGAACTGTAGATCCTAAATCTGTAATGGGTTATTAAAAAGGGGTAAATTAGTATTCTACAATACCTGCTAGAAGATTTTAAACAACTGAATCCCAGATATATAAAATCAATTAATTTCCTGTGTGTGTATAACACACATAGCCAAAGTTTGTTGCTGCGTGAGATTTCTTCTTTTTAGGCTGGGGACAGACAGGGAGATTCGCCTGGCGTTTAATAGCAGGCGACAATCTCCCCGAACTTCCTTCTCCCTGACAAAGCGCCAGCGCTGTGCACACGCGGCGCGGCGATTTCCGGAATCGCCCAAAGTTACTTCGTGAGGAAACTTTGGGCAATTCCGGAAATCACCGCGCCGCTTATGCACAGCGCTGGCGCTTTGTCATTTAAACTAGCGACGGACAGGGAGAAGGAAGTTCGAGGAGATTCTCGCCTGCTATTAAACGCCAGGCGACAGAATCTCCCCTTACTGCTCTTGTGGTAAGCCAAGAACAAATGTCATTATTGTTAAGCCTGTTGTTTTTGGTTAATGAAAACTAATCTCCAAGAAGGCTAATGGCACAAGATGTGGTCTGCTTGGGGAACTGCATCAGTCAAACTGCCCTTCCTTGCCTGCAGCCACTTTCTATTCATTTCAGTGCATTGTGTCACATTAGCCTTAACATTCCTACACACAGGACTATTTGGGCATACAGCTGGGGCAATATCCTTTGCCAGGCCACAGATTGCTAAGAATAAAGAACTGTGATCTATTTATTACCCATTGGTTTCTTTTAAATGGCTTATCTTTTCTTGGTAATAAAATAATGCCACAAGTGGTGTTAGGTAGCTCAGCAAAAACCCATGCTAATGAAATAAAAATCCCTGTGTTTTTAGTTTAGTGTAACAATTTTGTATCTGGAGTTATTGTAAAAATGTGTGTATATGCTTTCTTGTTATTTGCATATGTAAAGAAAAAACTGTTTCCTGAGTCTAACAAATATGAGGTAGTAGATACAGTACAGAAGTGTTTGGGGCTGGACAGAAGGGTTAGTTATAATAATCTGAAATAACACATATATTAAAAGTAATAGGACATGGGAAACCAGAAGAACTATCAGTGTTACTATATAACAAGCAAGCCATCACTAAAATTTGGATTTGTGTATTTCTTTATACAGTGCATACATCCGCAGAAAATCTAATAAAATACAGTTTTTTGGACGATAGTCAAAATTATGAAAAATAAAATGCTTGAGAAAATGTGGTAGTTTCAATTTGCTAAACATTAATTGACAATGTCTTGGCTTTGCTGCTCAGTGATTTGCACCCTGCTGTGCTTTTGCTTTGGTTTCCCTATACACAACTACAAAACAGCGAGGGCTGATACAGGGAAATGAGAAATTTTTTTCAAATTCATTATTTCATGGCAAAACAAGTAAGATGTTTGTATAATGTTGCAATTCTTAAATCATGACAAACATCTATGTGAGTTAGTTTTTTTTTTTTACAGTAGTTGACTGATAATATAAATTGTGGCTTCATTTTATCATTCATTACTTTTTATCACTTATTATTCAAAATATTTTGAATGTTTAAAATCAGATACATTTTTAAAGGGCTGCATAATTGCCCCATTCCCGATGTCCATGCTACTTAAAGGAATTGTTCAGTATAAAAGTAAAAACTGGGTAAATAGATAGGCTGTGCAAAATAAAAAATGGTTTCATTATAGTTAGTTAGCCAAAAATGTAATGTATAAAGGCTGGAGTGACTGGAACAGAACAGAACACTACTTCTTGCTTTTCAGCTCTCTTTTGTTTACACTGACTGGTTATCCTGGTTACCACCAGGCAGTAACCAATCAGTGAATTGAGGGAGGGCCACATTGGTCATAACTGTTGCTTTTGAATCTGAGCTGAATGCTGAGGATCAATTGCAAACTCACTGAACAGTTATGTCCCATATGGCCCCCCTTCAAGTCGCTGACTAACTCAGATTTAGAGAGCTGAAAAGCAGTATGTTGTGTTGTATTCTGTTATGTTACACATCCAGTCACTCCAGCCTTTATACATTACATTTTTGGCTAACTAACTATATTAGAAACATTTTTTATGTTGCACAGCCTATCTATTTACCCAGTTTTTATTTTTACTGAACTTTAAGGATATATTAACTTTCTATTGCTTAAATGGTTTTACATCCTATAGTATAAAACAAAATTATACCAGATCAGAATTGCACAAATGAACTGAACCCCTCCTGCCAATTCTTCCAAATTTCCATCAATCAATACCCCTAAAGGTAGAATAAGTGTTTGGTAATATACCCTGTACATGTCTTTTGTTTGCCCACATTTAGTTATCAATTAGATGTTTGTTTTTGAATTAAACATCTGACAAGTGCATTCGACTTACTGATTGGTGCAATGGATTAGTACAAAGTTAATGGGGCAGTATACTCACTTTTCGACATAAGTTCAACACATAGGACTTGTGCTGAACATGCTTTTAGCCTTTTGTTTTAAACACACAAAAACTTTTTTTAGATTTTGTTATTTCTTAAGGTTATTTCTTAAGGTAAACAGGGTGATATATAGATATTTACCCTGCATATACTGCAAAAGGAGGGGGTCGTATACTGGTAATGTAATTTTATATCTTACATTGACCAAATAGGGAGTAGCTTCAGTTTTCCTGTTTAAGTTATAGCAAAAATACAAACTTTTGTAATTAAAAACAATAGGTAAAAAGTATGTTCCGCACAAGCCCTATACATTGCACTCATGTTAAATGAAGGGTGTACTCTGCTTTCTAAAGACCATCTATTACATTACACCCCTTACTTTGTAAGTGTCATTAGGGCAGGTAATGATGTATTCTAACAGGTCAGAATCTTCCACCGTGATTACTGAAACATTCATTGAAAATATAAATTGGGTTGTACACTTTTTTCAGTTCAGTTGTTCTCAGATTGTTCATATTTATTTATACTGCAAACTATGAAACTTCAAAGCCCTGCTAAATGTAGGTTTTTTTAATGAAATGTCTAAATATGTCTCCCAATGCTTGCTTTGTACCCCATATATGCTCTACAATTTGTAATATACAAGCATAAAACATCATAAATAAGCACGTCAGGGATCTACTGAACAATTTGATGCCCAATATGTATAGATTTACCAAACTATGTGGCATACAGAGACCCCAAATGGATATACAGCAGGCAAAATTTCCAGGTGCAAAAAACAAGTAACAAAAAATGTAGAATGCAATAAAATCACTTAGGGGCACATTTACTAAGGGTCGAATTTCGAGGGTTAAAAAACCCTCAAATTCGACCCTCCAATTTAAGTCGAATTAAAACCCCTCAAATTTCGTATTTGAGGGGTTTTAACGCAATTCGATTTTTCGAACGATCGAATATTAAAAATTCGATCAATCGATAAAATTGTTCGCATCGATTCAACCGATTTTAGGCAATCGATAAAAAAATTTTATTCGATCAAAAAAACGTAACAAAAAATACTACGGGAGCTTCCCACAGGATTGTAAAGCAATTCGGTAGGTTTAACCTGTCAATTTGTTATATCAAATTTTTCTTAAAAGGAACATTACTTCGAAAGTAGAATTAAAATTTTCGAATTTGGCCAATTCAAATTGAATTTCTGGCTATTCGATAGTCGAATAAGCCCAAAATTAAATTGAATTTTTTCAATTCGAGTTTGATTAAATTTTCACTTCGAATCAATTCGACCCTGCCTAGTGTAAAAAGAAGTCAGAATCACAGTTTCAGTATTTAGCTTGGCCAAATACATTTTACAGACGGAACACCTATGTGGAAATGAAAATGCAATAAAATGCTAAAAATGCAATAAAAATATAACATCACAGAAAATGAAATATAATCACTGAAATAACATAACAAAGGTATTGTGCAGTGAGGTTAGCAAATACGCTATTCTCAATGGGCAATAAAACATTCTTTTCAGGCAAAAAAGACATAGGATCCAGAAAAAAATAAGTGTTCATACACTTTGTACACTTGGCAAAATGTGTGTTGTATGTGTGTGTAAATGTGTAAGTATGTGTGAATGATTTTATATTACAACAGTGCTAAACATTCACAAATATGCCACTTTAGATTTTTATTACATTCCCCCTTAAGTATTTGAGGACTTTGCCAATAGGTGCCCAAATAGCTCTATAGGAAGAGCTGTCCTGTAATAAATAATTTAGCTGTTGTTTTTTTCAGGCCAGTCAGTAGTTATGCCACAAAGTGCAAATATCAGTGTTCAAAGCAGCTCACAGGCCGAGGAGGAAAACGATGAGGATGAATTTAGTTATATATCAGAGACTGACATTACTAGTAGGTAACTTTGGTACAATTCATTTCTTGCCATGCAACTAATCCAGGATTTGCTTCAGGATTTGGCTAAGATTTGTCCAAATCCAAGTTCTAGCTGAACTGAATCCAAAAAAATCATGTTACTTTTTGTCACACAAACAAGAAAGTTTAATTTCCCTAATTTACAAATGGAAATAAAGGATTCAGATTCAGTTCAGTATTACACCAGTCTTTCAGAAAGGATTAGGGATTCGGCCTAATCCTAAAATTTGAGGATTTGGTGCATCCCTAAATAAAATAGGAGAAATTAATCTCCTGCTGGTGTGTGATAATTTAATATATAATATTTTATAGAGGGCTTCATAACATAGACTATTTTGAGCATTATTGCTTAGAAAACAATCCAATTGTTTTACAACTTGTGTGAACACTTAGCAGGTTGGACATGTTACAGATAATTTAATCTTATTCTAAGGTTTGTTTTTGGATTTAAGATTATCCTACGGGGAAAATGTGTTGCCTAGTAATGCATCTTTCCAAAAAAAACATAGAAACCCATCACATTGCTGAAGGGAAGAGAGTTAAAATGCATCTAAGCCCAAAAATACTTTTGCAATTTACATTACTTTCCTAGTTTCTTTCCGTAATTGAATCTTATTGTGATGGAGTGTTTTTTGCCATTATGACAGTAGAGTTAATACATAGGCCCTTAACTGCCTATGCATTGTATAGTATGCTAAACCTAGGGTTGCTGAATTTCAGCTCAGCCAAAAGCCTAGTATTAACAGTCTAAAAATGTAAATATGTCAGACACCTCTAAAAGCACAAACTTTGGAAAACTTTGTCCAAGTCTCCCATAGCAACAAGTCAGATGTTTGCTTTCATGATTCTTACCCATGCTTTAGTCTAATAAAATCAAACTGCTGATTGGTTGCTATGGGAATGATGCCTAATTGTGTATGTCTGTGGACTATATGGAGAGGAAGTGGGCGTGGAGCGAATGGGAACTAGATTTTTTTAGGAGGCGGGGTTTGGTTCTCTTTTTAACTGATCATAACCTTCAGCACTAAATTAATTTGTTTTTCCTGCACAATAAATATTTTAGGATCTATAGTCCTCTGCAGTAAGTTTGTGTGCTTAAATGGATTCTGTCATGGGAAAAAATGTTTTTTTCAAAATAGTGCTGCTCCTGCAGACTTCTGCATTGAGATACATTTCTCAAAAGAGCAAACAGATATTTTTATATTTATTTTGAAATCTGACATGGGGCTAGACATATTGTCAATTTCCCAGCTGCCCCAAGTCATGTGACTTGTGCTCTGATAAACTTCAATCACTCGTTACTGCTGTACTGCAAGTTCAATTGATAACACCCCTCCCTTCCCCCCCGCCAGCAGCCTAACAACAGAACAATGGGAAGGTAACCAGATAACAGCTCCCTAACACAAGATAACAACTGCCTGGTAGATCTAAGAACAGCACTCAGTAGTAAAAAACCATGTCCCGCTGCATGCCATTCAGTTACATTTAGAAGGAAAAACAACAGCCTGCCAGAAAGCAGTTCCCTCCTAAAGTGCTAACACAAGTCACATGACCAGGGGCAGCTGGGAAATTGACAAAACGTCTAGCCCCATGTCAGATTTAAAACTGAATATAAAAAATCTTTTTGCACTTTTGAGAAATGGATTTCAGTGCAGAAGTCTACTGGAGCAGCACTATTAACTGACGTGTTTTGAAAAACACGTTTTCCCATGACAGTATCCCTTTAATAAACATCAGTTCCATCCATGGGGCACTTGCTTACTTGCAGATTTTCACTTCGGAAGGCTCTGCCATACTCCATCAAGCATTATTTTGTGGCGATTATGGGTATTTATAGAAATGTGAAATTTTGACTCAGCAAATGAACACTGACGCACTTTCACCAGCGATAGTTCTTCAGTGCAAAGTTTTCTCTACTGTTACATTCTTCCTAGCGAAACTTCATTAACATATTTTCATTTACATCAATTAAATATGACGGGTATTTAAAGGGAATTTGTAACTTCTCTAGCATTGAACTTTTTTGCTAGCAAATTGTTTTATTCACCTTTGTTGAATTTTCACTAAAAACCTGCTTTGCTCAATAGTAAATGTGTCCCCATATGTGTAGAACGGCTAATTATAGCGTAATGTTTGCTTATTTTCGAGGAGACTACATGAAGTACTGAACTGGATACTGTATATCTCAGTCTATGCCATCATGATAGTTGCTGGAGTTAGGTAGTGTTCAAGACTGACTGGCCAAGTCCTAAGCATTTGCTGAAGTCACATTATCCATTTGTAGATAAGGAATTAATACAAAAAAAAAATCAGTGACAATAATTTGCAAGATTCTGTCGATCCCTCACTTCAATCACCCCAACACTGCTGCTAATTTTCTTTTTATTTACACTGCTACTATTTTTTTTATCATATGTGTAAAAACGAGTCCCTAATATGGGCCACCAGTATGACTATTGGCTTAATGCAATGGCTTTGAAGTGAGGGATCATCAATGGCAGCTTACATTTATAAGCAATCCCACCAGAACAGCAGGAGAGTACCTTTCATGTGTTTGTGAAGACATCAGTGCTGTTCTTCTTTAAATAAAAGAGAGAAAAAACTTTCTGTATTCTTATTTGAAACAGTTTTTACTAAAGCTGCGATAATATGTACACATGGATGCACACAGACGTATATACCACTGCTTTGATTGCTGTTTGCAGAAAGCTATATTTTTTATGATGGTATGAAATTTTTCCTTAATATCTAGGAAAAATTATTTTATTTGCTATACAGGTATGGGATTTGGTATCTAGAAATGCATTATCCAGAAAGATCTGAATTACAGAAAGGCCATCTCCTATAGACTTCTATCAAATAATTACATTTTTAAAAAATGATTTCCTTGTTCTCTATAACAATAAAACAGTAGCTTGTACCTGATCCCAGCTAAGGTAGAATTAATCCTTACTGGAGGCAAACCAATTGGATTCACTTTAATGAATGTTTAAATTATTTTTTTCAAAGACTTCAAGTATGGAGATCCATATTAGTGAAAGATCCTTGAGCTGGAAAACATTCTAGATAACAGGTCCTGTACCTGACAGATTTGAGCATCTGTTTGAGCATTGCTGCTTTATAAGGACAGTGAGAAGTGGGAATCTCCACACGTTGCAGTGCTGCAAGAAGCATAAGCTTGGCGACTGCACATTTCCATGGATTAATTATGGATTTTTGAAACTTCGAAGAGCAAACAGGTCACATTTCTTTACACACAACCTTCTTCACAATGACTCCTAGAGTGGTCAGTTGGTGTTTATTTGCAGACTTTTTGCATGAATTTTGGGTCTCCACTTTTGCCTTAGCCCTAAAATATTGTTTTCATCATTTCAACACCTGTATTTTGGTATTGGATCCTTTGTCCAGAACGCTTGAACTTTCTGGCCAAAAATTGGCCCCCTACTGCCCTCAGTGTAGACTTACTTGCTCTTCAACAAGAGGAATGAGGACTGAACAGGCAGTGCTGTTTCCTTCTGTCACATTGAACTGGGGGCAGTGCAGTATAGGATGCACGGCTGGATTTACCTAGCGGGCGCCCCTAGGCTCGCTGTCGTTTGTCGCCCCTTTTACTTGCTAAAATTTTCATCATCGGGAAGGAGCACTGAACCAAAGTGAGTGTGGTTGGGCAGCATGCCACCCCTAAAATCCTGCCACTCTAGGCCCCGGCCTAGGTGCCCTCTCCACAAATCTGGACCTGATGGGATGGATTCTAAATATGAGCATTACTCCAGCCTATCAAAGGATTGCGCCCCCCTCCAGACCAGGGCAGTTGGGCAGGTCCCATAAGCTGTGTCAGAGTGTTGACAAAGGTAATAAATGCTTGAGGGATGGGGCTTGGTTGTAGGCATGCACCAAATACACTATTTTAGGATTTCGGATGAATTCTGAATCCTTTGTAAAAGATTTGGCCAAATACTGAACCGAATCTGAACCCTAATTTGCATATGCAATTAAGGAAATGGGGGGAAAAGACAGTAAAAAAAAAAGAGTACAATTTTACAAAACAATTTGTGACTTCCTGTGTGTGTGATGAAAGGCCACATGATTTTTTGGATTCGGTTCAGCCGAATCCAGCTGGAAAAGATTGAATCTTGGCCGAATCACGAACCGAAGCCTTGATTCGCTGCATCCCTACTTGGGGGGGAATGAGCAATATTTAAGCCTCAACCTTGCTTGTAGGGCTGTAACTTTGGTGGCTCACCCCTATGGTGAAAAAAATTTACAGAGCCCCTCTGCACAAAAACATGAATAACCTGCAATGGGAGCAAAATCGCAGGTGACTACCAAGGAAACAGACTCCCACCAGGCCCCCCATTGGGTCTACTTTCTTGATAGTTTCGCCAACTGCTTTCTAGTAATGCTGATACTATCTGTTGAATTTTCATTTCAGTTCAGTATCACTTTAAAAACAATGTAATAAAATAGCAAACTAGTTACATAAAAGGTATTATTAATTTGGAATACTGGAAAGCAAAAATACCTTATTTCTGAGCTTGCTGGATAACCAATTTCAGAATAATAAAAAGCATTATAAAACCCTTTATAACTGTAAATGTTCCACAATTCTCATACCAATCCTTTATGGGCAGCTTCAGAATTTAGCTAGAAAAAAATTATGGCTTAGGGGCACATTTACTAAGGGTCTAGGTGAATATTCGAAAAAAAATTAGAATTAAAAAAATTCAAATTTCGAAGTAATTTTGGGCTATAGCCCAAAATTAAATTTGAATTGAAAAAAATTTGAATTGTCGACAAATCGAATTTTGGAAGTACTGGCCTTTTAAAATCCTTTGACTTCAACACCTTAAAGCTGCCGAATTGTCATTTTACCCTATGACCTTCTAAAACCTGGCCTGAAAATTTTTCAAAGTCCTAGGAATTCTAAGGATTTTGCGCAGTATGATGCAATTGAACGATTTTTTTTCAATCAAAATAGGTCTATTTCGATCGAAAAAGCCCTTTAAAAAACTTTGATGGATGAATTTCAAGGTTTTTTCACTTCGAAAATTAGTCCCTTAGTAAATCTGCCCCTTAATTTCACTTTATGTTTCTATACTTCATATATAATCTAATGAGGTAAAATGATCTAAAACCCTTACTGGGTCAGTTCTTTTACAAGAAACATCTTTGCATAAAGGTATACCCTTTTTTTGTTTTTTTTTGCAAAACAAAAGTCTTTCTTAACAAAGCTATTTGTATGACATCGTTAATATATATATATAATGGGTCATCATAAAAATGTTTAGTCTTTAATAACCAACAGCCTAAATGGGAAAACTAACAGTTTATTTTACCCATGGTAAATTTCTTTTTTTTTGACACAAGATTAAATTGACCAATTTTGTATTGAAAACAAGAGCTGATATTGTGATATGTAGTATATAAAAATATATAGAAAATATATTTCATTTTAGCACCAATGAGAAAGCATGGCAGCACAGATTTGTACATAACAAAATTATAATAAAAAAGCTATATTTGTCAATGATGAATAACCCATGAATGTGTGTTTTATCAAACTTAGGATAATCAAGACTGATCATTTAACCTTAATAATTTATACAATATTTTCACCATAACCAGAGCATGTACTTTATGGACTGTTCTTCAGTGAACAACATTTCTATAAAATCATTTATTTTAATGCTGAGTTTTGTCATTTTATCGTATTCTTATTCATTTAAGGGCTGACAGTGGAAGAAGGCAATCCTTTGACAAAAGCAAGCAAGAAACTGAGCTCAGAAATAAGTTTTACATCCAGTGAAAAAAGTCCCATATCCAGGTAAAGCAAATGCTACATATATGTTTTCTCTTCTTTTTTTCCCCTTAAACCTGTTATTTTCATGCTAGTAGCAAGTGCTACGCTTTTATAGATTGTATTTATTACAATGCCTCTGACTGTAATAACATAATATAAAAATCAGTTGTAACTTTTGTGGGCAGTGCCGAAATCACACATCAGACTCAGGTATTGTTTTGCAGCTGTTGTTTTCCCATTTTAATACTCAATTGACATCTTGGTGAACCTCAAATTAGTGTGTACAGCTGCTCTCCGTAGGACTACTTGGTGGGCAGACAATGGAAGTTGTCAGGCTAAGAGCAGGCATAATACAGAAGGAGTCTTGAAGAAATAAAGTGCTGCATTTCTCCTCGTTGTTGCTGAAGGGATGTAAACTAACCTCTGCTCAGTACCTATTTCAGAAAATATACTAACACAATTGTTCTATTATTTTCCTTGTTATGTGATTCCCCAATTAACAGCCCATTTATTGATTTCCATTTTAAAAATCATTAAATGAAAGCGACATCCATTGACATATTGTTACCACAATCTTTACCATTTTACCTTGGGTTTGACGGATGTTTGGAATAATTTAAGGGCAGCTTTGCATGCAAAAATACAAATAAGCGCAGGTTACAGTTCGAAATCTTTAGTAGTGGTCTTTATGGGAATAAATATTGAGCAAACTTTTTTTTTTAAAATTTGCATTTTGTTAAATATTGTTGGAGAAAATGAAATCAAATCAGAAAATAAAAGGAATAAAATAAAACTCTGAATTCTGATATTGACCTAAAAACATGTTCTTCTTGGAATATTATCATGACAATCAAACTAAATCAGAGACTAAAATGATAACTCTGAATTCTTATATTGAGATAAAAGCTAACGGCTCTTAAATTTTGGAAATAAATGTATGTTTTTTAACCTTTTACAACCTGACTATTTCATGGGTTCCAGGCTTGTGCCAGACTCTCTACACGTTTTTTGAGATAAAAGCATGTTCATCTTGGAATATTTAAACTTTAACATGACAATAAAACCAGAAAACCAAAGGATAACTCTGAGTTCTTATATTGAGCCAAAAACATGTTCATCTTGGAATATTAAACTTTACCGTGACAATCAAATCAGAGAATAAAAGGATAACTCTGAATTCTGATATTGACTAGTGATGGGCGAATCGACGCGCGACTCGTTTTTTTTTTGGCAAATTTTTGCTGGCGTTTCTCGAATTTATTCGCCAGCGGGAATTCGCCGCAAATTCGACCCTGGCGAATAAATTCGCCCATCACTAACATTGACCTAAAAACATGTTCATCTTGGAATATTAAACTTTACCGTGACAATCAAATCAGAGAATAAAAGGATAACTCTGAATTCTGATATTGACCTAAAAACATGTTCATCTTGGAATATTAAACTTTACCATGAAAATGAAATCAAATCAGAGGACTTTGAATTCTGATATTGACCTATTAATAAAATTTAATTGTAGAATATTAACCTTTACCATTTTTCGGAAAATTTTTAAAGTACATTGTATATATAGTTAGAGATTTTTTTATATACATTATATACCAAAGAACAGTACAAGTTTAAATTGAGATTTAAATAATTGTTGCCTTTATAAGCTGTTATAATTTTATCCACACAATGAGTTATAATTAAAAAGGGCACTTGAGTATAAGCCGGGACTACTGTACAATGAGATATTTATGTTAATGCTTACATCATAAAGAATTACATCATATAGTCGAGTCCTACTCTTTATGTCCAGTTATTTAATGATACATTTTTGTATATCAAACAGACTTTTCCCCTATGTGGCAAAGCCTTAATTACTTCCATTCCTCGAAGGGCATTCCAGATGAATGGCAACAGCAGCTGTACAGTGCACAACTCATAAACACTCTGCAAGACACATGAAATTTTGATCTATGGACATAGCAGCCCCATCCACTGAACACAGTGATATATTTATCCGTGTCCTCCAATTATCCATCAGCTCTGTCCAGCAATGTAGACTATAGAGCTCCCTTTATTTCAAGCTGTTTTTTTGCTGATCTGCATAAATCATGCGTGCTCATAAAGTGAGTGGCCATTAGTAAGAACCCACTTAGGAAGATTCAATGGGCCTCATGTATGAGACAGATCAAAACCAAACGCGTCTCCAGACAATGACATCCGTGATAGAGAGAATTGTAATTGCCAGAAGCCGAGACTGTTTTATGTGTCGGTCAAGGCTTTCATTTGAACTGGGACTTTGAGCTTAAAAACATTAACTGATTTTTTTTCACTTTGCCTTGCATATTGTGTCTAATTAGATTTATATTCTGATTTCCCAGCTATATGTAAGAACCATATTCACTATGACAAGCAAATGAGAAATTCTCTGTAATGCGGTTTTCTTCTTAAAACACATTCATTATTTCACCTGCCATTTCATACATATATATACATTTTGTTTAGTGATTAGCCTATACCGATTTATATATATATTATCCAGTGGTGAAAATCTGTATATTGTAGGATCTTTATTGCTATGCAATACAAATTTCCAGCTTCAGTTGCGAATAAAAGGAATTAAGCTGGTACAGAATGAATTCGATAGTCACGTTTAATGTATCTTAATACACATAACTGGACAGTATTTTCCTCTGCTACACAAGCACGTGTGTGTCAAATGTTCTCTTTTTGTCACTTACTATGTGCCCAAGTCTGAACAAGCATTCATTTAAAATTCATTTATTTGGGGACAACATTAATATAATTTAAATTTTGAAAAAACCCAGTAAGATTGTCACCAACGTGGATTTATTTTGGTTTAGTTAACATCACATGGTACTGTTTTATTATTTTATTATTACTTATTATTTACCAAGTAAATTAGTCGAAAAATAAGAATCGTTGACTTAAACAGGACACTATTGAAAATGACATTGTAGTATTTCTATGCTTTTTTGGAGAATGGGTTCCCGTATCTATCTGTCTGTTTATCTCTCTATCATCTATCTACCTGTCTATCTATCTATGTCTATCTATCATCTATTCATCTATCTGTCTGTCTATCTATCATCTATCTGTCTGTCTATCTATCTATCATCTATTTATATATCGATCTATCTATCTGTCTGTCTGTCTATCATCTATTTATCTATCTGTCTGTCTATCGATCTATCTATCTATCTGCCTGTCTGTCTTTTTTATGACTCGCTTTGGTGTGACTCACTCTTAACAAATGAAAGCTAATGAAGCACACAAGCTAACTATGTTTCCAGTGGGAAGGCTGCACATTCTATGCGTCCAGGCGATGCAATGCTGTTTTTGTTGCCATTATAATTTATTTGCCTAGCAGCTGAAGCATAATAGCCTGTTTTTGCTTTACGTTTTGTAGTGCCACATGGTTAGACATACTTGACATCAGTCTGGCAAGGGAGAGATTAAGCAAGTGAAACAGCAAAAAAGAGAAAAGGCAAGGGGAGGATGGAAAACATGGAACTCAGGTGGTTGCTTATTTGTGACTGGCATTCAATGCAATTTCGTAAAGGCTTACTTTTAAAGATTCCACTTATGGCAGTCACTTCTTGTGCTTTATTGCTTTTACAAGTGGTCTCAAAAACCCAGTACTTGAAAATAAACATAACAGTGCAGTGCTGCTGTGGTACTTTTTAAAAAGTCTTCTTTGCTCTGTTTTGTTAGCGAGCTGATGAGTGACATCAAAGAAGACCCCGCTGGACCTAAATTAAAAAAAAAATGGCCTCCTCTGATGTCCTAGAGACTATAATTATGATGCGCCAGTTAAGTCCCAACTACAGCTGAGGGATTTTACTTTAAAGCAGAGGATTGGGCGCAAAAAATGCATTTATAGCTCTTTGTCTGGCACCTCATTATGTGTGGGTCTGATTCATTAAGTAATTGGTTTGCAGTTGTTTACATGAGTATTAAGGCCTCCTATTCAGGCAGCCTTTGAGAGATACATTGTGCAAATGTTGCATGTTATGAATGCCGAATGAGGGGCAGGGGGCCAGTCCTATTGGCTAAACACTGTGCTCTGTTGAAAAGCAAGAGAAAGAGATTGGGTGCTGCTTTGCATAGCAATGACTCTCCCTTAATAAGCTTTACAGATTAATACACACAAGCTATAAAAGATGCAAAGAGATACTCTTAGCACATTTTATACATGCTCATTTCACTATTATGGTACTGGAGACTGAAAGAATTGAACCTTTTCATATTCAGCTTTTTTTTTCTCTCTCTCTCCAATGCAGTGTCTTTAGAGCATGAGACTTAATAGAATCCCATGTTTATTGTATTATAAATCAAGAGAAATAGGCAGATCTGCAACAGTTTATTATTAAAGATTCATTCAATGTAAATCTTTTTTTCCGCTCTTCTATTTCCTATAGCAAAATCATTTTGTGACTGAATAGGGATAAAGGGCATAATGCGCAAAGGAGTGATTCCGAATAGGACGCTGCTCTCCGAGTAAAGACCACTTGTTCCCTTTTGTCCGACCGTGCACGCTTGTTTCCTCCTCTTCACTGCACATTGCCTTGTTCTGCCTCCCACCATTAAACCACTGTTTATTTCCCCCCATATCTCATTTCTATCCATCTTTATGGACTTAGCAGTAAAACAGTTGCCATTAGTTTGACGTGTGTACTAGGAGGGCTGGGAATGAAAACAATCTTTCCTGAGGATGAAAAATTATTGAAAAAGCAGAGACAATAGGGAAAAGCTCTGTGTTACTGGTTTTTTTTGTGTTTATTGCTGGATTAGGCTTATTCTGTAGCACTTCTAGGGGGTTAAGCTTGATTTCCTTAAAGCAATGCTTACCCTGTAGTAACTGATTGAACCAGAAGAGGTCAGTATCCCTAGCCTCACTAGCTACCTAGCCCCTCGATTCATTTATTTATTTATTTGTTAAAGGCCCCTCTGTAGTCTTTTTTATATAAACTGTAGATGCTATAAAGTAAAACAAGTTTACAGGACAATGTTGTATCTTACAGGCAATCATCTAAAATCGTAAGCATTTTAATTACATTTAAAAATGTTTTATTGTTTACTTTACTTTACATGGTTCCTGTTGAAAGAAAATTCTCTTTCACATAAATGTTTTAATGCTAAAAGACAGTAGTAGAAAAAAAATACTTAAATAGATTGTATATATATATATATATATATATATATATATGTATATATATATTCTGCTACATTTCAAGGTAAATTATTTAAATAATACATAAAATACAGCAACACAGATTATTTTGTGTACTTTTGTGTTATTGGTCTTTTTTATTATAGATATATATATATATATATATATATATATATATATATATATATATATATATAGCACACACACACACACACACACACACACAAGATATTTTGCCATTGAGCTGATGGCTTTTGTTCTCTGGGTTTTATAGATCTCCTTTAGGCACTGCCTGCTGCTACATAAAGCAAAAGAGCATCAGGAGCTGGAGGTTAGCTTGTGCATGCAGTGTACCAAGATGGCCATGAGATGGCAGTAATATTTTTTCAAATTGTTGCAATGATCCATTTTATCATTATCTGCAAAATGTGAAGCACAATCAAATGCCGTTCGTATGCTAAATATCGGGGTTATCCAAGTTTTTTTCTATTACTTATTTGTTTGGCTACATGTTAAACAGAATTTAAAAAAAAATGCATTTATTATTTCTGTAGTGGCATTATTCTCTTTTCTCCGATTATCTATATAAATATGAACATTGTGCGTAGCAGTGTTGATATTTATAACAGAACACCATTTTTTATAAATGTATAGGAATTATGTTTCCAGGCATTTTGTTACCTATTATCTATGTAACAGGAGCAATGGAACTGAACAAGGAAAGCATTCGGAGATGCAGGCAGGTCCGGATCTCGTTTGCAGGGCGCCCCTAGGCCATGCGGTCCTAGCGCCCGCCATTCGCACGAGTACAGTCACCGGAGCACTGGGGAGCTGCTCGTAACCAGTGCTCCTCAGCCAGTTGGTATGCCACCCCTAATAATTTGCCACCATTGGCCTGGGCATTTGTGGCCTGCACGTTTACCTCTGTTCTGATCCAATCACTGGGCCCTAGGGCCCACAATCGGATCAGCACGATATTGCCCACCTCAATTTGGGCATATCGGAGAGAGATTCGCTCGTCATCGACGACAAAAGAATGGATCCAAAGCCGGGCCAACCAACGGTGCCGGCTGAGTGGGCGCTCGATTGCGCATGTGCGATACTGCGCGCATACGCAAAACTGCTTGTGCGCATGTGCAGGAGCGCCATTGCACAAAGAATACCAGCAGCAGACGGGGAGAGACTGGACTGTACATGGGGTAGATGACAGAGCAGGTACATGCCTGGCACCCCCCAGGTTTGCGCCCGAGGCACGTGCCTACTCTGCCTACACCTTGGCTACCTTAACACAGGTCAGTTTTCCTAACTAACCAGGAGTCTGTCTCCCCAAAACAGATAATAATCAGACACAAACAAATTCCCAAACCTTGTGGCTGTTTCAAGTCTCTCAGTGAGCTTACACAGACCCATTTTCTGTGTCTTTTCCCAGACTGGAGCTCTACTCTCTGGCTTGAGCTGCCTTTTTAATTATCCACTTGAGGTGGCCCAGAAAAATACAAAACACCTGGGCTGGACTAGCAGGAACCTGGGAAATAAGCTCTGTCCTGGGTCCTGCGAATTTGCGCTCAGGGCAGGGAACGTTAGCGAAGTTGTGCCACCGTTACTTCACCAGGCAAAGCGCATTTACACTAGCGATGCCTAATTTGGCCCGTGTATGGGGTCCTCCAACGGGCTTCCCCGATTGATATCTTCTCGAAAGTCAGCCAGACGTTGATGGGACAGGACTAAAAATCCCATCGGATCCTGGCCGCATCATTGATGCGGTCCTACAATCCAACTACCTGTTTATCTCTGTTTAAAGTATAATAGAAGTATATGTTACAGCCACTACATTACACTACACAAGCCCAGGAAACCTTTAATAAATAAAATAAAGTTGTCCTATTGCCCTAAACATGTGCCCCCTGTATAGATCAGTTGCCATATGTTAGGAAATGTAGGTCTGACCTGGCGAAGTAAAGTCTAGCGCAAGAGGTAACGTTCAGTAAAATGGTCATCTTAGTGAATTAGCATAGTTACATTCCTTCGTCAGTGCGCAACCTGGTGTAAGGGTGCAAAGTTCCACTAGTCTATGTACTTCGCTAGCGAATCTTTGCCAGGACACTGTTAGTAAATTGGCGAAGCTGCGAAATTATGTGAATGGTGAATAAGCACTAGTGTTAAACGCTTCGTGCTTTAGTGACTTTGCCCCATGGACTTTCCCAGGTATCCTTGTGGTGACCTCAGCACATATATATATATATATATATATATATATATATA
>CM044439.1:38377749-38390372 GCA_024363595.1 Xenopus borealis | reverse complement strand
ATATATATATATATATATATATATATATATTGTAATTATTTTATTTCAGCACCACTCCAGTTTGGAGATATCTGGTTGCTAGGCTCCAGTTTTCCCTATCAGCCTGCCTGCCTGTGTTGTGAATAAGAGACTGGGAGATCAATGGGAGAGGCCTAAACAGAGCAATAGAGCAATAGTTTTTGGCTGGTGGCCTCCATTTCAAACCTGGTAAGAGGAAGCTTAGGTAAGCAAATGATTTTATAAACTATAACAAAAAATGAAGATCAATTAAAGAATTGCTAAGAAACTGATATTTAGGGGCAGATTTATCAAGGGTCGAATTCTCAAGGGCTTTTTGCCCTCGAATTTTCATAGTAAAATCCAACAAAATCGATCATCGAATTTGAAGGATTTTACCGCTATCCGATTCCTCGATAAAATCGGATTATTGAACCATTTTATGAAAAAAAATGTAAAATCGTAAAAAATCGTACAAATCGAACACGAATGAAGAGTTAGATTGTATGATTTCTATTCGATAAGAAAACGTTTTAAAAAAGCCTACGGGTCTTCCCATATGGATATATAGCAAATTCGGTAGCTTTAATCTGGCGAAGTAGGCCATCAAATAAAATTTTAAAGGGCAAGTACTTCGGCCATCAAATGGTTGAATCATCAAATAGATTTTTATCCAATCTATTCGAATCATTCGATACTAATTTTGCATATTTGATGGTCGAAGTACCCAAATTTCAAATTAGAAAAAATCGTAGTTTTACAATTCGTTCGAACTTCGAATCCTTCTAACAAATTTAGTAAATCTGCCCCATAATAACATATAAAGTCTTGTGGAAGAACTTCCCCTAATTCTAACATTGCAGCTAGCAGTTAGGCAGGTTAAAATAGTTGAAGGGCTGAACTTGATGGATGTGTGTCTTTTTCCAACTGGGTTTTCTTTCATTTGTTACCAGGAGACAACTTAAGAACTAAGAAAAAACCTCCCCCTCTAGACCCCGCTCCCTCCCAGCCTACTTGCTACCCCGGGCAAATGCCCCTAACGTTTTACTCACCCCTCATGACAGATTCAGGCATTGGAGTTCACAGTAGCCATCTTCTTCTCCTCGGTAATCTTTGTGTATTGAACGGTGTTTTGATGAATGCGCAGCTTGAGAAATTTCCTGGTTCCGGACAACTGCGCATGAGGAAAACTCCAGAAACTCACAGGAATTGCCAAAAGAGCCAAAAGAAAATACAAAGATTACGTGAACTCCGACGCATGGATCTGCCGAGTAAAAAGGTTTTTTAAAAGTATGAGTTTAGTTCTTCTTTAATAACCGTTGTGTTATGCCAGCTAAAACCACAAAACAAGATTATGTTTTAAAAGGAAAACTATACCCCTCAAACAATATAGGTCTCTACAAAAATATATTGCATAAACCGTTCATATGTAAAAACCCTGCTTCATGTAAATTGTATTGTATTGTATAACTTTATTTGTAAAGTACAGAATCATAGGACAAAGTGCTATGTGGTAAGAGACTGTAATGCTTACCCTGGTGGTCTAGTGGCATGCGGGGGGCCTGCCAATTCTCTTGAGGGGACGCCCGCTGCACGCGGCTGCTCTCCTCTGCTGCCAGTCTCCCTATGGCACGCGCGCCGGTGCACCTCCGGGTTTAGGCACCGGCATTTTATAAATTAAATTAACTCCTCTTACTCCTCTGCATTCATTGTATAATGACCCATATTGGTATACAATGTCAGAGACATTCAAATCTGTTTTAACCTCCTTTATTGGCCCCAGCACTTCGGCGCATGCGCGCCCGATGAGGGAAGTGAGGGGGCGAGCTGGCTGGTTGGACTGTCTAGGACAACCGGCCCACCTACCCCACACCTGTTCTGGAGATATTAGGTAAACTTCACAAGAGAGAGATTTTTAGGATAATTCTGATGCTGTGGGGTCATTTATTTCACTGGTAGGGAGCTACTATATGAAGTCCTATGGGTATGCATGTGAGGAGATGAGGTTGGGTGAATACCTGGAGATGATGCTTGGAATGTAAGGTGGAGCATTGTTACTGAGAACTTTGTAGGTGAGGGTTAGGATTTTCAGTGTGATGGGATTGCAGGTGCAGGAGAAATGCTTTACGGGTGAGAGATTTATTTGAGTGTCATCAGTACAAAGAATGTACTGGCAACCAAATTATCTGATGATGCAGTATATTATAAGAAGAGCAGTGGTCAAAGAACATAAGAGCCATTAATATTGTGTAAAGTATATCCTTATACACAGTGCTTAGTGATGTCCTCACTTTTAATCAGAGCTTAGTGATGTAACTTATGTCACATGACTCACTGAAATTTGGATATTAGAATAAAGTACCAATAATAAATAATAATGAAACAGTAACTTGTACTTGATACAAAACTAAGATATAATTAATCATTATTGGAAGCAAAACCAGCCTATTGAGTTTATTTAATGTTTACATGATTGACTTAATTGACTTAAGTATTTAATGTTTACATGATTGACTTAAGGCATGAAGATCCAAATTATGAAAAGATCCATTTTCCTGAAAACCCTAGGTCTCAAGCATTCTGGATAACCGGTCCAATACCTGTATTATAAAACAGGCAAAAATATTTCCTAATGTGAATGTATTGCCTGGAACAACACTTTTCTATCATCTCTGTTGTTGCCTGACATACTCAAGTGTATTATTTCATGTCTGTACTGATTCCTGTTTTTCAGATTTTTGGGGTGAATCAGAAGAGAGCAGTTCAGAAATAGAAGCAATGTTAAGACCAAAAACAGAAAGTGTGGATGATTTTGATGACTTCTTTGACAATTCCTTGGATATTGGTTATGCTTAAACTGATGTGCTTTGGCTTTGTCAGACACAAACAACAATTAAAAGAAGGTATCATAATGTAATAAAAACTGACTTGTCTGCAGCATTATTACACATACATGCAAACTTTAACATACGAAGAGTGGATTGTGTTTACCTTATCTCTGTTCTTTATAGACTAATTGCCAATGAATAAGATCATTGCCTTGATTTTATAACTGGGAGTACAGTGATGAAAGCTGCTTAAGGTGGCCATAGACGCACAGATAATATTGTACGAAACGAATTTTCGTACGATATTCGGTGCGTGTATGGTGGGAAATGAGCCGACCGATGTCGTCAGAAGATTAAGATATCGGTCGGCTGGTTGATCGGGCTGGATGGAAAATTTTGATCGGATGCCTTTGAAAGCTCCCTGAACATCGGCCATTGTTAGTGCTGAATCGTCAGATACAAGTAGAATTCTATTATTTCTACCTGTATATTTGACGATTCAGCTCTACACGTGTGTGTTGAAACGAACGATCTTTCTTGGAAAGATCTTTTCCGAGAAAGATCGGAATTGGTATGTCTATGGCCAGCTTAAGGCTTAAAGCTTATTCAGTTCTGTATTTGCCGGAATCCAGAGAAGAGAATTCAGTTGAACCCTGATTTGCTGGACTTGGTGCATTCCTATTAATGACTTAGGCCCAGTAACCCATGAGTGACTTTACAACATTACAATTTTTGTTCACTGATGATACAATTTTCTTTTGGTATTCATTTGAAACAAAAACAATGTATGTATTCACTTGGGGGAGGTGGCATACCACTTACTGGTGTGTAGATCAGTTTACATAATAAGAAGGAGTGTACCTGTGCCCACTCTGGTCGGAACTGCAGTTGGTTTTGTGGATCAAAAATGGCGGCAGCCAGTACAGCAATGGCATCTCCCAGCCCAGATTCCTTAAAGGGATACTGTCATGGGAAAAAATTTTTTTTTTTCAAAATGCATCAGTTAATAGTGCTGTTCCAGAAGCATTTTGCATTGAAATCCATTTCTCAAAAGAGCAGATTTTTTATATTTCATTTTGAAATCTGACATGGGGCTAGACATATTGTCAATTTCCCAGCTGTCCCAAGTCATGTGACTTGTGCTCTGATAAACTTCAATCACTCTTTACTGTTGTACTGCAAAGTGGAGTGATATCACCCCTCCCTTTCCCCCACCCAGCAGCCTAACAAAAGAACAATGGGAAGGTAACCAGATAACAGCTCCCTAACACAAGATAACAGCTCACTGGCAGATCTAAGAACAGCACTCAAAAGTAAAACCCATGTCCCGCTGCGTACTATTCATTTACATTGAAAAGGAAAAACAACAGCCTGCCAGAAAGCAGTTCCCTCCTAAAGTGCTGGCACAAATTACATGACCGGGCCAGCTGGGAAATTGACAAAATGGCTAGCCCCATGACAGATTTCAAAAATGAAATATAAAAAAATCTGTTTGCTCTTTTGAGAAGTGGATTCAGTGCAGAAGTCTACTGGGGCAGCGCTATTAACTGATGCATTTAAAAATCACAGAAATGTGTTCAAACTTTAATAACCTGGCAAATTTTGTAAAAGGAACGTGGTAATTATGGGTGTGGCCACAAAATGGGTGGGGCTAAAAATTGCCACACTTCACACAGCAAATCTTTTTGTCCCTCTATCTGTTTGCAGATTGTTTGGGAGGTATGGTAAAGGTAAGCAAGGAGGGTGTGGAGTATGATGCAGAAATACCCCTGGCCTGAATCGTGATTGCTCTTCTGCCATTGAATTTTAGACTATTCTGCCGTTTCCTTGCTACTTGTACTGGTGCCCTTGTAACCCTGAAGCAGCTTAAGAAGTGTAATGAAACTAAAAGTTAGTTACCTACAACTTCTCTGTGTTTCCTTGCCTTAAAAGTAATTCCCCCCCACCCACAAAACTTCTTTGAAAAATACCTTCTCCATCTTCACTTTATTTTGGCGAATATTTTTCACCAAATCTCCCACCCTTTTTCCAATTTTGAACTCTCGCTCCAAGTCCTTCTGCCCATTTCTGTCCACTACTACCTCCTCTATATTTCTTATATTTCTTACCCTGCTCCTGCTTACCTTTTTGTAAACTTTGTTTATGCTGTTAGTACTCAACCCAGACTTTGCTTCTTATTCTCATCTAAAATGCGATTAATATAATTGCCTAAATAATATCAAATGATGGGATTTTAACATTAAAGGGGAACTATCACGAAAATGTAATATAAGCTGAATATGAAGAGAAATAGATGCTGAAAGGGGAATAGTGAATATAAACTTGATTATTTCAGAAACAATGTAGAATTGTTTGCCCTGCTTTCTTCATTTTAAATGTTTTGCTTCACTTACAACCTTGAAAATGCCTTTACATTGTAATCTGAGTTGTATGTGTGTGGTTCAAATACACCAAATATGTTTATTTGTGTGAGTTACATGAACACTTTATTTCTCTTTCTCTGTTGTTTAGCTTTATTTTTACATATCCTTTCCCAGTGATAAATGTTCAGTATAAAAAAAAAACTGGGTAAATAGGTTGTGCAAAATAAAAAATGTTTCTAATATAGTTAGCCAAAAATGTAATGTATAGAGGCTGGAGTGTCTGCATATCTAACATAACAGAACACTACTTCCTGCTTTGCAGCTCTCTAACTCGGAGTTAGTCAGCGACTTTAAAGAAGAATTCAACCCTGTAAAAGAAAAAAAAAACCTGTATCCCCCACCCCATGTAGACCCCCCTCCCTCTGGCCTAATACCACCCCCCCGGGGAAATGCCCCATACTTTTTTTTAAGGGGGGGCCGCATGTAGGGTTGCCAACTGGCCAGAATGTTACTGGCCTGGCTGGCAAAAATGATGGTTGATCCCAATGTTATTAATATGAAAAGAAAAAGATATAGCAAGGCTGGTATTTTTTTCCAGAAAAGGTGGCAAACCTAGCCACATGGGACATAACTGTTTCTTTTGAATCTGAGGTGAATCTGAGGTGAAAGGATCAATTGCAAACTCATTGAACAGTTATGTCCCATGTGGCCCCCCTTCAAGTCGCTGACTAACTGAGTATGGTTGCCACCTTTTCTTGAAAAAAAATACCACCCTTTCTATATTTCTATGCATTTTCCCTATTAAAGGGGCCCCGTAATTAAAATAATTATTCCAAATCCTATTTTATAATGTTAGTCAAGCAAAATGAATTTTAATTACACTATATATATTATCTGAATCTTGTTTCCATAAGTTGGGGAACTCAGAATTATAGTAAGCAGGCAGGAGCCATTTTTTGAACACTGTTATTAAGGCAAGCCTTGAATCATCTCAGAATCTTGTTTGTGCATCAGAATGGGCGACATGATGTCCATCCCCATGCACTGGTTACACAATTAAAAGAGAACTGGGGGAATGTGGGGAGAGCAGTGACCTCCAAAAAGTTCTGAATGGAAAGTGAAAGTAATTGTCTGCCCCACCTCAATGCCGCCCTAAGGCATAGCGGAGGGGCAGGCAATATTTGATCGACAGCTGAGTTTTTCCCAAGGAGGAGGAAATACGTCAATGGTGATGTGAACACCTAATACTTTTTAAAGAAAATGTGTTGTGTGTGTAACGTTAAAGTGTTCCCATGAGTACGTATGGGGTCACACGAAACGCATTGGGAAGCGAATTGTTTGGGAAATAAAATGCTTTTTAACTTCACTGATGTCTGCTGAGTCGTGGAGTGCATGCCTAAAGATTCTGTATTGGCTGTTCACTGATGTCTGCTGAGTCGTGGAGTGCATGCCTAAAGATTCTGTATTGGCTGTAATTAGGGTTGCCAACTGGCCGGTTTTTTACCGGCCTGGCCGGTATTTTTGATGGCTGATCCCAATGTTATTAAAAGGAAGAAAACCTAAATATATAGGAAGGCCGGTATTTTTTTTAAGAAAAGGTGGCAACCCTAGCTGTAATAGTCTCCCCAAGCTGAGGGTTTCGGGCGTCGGCGTCGCACCCAGGCCAGAGAAGTGAGAAACCTGTATACCGTCTGATGCAATATTTCTTAAGCAAGAGGTCTGGGGCAGGTCAGGTGCACCCGGGCCTACCCTAGGCAAGGGTGAGCAGAGCACTGTAGGGAATATATTTACCTACGGCTAAGTTGTATTCATTTGACTAATAAAGGATATGAAGATTTTTGCAGATCCCTGAATGAATTGCGTTTTTTGAGCGACGTTGTCAATGCAGTGAAACACTCCAGCCTTTATACAATAACATTACATTTTTGTCTAAACAACTACATACCTCCCAACTGTCCCTTTTTTGGAGGGACAGTCCCTCTTTTGAGAGCTCAACCCGCTGTCCCTCATTTGTACTGGAAAGTCCCTCTTTTCTCTGCACTGAACAGCCAGAAAAAGAAACAAAGATTTTAACTTAATTGGCTTTTGGCAGAGAGTCCAGAACAGCTATTAGGTGCAAATAAGATACTTTGCAACACTTTTGAGATAAGAAAATAAGTAATTGTAACAGTTTAGATAAGGAGACATATTTTCAAATTTTCATAACCTGTCAAATTTAGTAAAATAAACATGGTAATTAGGGAGTGTGGCCTCAAAAATGGGCGTGGTCACAATAATTTTGCCGGTGCTGTGGGCAAAAAAAATTTTTGTCCCTCTTTTTACATCTAGAATGTTGGGAGGTATGCAACTATATTAGACACATTTTTTTATTTTGCACAGCCAGTTTTCATTTTTACACTTGTGCCTTTAAACTGGCAAAAACTCCTGGAACAAACAGTAAATCATACAAAATTCCTTGACACAGCAGGCAGCCAGAAGTCAGCTATAAAAAAGCCAGCACGCCAAAGACCTCAGTTAGGGTTTTTTTCTTTTTTTTTTAAAAAAAGAGAATTAGTTTGATTCCGGACTGAAAATCATCATTTACTGAACAACGACACAAGGCGCTCAAACGAGTGGCCAAGAAAATATTTCCCCTCAATGGCCGCCGGCAGTACAAAGTGGATAATTCGCTGTAGCCTCCCTCCCTTCGGTCAAATGGATGATGTACCGCTATATCCGTCCCGTCATGCTTTGCGACTTCCTTCTTCTTGCTGCGTAGTTGGTGTACGCGGCGGCCTGTGAATTTGTAGTCTCTTTTAACTTGTCTGCCTGCAGCATGGGAGTCCCGGCGTTTTTCCGCTGGCTGAGCAGAAAGTATCCGTCAATAATCGTGCACTCTGTGGAGGAGAAGGTAAGAGAGAGTTTACTGAAGAGGGTATGGAATCATGAGCATGAAGTCTGCTGCAAGAATTGTGTATGCTGCCCTTCAGCTGAGCATTCCCCTGATCACTTATGGACCATGGGCAGTAAGATGAAAATGAAGTGATGAAAAATAGATGTACAGTTTGTTGCTATTAGTACTACTGTTTGTTTCACCAAGATGTGTTCCATCTGTTTTCAGAGATTACATATCATTCACAGCAGTCCCTGTTGCAGTGGTATTTGCCATCTATAATAACTTTTGTGTATTATACAAGTGTCTGTGTAACTTTCCCCCTTGTGCTCTGGTTTTCTCTCTCTCTCCCTCCCTCTCTCTCCCTCTCTCACTCCATCTCCAACACAAAACAGGCAGGTTAATTGACTCCAGGTAAAACTGAACATATGTTTAAATTGGGGTGGTTCCCCTGCCTTCTGACTCTTTCCAGCTATTAAATGGGGGTGTCACTGACCCCATCTAAAAACAAATGCGCCGCAAGCTACACATTTGTTATTACTACTTTGTATTACTTGTCTATCCATTCAGGCCATCTCTTATTCAAATTCCAGTCCCTTATTCAAATCCGCTAGGGTAATTTGGACTTTAGCAATTCGTTTGCTGACGTTGCATGCTGAAGAAATGCTTAATAAAGAGCTAAAAAAAAAAAGAAAACTAATTGTCTCAGGATATCACTCTCTGTGTCGTACTAAAAGTTAACTCTTTCAGTTGTGTAAGGGACTGATGTGAATGATGTATAATCTCTGTATTGTCCTATAGTATAATTCAAGGTCCATGTCACATTCATACGCATGTAGGCTTTTGAGGAAACCAGAGTACCTGAAGAAGACCCAGAGGGAGAACATATACTCCTGGCAGGAATCAAATCAAGGACCTCAGATCTGCCAGGTAGCAGTAATGACCACTGCACCACCATCCTAAGCAAGCTAGAGTCCTGCAGCGGGTCGGGTACCCACAGGTTACCCACAAAAAAAAATCGGGTACCCTGTGGAATGAGGTTAGGATTTTCAGGTGCGGGTCTGCCAGTTGCTG
Organism: Xenopus borealis; assembly: GCA_024363595.1. NCBI lineage: Eukaryota > Metazoa > Chordata > Amphibia > Anura > Pipidae > Xenopus > Xenopus borealis. Next base: position 38,381,238 of record CM044439.1, on the reverse strand, counting down.
GTCAGGTCGCGGGTCTCCTCTAAATCTCTGATCTTATGTTATATTATATTTATTTTACTCCTTTTAAAATTTTGCTAGACTTTTTTTTTTTTTTCTGTACCCACCCACTTTTGATGACGTCACTTCTGGTTTGCAGCAACATCATTTCCTGTCTGATGGTGGTTGGCGGATTGTTGAGTTTCGGATAAGGCAGTAGTCGGGTAGTTGTTAAATATGGGGGTTGCTGTTGGGATGGGTTCGGATCTTAGAAATTGGTTCTGTGTAGAACTCTAATGCAAGCTATTATTATTAACGTGTATTTCTATAGCGCCAACTTGTTTCATATCGCTGTTACTTTTCAGATACTTGTTTTGCATGGGACATAGCATACATACTTTTGATACAGTTGTTTTAGTACTTAAATGGAATGTTCACCTTCCAGACACTTTTTTCAGTTGTTTTCAGCTTGTTCCCCAGAAATAAACTTTTTTTTAATTATTTTCCATTATTTACTTTATTTAAATTTTTTTACATTATTATTATTATTTACTGTTTTTCTGAAATCTAAGTTTAAAGTTGAATGTTGCTGTCTCTGGTGTTTCAATCTGGCAGCTCAGTAATTCATGTGCAGACTCTAAACTGTTACAATTTTGCAACATTTAGTTGATGTATTTCTCAGCAGCATCTCTGCAGTATTAGCAACTATTGTATCAATACTAACAACTTCCTGTAATGAAACCCAGGCATTCTGCTCAGCAGGGACAAAGATAAGAAATGTATCATTTCGAACAGTTTACAGGGTCTACCCCCCCAAGCTCCTTCAAAGTGAAAAATTACACTTCAGTCTTATAAAAACGGGGACACACAGAAGATAGGAGTTAATTGTTAAAGTTATTTCTGATGATCTATCTGTAAGCAACTAGTTGTTTGAAGGTAAACAACCATTAAGGTTGGCCAATTGCTATTCCTGGCTTTCTACAGTAGTGATGTATATAGCCATTAATAACTTCTGGTTGCACCTGACTATAACCTGTCTCACTCACCAGCTGTGTTCCTCCAGTCCTGGGAAAAATGTACTTTCTTGAAACCCGTCCCTTGGGCAAAAAAGGTTGGGGACTGCTGATGTTGAATACCCTGTTCAGGAACAGCTGAAATCTTATGGTGATCACCACAGTTAAATTTCAGGGACTCATTTGAAGTAATGGTCTAATATTTTGAGTGAAGTACTAACCAAGAATTTTGCTTTCAATATCCACACTTCTAGAAAAATTTATGTAAACATTATCCGAACTTCCATATATAATTTTAATTATTATTTTTTTTTTTTGCACTAACAAGGAGGAACCCATAATAACTCATATGACCTTTCTGATTTCCAAGATCCCTTATGCCGACAGTGTAATGCAACCTCCTCCCTCGCTGTGTTCTAATGTAAAGTGATGGATTCTGGGGGTTTTGAACTCCATCTGCTTTCATTATTGTGTTGCACAGATTCTCTGGAAAGCTTTTGAGGGAGAGGTTACTGAAAATCAGTTTGGTTATGAATTAAAAAAAAAAAAAAACAGTTGCTGACACTTTAGAGTTTGTGTTCTAATGTATTCCAGCCACTGAGTAAGAGCTTTGAAGGTTGGCAACTCCTCTAATCTAGCTCATAGAGGTTGCTGGAAGTTATTGGGCAAAATAAGTAGAGTTGTATGATAAAACTCTGCTTTGGAATGAGTTAGAAATGAAAAACCACATAAAACATTGCCACTTCAGAAATATATAATGTTTTGTAGGTATGTGCTTTGCATTTGTTTGTGTTTCTGGACTTAATAAAGCATGCATTGCCTGAAATTGATTAATGATATGAGGAGTGCTGGTCTGGCTTCTGAAATATGTAAAATTACTGACTCCGTCAGTGTAAAACACACTGATAGGGCTAGTTAGGTTGAAAAAAATGTCACACATCCACCAAGTCCTACTGTTTATGTCCATATATAACCTGTCTTACTGCTAGCTGATCCAGAAGAAGGCCTTTCCAATTTGCCCCAGAGGGGGAAAAATTCCTTCCTTACTCCAATATGTCAATGGGACCATTCCTTGGATCAGCATGTAGTATGCCTTCCATATATTATGAATATTGCAATGTTTGATTTTTTTTTCTGAAACTGTGGCAAATGTTTGCCATGGAAAAATTTGCTGCAAAGAAACGCTGTAAGAAAAACTTTACAATTACTTTAATGCATTTAGAGAAAAAAGTCACTGTAAGAAAAACCATCCATTGACTTTAATGCCTTTGGTAAAAAAAAGTCACATAAGAAAAAACACCCATTGACTTTTAATGCATTTGGAGCAAGAAAAATTGTCACGCAACAATCACCATTTACTTCTATGCGTTTCACAATAATTTAGCAGTTTCACAAATTTTTTAATAGTTTCAAGAATTTCTCAGCGAAACAGGACATATTTGCTCATCACTCTGAAGAACTGTAAAATTAAAATTTCTGTCCGGTAAACTAAAATATTTTACATGATTTAAGCTAATTTTACATGTATCTGATGTTATCTGCTGAGAGAACTCCAAACCACATAGAAATCTAGACTATAGCTGTAAAGAAAACAAAGGAAAGTGAAAATCACAGGTGCAAGGCAAAGGGAATCCCTTACTCTAAAATACACGGAAATGCTTTAGTGATCCTATGGAAGCCACAATGAACTTGCTTCCCAATTGTGTGTGTGTGTGTGTGTGTGTGTGTGTATATATATATATATGTGTATATATATATATGTGTATATATATATGTGTATATATATATGTATGTAATTGGTTTAAAAAACAATACCAAGGCAGTGTTGAAAGAGTGCACATTGCATATTTTTTAATGACGTGTCTTGTTGGTGATGAGAGAAGGTTAAATGCACTAATACTAAGGGTTTGTGTTTGACAACATGAAAAGTACTAGTGGAGTGCACATAACACCACCGCTTATATTTATATAATTTCATGCAACTGAAGAATACAAGTGGACTCTGCTCTTTTTAATGCCAATGTATACAGTATGTTTATATGATTATTGGAAGGACACATTAATGACCCTCTGGTCATCTTTATGCCTGCATGATTACTTGGGATAATTACATATGGCTGTCTTACAGTGATCTGGAACTGACTTTCAGGATGGTGCAATGAGCTGTTGGTAATTTTAATGGAAAGCAGAGTCCATTTATCCAATGCACTAAGTTTAATATTTTTCTTTTGAGTATTTTCTGTACAGTGGGCAGTATATAGGAGATTACATTAAGCCCATTTATATATTCTATGCATCATTTTAGTGTCCTTCATGGTTTAGGCATTAGAGACCCTATCATCAAGGGGGAACCACCCTAAAGCGAGTTATTCCTAATTTCAAGTTCTTTAATCTATCTGAATACTTGGCCTTGTTTGCAACGTATGAGCATTGTGCCCAATGTGTCCCCATTACTTTCTTTTATATTTGTTCTGAAATGTTTTCTGTATTACAACACCCT
>CM044439.1:38343476-38354595 GCA_024363595.1 Xenopus borealis | reverse complement strand
TAAAGTGCTGGCTCTTTCTGAAAGCACGCAAATAAGCAAAATAACCTGAGATGGCTGCCTACACACCAATATCATCTAAACATCTAAAATTAAATACACTTGCTGCTGCAGGAATTAAACTTTTTATGATGGAGTGAATTATATGCAATTTAAACCGTGTAATTTAGAAATAAAAACTAAAGCCTAAAAATCATGACTGAATCCTCTAAAGATGAAAAGAATTGTGCAGGCCAGCGTCATAAGTTCCATTTCTACTTGCAGCCTGTCATGTCCGTGATCTGACTTTGACCCAGTGCTGTCACACAATTACCCTGAAAAAAAGCATAAAGGGGAATGGAGAAAATCACTCACCCTGTTATAAATAACATGCGCTTAGTGTGGTACTGTCCTAAAAGTCTCAATATTTTGTGAGGATTTCTGATTAAACGCACCAATTTTTTGCTTTATATAGGCAATAATTTAACCTCTTGTGTCATGCTACAACCGTTGTGTTTTCTTCCCAGCTGATCTTATAATGTTAGGACTTGCCACTCATGAGCCTTATTTTACAATCATCCGAGAAGAATTCAAACCAAATAAACCTAAACCTTGTGGTCTGTGTGGCCAGTTTGGCCATGAGATTAAGGAGTGTCAGGGATTGCCAAGGGAGAAAAAAGGAGAGGTGAGTGAAAAATCATCATTTCTACAGAGAGAGGGCTGTAAAAGTGCTAGGGAGATGTATGGTCAACTTGAGTCTTGGAGTACAAATACAAGAAAATAATATTTCTGTATTGTTAAATAAAATAAAAGTAAGCTACTAATGCTTTCCTATTACAATAATATGTGCATATACTACACTTGAGAAATTAGCCCCGCCTAAGTACACAAAGATTGGTTATTGTGTATTAACTGAGAAAAACTATATTGTTATTTGATACCCCATAGTATGGCAATGATAATCATCAGTTGGCTTTTGCTGATCTTGGTTTATTTGGGCAACTGCACTGAAAGAAATATCAGCCCGTGTTGCTACATAAACCTCATTACCAGGCCAAACCGTGAAATCCAAAATATTTATTTCAGCACCAAAAAATCTGTTAAAGGGGTTGTTCACCTTTGAGATAACTTTTAGTATGATGTAGAGAGTGACATTCTGAGATAATTTGCAATTGGTTTTAATTTTTTATTTACGGTTTTTGTTATTTTGCTTTTTATTCAGCAGCTCTTCAATTTGCATTTTAAGCAGTCTTGTAACTAGGCCCCAAATTACCCTAGCAACCATGCATTGATTTGAATAAGAGACTGGAATGTGAATAGGAGTGAGTGAATAGAAGGATCAGCAATAAAAAGTAGCAATAACAATACATTTGTAGCCTTACAGAGCATTTGTTTTTTTTTTTTTAGAAGGGGACGGCGACGCCCATTTGAAAGTTGCAAAGAATCAGACGAAAAGACTATAAAACTATAACCAATAAATAATAAAAACCAATTGAAAAGTTGCTTAGAATTGGCCATTCTATAACATTCTATAACATAATAAAAGTTACCGTAAAGGTGAACCACCCCTTTAATGTAAATTGTAAAAGTACTCCAAAGTGCAATTTTAGCAGTTTAACCCAGAAAGTTTTTTTTTTTTTTTTTGGTGGTTTTTGCGTTATTTAGCTTTTTATTCAGCAGCTCTCTACTTGGCAGTTTCAGCAATCTGATTGCTCTGGTCAAAACTACCTTAGCAACCATGCAGTAATTTGAAACAAGACTGGAATATGAATAGGAGAGGGCTTGAACAGGTTCAAGATTAGTAATAAAAAGTAGCAACAACATTACATTTGTAGCTTACAGAGCATTTGTTTTTTTTTGTATTTTTAGATAGGGTTAGTGACCCCTTTTTTTTGAAAGCTGGAGTCCAATTGAAAAGTGGCTTAGAATTAGCAATTCTATATCAAATTGAGTTATCTTAAATGTCATCCAAAAGTTGTGTTTTTATCTTTTTGTTGTTTGCACGGACTTGTGCAACAGGTTAGCAGAGGTCAATTTCCCACCATGTTATGTTAAAAAAACAGTTCCGAATAATTATCCGTTAATGTGCAAAATAAAAAATGTTTTCAATATATTTAGCCAACATGCAATCAATAAAAGCTTGAGTGAGCGGATGTCTAACATAATAGACAGAACACTACTTCTGTGACATGGGGTGGGGGGGCACATGGGTTATAACCATTTGCTTTTTAATCGGACCTGTATGGTTAGGATCAATTTCAAACTCACTGAACAGTTGTCCCATGTGGCCCCACTTCAAGTCGCTGACTAAAGCGAATCCTCAAACGATCGGACTTCCCCATCTCCAGACCTGCCACTAACCTTCAGATCAAATAAGGTAGTAAAAGAACAGATCAGATGATGATCTGCCCCTGACAGGGATCGTAGAATAGTTTATTTCCAACAAACCTAGTGACGGTCTCTCCCTGAAAATCGTACAATTGGCAATACACGCAGAGATATTATCGTCGGCCGGTAGAAATTTTCTAACCTGTCCAAACGACCGATCTCCTCCAGACGAAAAATGTCAGGACTCTCAACACACGTTCAGAAAATCTTACAATCCTTGATTCATACAATTGGATCGTTGCGTCTATCACCAAATTAACTCAGAGTCAGAGAGATGAAAAGCAGGAAGTATTGTTATGGTAGACATCCACTCACTCACTCCAGCCTAAATACATTACATTTTTGGCTAATTAACTGCATTAGAAACATTTTTATTTTGCACAGCCTATCAATTTACCCAGTTTTTTATTTTTACACTGAACTGTTCCTTTAATCATCTGACTCGTGCTGCTTTGTTTCAGGAATGAAAGCAAGGAGTGCAGAGAATATATGGATAGGTTAAGGATATTTCCTCTAACGTGCAGTATATTTTGATGCCTGATCCATCATGGTGTATTACAAGTTTACTAGTTAAAAGCAGTTAATCATTCTAATTGTTAAAATTTTATGAATACACTTGTGTTTTCATTGTGTAGCATGACGAATTTGCTGATGCTCCACCAGGATGTGAACAAGAGTTCATTTTCATTCGTCTCAATGTATTGCGAGAGGTATGCACAGTCACATTTCTTGATACCTGGATGAATTAAGACTGGCTAAGTAGTAAAAAGAGTATGGGTTTTATTTTAGTATTTGGAGAAAGAGCTCACTATGGCCAGCTTGCCCTTCCAGTTTGACTTTGAGAGAAGCGTTGATGATTGGGTCTTCATGTGTTTCTTTGTGGGTAATGATTTTTTACCACATCTGCCATCTCTAGAAATCAGGTATGGCTTAAGATCATTTGTTTCTGATTACTTTGTGAAATCTTCTGCAGGCGAGCCATTTAAATGTTTTCTGTTTTTTTTTTTTTTCCTCAGGGAAGGTGCTATTGATCGTCTTGTAAACATCTATAAAAATGTGGTGCACAAAACTGGAGTAAGACATTTGTTTCCTAGTTATATTTTTCTTTTCATAAATGTTTAACCTTGGATTTATTTGGGTAGGTAACCGTTTTCTGTAGGATAATTTATGATTATACACAGATATTTGGTAGTCACTTTTTCATTATTCACATCTGTTAAACATGCTATGCATGCATTCTATTTGAATTCTGAAGCTGTGTTGCAAGACCATTATAAGATATGAGGGGTACCACTACCACTGTCTGTGCCTGCTAATGCAATGTACCAAAGCTTTTACTACTAAATTTAGGTGTGGTTATCAGGTGTATATGTTTATACATATGAAGGCTGCAGGTACAGGTATGTTATTTTGCTGTTTTAATATCGCAGGCCAAAACCTGGCTGCACATCTGTCAGATGGTTTCCATTAAAGTCAGTGAGAAGTGGTGAAGTGGTAGATTTGGATGTGTGAATACACATTTATACACACACATATATATTTGGGTGGTATTGAGTGCTCCATAAAGTGAGAAAGATAGTGTAGTTATAAAATAAGGGAAATGTAAGCTAACCTAATAAAATATTGTGGATGAAAACGACCAATATGTGTTTTTTTTATTTATTTTATCCCTTGTTTTCATTTTAGGGCTATCTTACAGAGAGTGGGTTTGTTAACCTAGAAAGAGTGCAAATGATCATGCTGGCTGTTGGGGAAGTTGAAGACAACATTTTCAAGAAGAGGAAAGAAGATGATGTAAGTACTAGATGCATTCAATAGCTTCTTATGTCAGTCCCGTATCTACGATGATATGTGGCAGTTCTAAATTATTTCTGTGTTGCAGGAACACTTCAAAAGACGACAGAAAGAAAGGAAAAAGCAGATGAAGGTATTTGGACTTCAATAAACATCCACATGGCTCAAAAATGAGGCAAATGCAATTTTCTCCCAGAGACTGATTTCTTTAAGTAATTAGTACATCTCCCATCTCTTACCTGTCCAGGCAGAACATCAAAGACCTTCTTTCCTTACGTCAGGACAGTTTGCCCCTCATGCCCTTGGTCAGGGAAGTCGGTCTGTCCCCGATGCCATCAGCAATCCGCGGCAGGAAGCCTACAAAATGCGAATGCAGAATGCTGTGAGTCTACCTTAGATACTGACATCAGAAAATAACCTTTTTTAAAAGTATTTGCCTGATGCTTTTACATTAACTTTCTTACCCCCATGTTCCTTTGTGAGGGGGTTGCCATATTAGAACAGCAGTATTTGTTCGCATTAAGAAGGGATAGGCCAGTTTAGGAACTTCAAGTAACATTTACTTACATAAGTAAATGTTACTATCATTGATCAACGTGACCTATATAACTTATTGTAGATTAATATTTTGAAAATAAATATTTATTGTTCGTATTACTTTGTCATGTTTTTTCTTTGCAATGTAGGAAAAGAATTAAAGGTTTACAGACACAGCTTGTAGTGTATTCTGAATGTAGTTCTATAACCACTGGGAGCAGAAATCTGCCTGTTGGTGGTTTAAAGCATACATGGGCTTATAGTGAAAGAAAATTACTATTTCTAGGGATTCTGTAATGATTTTTATGATGTATCTTTTATTTGTAAATTAAACTGTTTGCACTGCAAATAATTCACACTGCAATATAAAATGTCATTCCTGAACCAGAAAGTGTATTTTTTTAGTTGTAATTGGTGTGTAGGCAGCTTTCTCAGGTCATTTTGCCTTGTCATGTGCTTTCAGAAAGAGCTAGGATGAAACTGCTTTCTGGCAGGCTGTTGTTTCTCCTACTCAACGTAACTGAATGTGTCGCAGTGAAACCTGGATAAAAAAAAATTCAGTGCAGAAATCTGCTGGAACAGCACTATTAACTGATGTGTTTTAAAAAGAAACATATTTTTTTGACCGTATCCCTTAAGCACTTTTATAAATAGATGGAATTTATGCTTATGTTGCATGTATATGTAGTTTGGTTTTCTGCATTGTTCATAAAATGTTTCACTGTTTCTCTGTTGCATGAATTTTCTTCCATTTTGTAGCATTCAGCAGACCATGCCTCCCCGAATCCAGGGCAGAAACGCAAAGCCGAAGACAGCGACAGTGAACCCGAGCCGGAAGATAATATCAGGTGAATCCATTTTTTGTAACACTTTGTTAGCAAATTGCTGAAATAGGTTGAGTCTAATTAATGCCATTTAGCTTATGATGGCAGTGCCTTTGGATAATTTTCTGTGATCTTTTTATCCATCGGTAATTAATGTGGAGGGTTACAATATTCAGTAAATTCCAGTGAGATGAGTAAGCTAAAGCTGTTAAATCCAAGTATCTAGATTAGTATGCATGCTGGCTTTCTTTCTTCAAGCCACTTTTCCCTTTGAGACCAAGAGCTGCATTGGCTAGACATTCAGTGTTTTTGATTTGATTATGTGATGTGAATGCCAGTTTTTTTAGTGCTGAATATTTAACCCTCAAACCTGAGTTGCTGTAAGTGTGCCACATTATCTGATCTGAATGGAGCATCTGTTTAGCATTTCTACTACTTTGATGTGGATGCTGTAAAATCATACTTCAAAAATAAATATGTGCAGGTGTCCTATTTAGATGGGAATTGTAGCCTAATTGTATGTATTTGCAATGGGTTTTTTTTTATTATTTGTTTTAAACAACCAGTAAAGCAAATATGTGAATGCATTAGCACATTAATACTGCTTGATGCTTACTTTGTCTGTCCATTTCCAGATTAATTATTTGGGGAATAATAAAAACATCCATGTATACAGTACAGTATTAATTACTTGACGGACAACAATTTATATATATATTATTTTCTTATGCTGAAGCTTGTGTTTAGTAAAATGAAATTACTCTCACAATACATTACAATACTAGTCGGCTTGCAGCCCTGCTTTCTTCCAATCATGTGATATAAAAATAGTTGGGATAAAGAAAATGAAGGAGTGAAGCTGTTACAAACGGTGTTCCTTTAATACCTCCAAACTTTTTATTGTACAGAATAAAGCCAAATGTTTCAGGAGCCTCATGCTCCTTCCTCAGTGGTATAGTGCGCAGTGCTTATTGTGTTTAGAACTTTCTTCTTATATCTGAACTGTTTAGTTGGATACTGAGGGGCATAGGAACAAGTGATGTAAAGCAAAACAAAGTTCTGAAGAGTTTACTTCCAAATCCCACTGACTGACCCTTTCTCTGGGCCAGCCAGAGACTAGCATTTTGTCTCCTGAGCAGGTTTCCAGATATTTAATGAAGTAAGCTTAACAGGAACAAATCTTGTTTATTTATTTTTTTTTGTTTCTCATTATCCAATTTCTCATATTATATCCTACCCCCTTCAATGTAAAAAGTAAAAAAAAGTAGGTTAAAAAATAGCATAATCATCCCAACTTCCTTTACCATTTTGTACTGCACCCATGCACCACGTAAAGCAATTACTGAGCTGTTGGTATGAGAAGATGCTTCAGCTCATTCTTTCACTCTGCTCTATACTGTAGAAAAATATAGTGTACTGTTCAGCCATCAATAATGTTTGAGGTTCAGCCTACAAAATAAGAGGATGGAGAATTAAAGGAAAACTATACCCCGAAAATTTATTTTTGAGCAACAGATAGTTTATATCAAATTGAGTGACATTTTAAAGAATCTTACCTACCTGGAATATAAGTTTAAGTAAATATTGCCCTTTTACATCTCTTGCCTTGAACCACCATTTCATGATGGTCTGTGTGCTGCCTCAGAGATCACCTGACCAGAAATATTTCAACTCTAACTGTAACAGGAAGAAGTGTTGAAGCAAAAGACACAACTCTGTCTGTTAATTGTCTCATGTGACCTAACTTTATAGTTTGTTTGGGATGTTTGTGTGCACCGTTGGATCCTAGGATCCCAGGAGGCTGTCCTTATTTTTTAGAATGGCTATTTTCTATTTAAGATTACCCAATGGCACATGCTACTAAAAAGTATATTATTATGAAAATGGTTTATTTACATGAAGCAGGGTTTTACACATGAGTTGTTTGATGTAATATCTGTTTATAGAGACCTACATTGTTCAGGGGGTATAGTTTTCCTTTAACTGATGGCAACATTTTTGAACATGGATTTGCTATGTTTGACTTGCAGATGTTGTTACATTGGGCTTTCTCTGAAAGAGGCAGCAAAAAGGCCAAAAGTAACATGCCAAAATGCTGCTTCTGGAACCGATGGGTGCATAGTCTCTTTATTCTATCCAACTTATCTAACTTACATTGGCGGTGACTACGAAGGCCACCATCCAATTGGGAATAGGTTGTCGGATTAACCAGGCCCTAGGATACATGGAGCAGTAGGAATCTTCTCTACCGACATTGTGTGGACATGGTTGGATAGTTTATTATTTCTGGAAGTCGCTAAGTACAGCACCAATGATTTGGGCAAATACTACTTTGGATATTTACATTTTCCATCAACTGAAAAACTTTGCCACCTGCAGTAGTTCTGTTTTGTCAAATGTTATGGTCTGGATTTAGCTTGGCAAAGCTCTTTAATCTTGAGTCTTGTAAAAACATTGTGCTGAATCTTAGATGTAAGGAATCCTTGTTGGTTCAAAAAATAAACCTCTGGATATAAATGTAATTTTATGATTTTTCTTGTCTTATTGCATTCAAAGGCCTTGTTACCATAAATTTTTATTCATTCGATTTTATTATACTGTTCTGACACCAGAAATTAAACTCGTTTTTTACATCTATCATACTATTGCCCTCTAAAGCTACTTATAAATTTCCCATAAAGTATCTGCACAAGCTTTTACATTACCTGTCTGATACTCCATGTTCCTGTTTGAAGGGGCAGCTATATTTGTGCAGCAGGAGGTCGTTAGTATTAGAAACTCTGACAGGCTGAGATGGGACAGTCAGTTTAGGAACTTCTAAGGACTCTTACACACGAGCGTTTTTACCTGCGCTCCCCTGCATTCCATTTTGCTGCCTTCAGCCGCAGGGGAGCGCAGGTATAGACGCACTCAATTATTTTCAATAGGGCTGTACTCACACGAACGCATGTAGGTGCCGAACGCAGGACAAATGCAGCATGTTGCGTCAGAACCTGCGTTCAGTGCCTACATGCATTCGTGAGTACAGCCCCATTGAAAACAAGTGAGTGCGTCTATACCTGCACTCCCCTGCGGCTGAACACTGCAAAACGGAACGCAGGGGAGCGCAGGTAATAACGTTCTAACTAATAACAAAAATAAACCTCTTGGCAAAAAACGATCAACACGACCTATAGGTAACTTTAAGGGGCAAATTTACTAAGGGTCGAATTCGAGGGTTAAAAATCCCTCTAATTCGACCATGGGAATTAAAATCCTTCGAATTCGAAGGATTTTACAGATATTCGATTGATTCGATATTCAATCGAACGATAAAACCGAACGATTTTAACCATTCGATCAATTCTTTTTTTATTCAATCTAAATTCACTAAAACCACTTTAGTAGGTTGAAACTGGCGAACTAGGCAACAGTCGAATATTTGAATAGCTTTTTATTCTAATCGTTCGATTCGATCAAATTTTCAAAATTCACTGGTCGAAGTGGTATTCAAAAACCATTCAAAAATTCGAATCTTTTTGAAAATTCGATCGAATTTTGAATCCTTCATGTGAATTTAGTAAATCTGCCCCTTAATGTACATTTTAAAAAAATGTTTTTTTTGTCAATATCACTTTAAAAACAGTGAGTGTATTGTAAGAAAATGGTTTACACTGTATGCTGCAATGTCAGGGTTTTCTCTAAGTAGGTTAACTGTTTTACAAATTTTTTTTAACAGATCAAATGCTGTAATTCTAAAACTGATATTAATGCTTTTGATTTGTGTGTGGGTTTTTTAATTTCAGATTATGGGAAGAAGGCTGGAAACAACGCTACTACAAAAACAAGTTTGATGTTGATACAAGTGATGAGAAATTTCGCCGAAAAGTTGTGCAGTCGTACGTTGAAGGCCTTTGCTGGGTTCTGAGATATTATTACCAGGTACTTTGTTGTTCTGCTGCAGTTTTTTTCTCACATGTTGTAAAACATAGCCAGTGCAACAGCAATTCCTTAAGAATAAAAAGTACTGTGGGGAGAATGCCTATGTGCAAGCCAAAGTTTTGTGATAACCTGATGGTGAGGGTAAGACTTGAGGTGAACACTTGATAATTTTGGATCCATTGTTAAGTGCTTGGTGTTGCAAAATGTTTTTTTGTTTTATGGATCTGTAACCTTGTGATAAATTAGAAGTAAAGGTACCGAAACAGATTCTTAATAGATTATCCACAATAGAGCAAGCTATAACACTATATTTATTCTGCAGAATGCTTTACCATACCGGAGTAAACTGCTTTAGAAGATATCTGTTTAGGGTAGCAGCTACCATATTAGCTTGGTGTGACATCACTTACTGCCTGAGAATCCATAGCTCTGGGCTCAGATTACAGCAGAGATCATATGGTGGAAAAGGGAGGAGGAGAGGGAGAGTGGAGCAAACTGAGCATGATCAAGCCCTAGCCCTGGAGCTTTATTTTGAAAACAGGAAGCCCATATATACACAAAAGACGGAAAGAAATGCAGTTTCTAAACATCATTACTTTGAGGGTTTTTTTCTCTGGTGTATTTGTATAGACCATTCTGGTGTATTCGTATAGACCATTCTGGTGTATTCATATAGACCATTCTGATAAAGCTTACTTAATTTTAGCCTTTCCTTCTCCTTTAACATGCAAAGTGAAGCCTTCTGAAATCAGAAGGTATTTACTTGTCTCATGCCATACATATAGCACTGCCTAGATAGCAAAAATGAGAGTTTTATTCTCCCATAATGCATCATGGGCAGAGACATGTAAATCACTCCTTTATGTCCCTGTGACCCCCCCCCCGCAACATTTGTGCAGCCCATTCAGCAAACAACTTTAGAGGCGGTCGCTCCTCAGAAGAGGCAACCCAGATGAGATCCATATATTAAAACAAACTTTTGTATACCATAATCATGTGTATGTAATTATCCAAATCATTCTCATAACCACCATTACAAAGTGATACTACTGTCATATAGCCATAGAGCATTTTATTTTGTTAGTGAAAATAAATGAACTGATGCAGCTTTTAAAGAGAGAGGTTGTAGTCTGGGACAAGAGTAAAAATGAATGCATTAACTGTAAAGGGATATTCCTTGTAATTTTGTTTGTAGCACCAAGTTAAATAACAGCAGCTTGCATCAATTTAGGGTATGCAAAGGTTATACATGCTGTTGATTAAATATAATGTAGAATTACTAAATACAGGTGTGGGACCTGTTATCTGTAAACCCGGTATCCAGAAAGCTTCGAATTCTAGAAAGGCTGTCTCCCATAGACTCCATTTTATCCAAATAATTGAAATTTTTAAAATGTCCTTTTTCTTTGTAATAATAAAACCGTACCTTGTACTTGATCCAAATTAAGATATAACAATTCCTTATTGAAAGCAAAACCAGCCAATAGGGTTTATTGTTTACATTATTTTCTAGTAGACTTAAGGGATGAAGATACATTGGCAAAATAATAGTTACCCAGAAAACCCCAGATCCCAAGCATTCTGAATAACGGGTCCCTTACCTGCAATGATTCTGTATTTGCTGCCTTGCCTAAAAACTTGGTAGAAATTAACATTAAATGGACCTGCCCAATATAAAA
>CM044439.1:38231357-38243618 GCA_024363595.1 Xenopus borealis | reverse complement strand
CCATTGAATCACAGCAGGTAGGTAGATTCACTGTAGTTGAGCAACATTTGTAAACAAGGAGCACAACATACCAGAAAATGGGTGTTTGAGAATGGATTGACCTTTCATTAAAAAAAACATAATAATAATAATATTATAATAATAAGTATGCCTCTTTTTTTACCCAACAGTTTTTACACCCCCATCATTTTTTTTTTGGAGCAGACCAGTCCATAAGTAAAGTTCACCAAGTCCACTGTTGGGCTTGCACCAAGTGATGTGCTGTAGGGTACTGGGCGTTAGTGGCAGAAGAGTACTGGGCATTATATTGCATGTGCTGTAATGACTGGGCGCTATAGGCAGAGAAAGGGATGCCAGCTGGGAATGTGGCTGCTAAGTCCTGAGCTTTCAGAGTGTGGCAGGGTTTACCATCCCTTACCAGGACTGGCACTGCCACCCGCCTAGGGGAAGGAAGAGGAGTCACTTCCATACCTTTTTCTGCCCGGGCCCTCTTCATCTTGTACCTGTGGTTCTGGAACCAGATCTTCACCTGGGTGGGGGTGAGTCGGATAAGACTGGCCAGGTGCTCCCTCTCTGGGGCGGACAGGTACCTCTGTTGCCTAAATCTCCTCTCCAGTTCATAAGTCTGTGCCTTGGAGAACAGCACCCGTCTCTTCCTCTTCTTGCCTGAGTCTGGGTTGCTGGATTGGTCCTTGTCATTGTCTGGGGACTCATCAGCTGAGGGTTCTGGCGACTTGGGCGATGAATCCTGCTGCGCATTGCTGGACGCAAAGCCGTGCACTGCAGAGAATCCACAAAGAGACTAGTTGAGAATGACACCTACTTGTTGTAAACCACAGCCAAGGGCAAAAAACCCATTCATACCACTTGTACTATGTGGGTGCTTCCATACCGACATGCAAAGTTCCCCAGATGGAAAGGAAGAATATCACACTCACACCAATATTAATGAAAATGGATCGCACACTCACATTCACACAACTACATATAGATAAAAAAAACAAAAAACGTTTCTTGATGGCTTTATGTATGGAACAAACTGCCAGTTTCTACTCATTCCCACTCGCAACTGCGCATTGTGCCTTATTCCAGCACCAGAAACGTGGATTGATTTTTAAAGAATAACCAACAATTCGGTCATTGATAAGCAAAGCCCGAGCCTCATGTGGACATTTTTTTTTTTTTAACTGCCAAAAAAAAAAAAAAAACTGATATTGAAGTGTGCACAAAGATCTCTCTGTCTAGGGGCTCTGCCAGCCTTTATCTAAGCAAGTGAAATTAATGCTGATTTTTTTTTTTTTGGCCCCTCTAAGAATAGCAACACAAGCAGCAGCTATTTCAGAAATGTGGTCCTAGACTGATTTGTTAATAATTACTGCAAGAAATGGTTTGTAAATAACAATGCGCCGTTATAAAACATTTTAATGTTATATACAGTATTGGGGTGCAGCAGGGCAGGTACTTACAGGAGTATTGGATGCTCTCAGTAGTGGCCAGCCATCGTGTATAAGGGTTATCACTGCTGTCATAGAAGGGGCTTTTTAAGGGCAGGCTCTGTACTGTTTCCAGGGGGCTTTGCCCCAATCCTCTTGGCTTTTTAGTGGGTTCAGAAGCGTCTGTGTCTTCTCCTTCTGCATTGGATCCATCTTCATCATTGGTATCAGGCAGATCTAGAATGTCCTTTACAGAGAAGCCTGTCTTTGTGTTGGTTAAAGACATATTCTGCAGCTAAGTGTGTGCAAATCCTCTTTCCAATGGGAGGAAGAAAAAAAAAACACACACACAGAGAGAGGGAGAGACTCCCAACAAGTAAGTCTGTAGGGCTGAGCGCCTGCGATGTTGTGTGAATGAAGCGCAGTTGAGTGAATGAGGGAGCACCAAGTGCTTCTCCTATAGTTTGTAACTCCAGGGAAAATGCCAATGTCAGGTTTAGCTGAGGGTCTGGCTAAAGCACCCAGATCTCTCTCCTGCTCCCAGAA
The DNA here is from genome assembly GCA_024363595.1 of Xenopus borealis. NCBI lineage: Eukaryota > Metazoa > Chordata > Amphibia > Anura > Pipidae > Xenopus > Xenopus borealis. Next base: position 38,241,639 of record CM044439.1, on the reverse strand, counting down.
AAAAAATAAGCCATTGCTGGAGAGCTGAGTCCATATAAGGTTGCTGTGCGCACATGAACCTGCAGGGAGCAGAGGGAGAGACAGAAATCACATTAGAAATGGCTAAGCTTGGCCACGTGTGGGCGGGTCCTGGGAGTCAAGTGGATGAAGACTGTGTTTGCAGATGTGAAATTGTGGGTTTTGGGGGAGATCCGAGCCTTTACCATTGGTGCTTCAATACATGATGAGTGGTATAACGTGTCAATTAATTACAAAGACGGGGAGGGCCTTTTTACATAGTATTTACATACAAAAAAATCTCCAAGTAGCTTGATATTCTCCACACTTGAAACTACGTTTAAACAAATTGTCTCCCTCTAGAAAATAAAAAAAAAAACAGTTTGCACTCATCCTCTTTATTCCTCAGGTTTTTTTTTTTTAAGGCTTAGCAGCAAGATAGAAAATTGTCTATTTACAGAAAGAGAAGAGCGACTTGGAATAAAACCCATTGAGGAGGAGGATGATGATGATGATGATGATGGCTGAACAAGTTGCCTTTCACACCGGCCAGGGAGCAACTTATGTAAACCTCTTAGGTCAATATTGTGGTTGGGGCTTAAGGATGAGGAGTAGAAATTAAACAGTAAGTAATTGATTCTACTCTGCTCCAAAATAAACCTAAGAATAGAGACATGCAATCATCATTGCCCAAGCCGGCCTATAGCTGAGATGTAATGTCCTTTTGTTTAAGGTAAAGCCCGGCTATTCTTTTTCCTCGAACGCGATATAACAACATTGACCCCTTGAAACAATGGCGTTAATACGCCGCTGCTTATTAAATTGTCGCCTGGATGGTAAATACAGGTGGACAAAGAGATAACCTGTCCTGTTCCATTTAAATGAATTTAAACACAAGGATTTTCATCATTTGCAGCTGAGATTGTCTGGGGTTAAATGAAAGGGGATTGCATTTTTTTTTGTTTACGGATCATTCGAAAATTGGAAACTGGTGAATTGTAAAAAAAAAAAATATTTTACAGTTTCGAATTTTCGAATGATCGGTAAACAGGGTCGTTATTGTGGTTCAGTTTAAAAGGACTATTCATATTATGATCTGTGGGGTTGCTAGCAGTGTTCTCGCCAATGTGTAGGGTTAAAGGCTTGTTGGCCCGAAACGTTGCTACTAGTGTGTGCTGCCAGCTCAAGGGGGGGGGGGGGGGGGGGGGGGGGGGGAGAATAAAACATTTCTATACCCTAAGAACATGGACTTTTTTTGTATGGAGGCTCTGTGCAAGTTGTTTGACTTTCCCCCAGAAACTATAGTGCAGGGAGATAGGGAGAAAAAAAATAGAAAAGTCTGGGAGATGCTGCAGGGTAATAAAGGGGCAAGTAGTTATTGTCGATGAGTTGATTCCAGCATCCCTCTGCAGCTCCCAGCTCGTATGTGATGTGTGTGACAATGCTCCAGGTTTTAGCGAGACCCCCATTCGCATCCTGGGTGGTCGGACCCGGCAAACACAAATACAAACCGATTGCTAAGCTGCGGACAATGGGAGAAATGTAGACAAATGTCCGGCTCCTGTTGGAAGCCTTTGTCCCGGCTCCGTTTTTGCATTTATTTCAGTGGAGAAATAATACATGATTGACGCCCCCTTACAATGCGCTCTAACTGTTTGGGATAAATTTGAGGTTGTCTCTAGTTGTCATGGCATTCAACCTATTTCAATGGGGCTATCTCTTCATTCAGTTCTCCCCCAAATGCTGGCTCCGACTTAACCCCTTCTACTGGAACCCCCCCTGCTGCCTGGGAAGGGGGTTAAACAACCAATCATCATCATGCCATGAAATTCATACACATTTATTAGTATTTTTTTTTATTTAAAAAGAATAAAAACGAATGTACTTGCTAGGAAAAAAAAATAATGAAAAAAAAAATCTATATTTAAAACTAGATGGGCTTAAAACTAATACACTGACTCACAGACATTTTATATATATTTATCTATGTACAGTATGCAATCGAATAACTGGGTGCTGGAAAAATATTCCTGTTTGAAATGTATTTACTGATCAATGTGCAGCAAAACAAAACTGTCAATTTGCATTGGGATGGGATGCTGGCAGTTGTTGTAGTTCAGCCACACATGGGGGATCTCAAGTTGCCCCTTCTCTACATTTGCTGGATCAACACTATCCTATTAAATCTCGATCGATAAACAGTGTGTTTTTAAATAAAATTCCTGTTAGGTGTCAGTGCTGCAGGGGAGATAACTGCCTACTCAGGGAATTAAAGCCTTGGAGGATCCCTGGGTCTCACTCAAATGATTTGTTGTTCGATCTCATTAACACCAGGCACACAAGGCCATTCGTGTTTGCTTATTTTTACCCAGAGACCTGCTGCCTGTGCTCCCCTGGACCACCTGATAGGTAAATATTTTGCTTACACAAGGACTTGTGCACCATTAGTTACAATACACTTTGATGACAAAGCACCATTGAAAAGACACACAAGTGCCCCATTCATTTGGCCTGGGAGTAGCTATAACTCACTGATACCAATAGGTGATAGATTCGCTCCCTCTCCAGCACTAGCACCTGGCTTAGATTTTTTTCAAAACTGTGGGAAACAAAAAAAAAAAATCCTTAAAGTTTTTTTTTTAAATTAAAAGCCCTCAAGCTCAATGGATCTAATGACAGTAAGCAGCATGGCATCGTAAGCTTGTGGTGCATATATCTTTCATTAGAATAAAGTATAAAGTCTTTATATACTGATAAGAGATAGATAAATGGATACAGTGTGTTGTATCACTTCTGGGTTTATGCCAAAATACACTGCAGGGCTGAGCATGGGCAGTGCACATAGACTTGCAGCTAAAATACAGAGGAATGTATCGAAATAAAACATTTTAAAAAGACTGGGTGTCAGCCTTGTGATTATAGACTCTGCAACATTAATGCTGACAACGTTTCATTCTCCATCGCAGTGAATTTCTCCTAAATAGACACGCAGGCAGGAATAGTCACAAGGGTCTCTGTGCCAACTGCAGGGAATGGCACGAATTAATAATGCTCACTTATGCAAAAGTGCCATCCACTTCTTACAAGTGCTAACTAATGCTCAAATTGACTTTTTTTTACCCATTGATTTGCTAGTTAGGCCAAGCGTGCATTGTCTAGCACTAATACAATGAAAACAAACTCTATAATATTGTGCCACATCATTTATCTCCATAACTAAGGTTATTAGGCAGCACAGCAAATAATAGGTGAATTGAGGGGTGCTTGCAGTAAAGTGCCAGTTATTCTCCATTGGCAAGTCAATTGTCCCAAATTTCTGAGGTTCTGATCTGATCCTCACCAATGATGCCTGATAATATCTTACAAAATGACTTCCAATTTCATAGATTGATGGGTTGATATTACAGTGCCATAATCTATATCCACATCATCTCAGTTAGCTTTCAGTTCAGTTGCCTTTGCAACCCCAAAATCTTTGGAATGGTTATGGAATATAAAGTAGGTTATCCCTGCCATTGATATGTTATATATTGATATATTTATGTTGCAAAAGGGCATGTGATAGGCTCCTAGACTTAAAGGCATTCCCCAAGATGATCCTGTTTAGTCACTATGAAATTAGAGCTCACTACAAAAAACAAAACACTCATTTTCTATTCACTCCTATGGGATTTTTAGACTTACAGGCAGAACTGACTACAAAAAAAACTACAACTCTGACTTTCACCCATTGATTATAAGATTATAAATATTCCAAAGTGATTTTTTTATAGTGGGATCTAATCTCACATTTCATAAATCTGCCTCAAGCATCTGTTTGACCATCATGCAAAGTGCAGGAATCGGATCATGCTGATTTCCCACTACAATAATTTAGCATTTTATTAATTTTTTACACACTTGGATTATGCTACACACTGTCGATAACCCAGCCAGGACTAGCAACAGACCTAAATCAGGACCAGCAGACCCCCCATCACCACCATTACCACCACAGCTTTTGTTGAACTACAACTGTAAACATCCCTGTGCATTCAAGGCCAAGGTTGTGTGGACGGGAGTTAAAGTTCAGAAACACAATGGTGTAAGTGGGAGGGGCGAAAGCAGAACACTTATCTTGGATAGGTCACTGTATTGAAGTAGAAGCAAACTTAACCATCGAGAAAGGGTTAAGATGTAATAGAATGTGTTTGGGGTTTATACAGTAGGACTTCTCATATGGGATAGTGACTCTTTAGTGACCGCCTGTGTTTGGGGTAGGGATTGCTGAAGGATTGTTTGTACAAGGGGAAGAAAGGGATAGATAAGCGAGAGCAGAGCAAGTGGCTGTACTTCAGCTCAAGAGCTCTCTGCTAGTATTTACCTACTAGTGACTGCAACTCAAGCCATTAACCCTTCTTCTGCACTGGCTTAGCTGGTATTCACTCTACCTGGGCACTTACTTAACCCTATACCGCCCCACCCCCATGCTTAATTCCTGGCCTCACTTCTCTCTAGTTGTATCTCTTTGACCCCAAACAAAAATACATATAGGTTATCTCCATTCTATGTTTTCCTTCTCCTTATTACTTCCCATTTTTCCTCATTACCCCCCTCCCAACCGAGTTGTTCTTACTCCATCTCCCAGTTTTCTTTCTTTTCTTGTAGCTTTATCTTCTTCAGTCTCTCCATACCCCTCTCTCTTTCCTCACTTGTAACCTAACCACCCCCACTACTTCTATATTTCTGCCAATCTCCATCTCTAAATTAACCAATCACCTTCCTTTACCTCCCCCTATTTTGTCTTCACCACACCCCACTTTCCCCTTTTTCATCTCCCCTTTTCGCTCTGAACCTCTCAGTCTCCTTCTCTCCTGCATCTTTTTTTTCAAATCTCTATAATTCACCCAATTTCTCTTTACTCTTGCAGTTTCCTTGTCCCATGGTCTATTGTTGCCCTTATCTATCAATGCCATTACCTACAGGTCCCCTGTGCCTATAGCTCTTCCTCCCCCCATACCTTATACCCCAGTATCCACCCCTTCTATCTATTCTGATTCACTATCCTAATCTTAATGCCCCTTCTATTCACTCTCTTTAACCTCTCAACCTCCAACAATCTCTCGTTTCTTCTCTCTAACTTAATCTCTTCTTTCCTCAATTTAGATTTTAGATCTCCTTCCATTTTCACAATAAAATGGTTTTACCTTTCGCGTTTCTGTAGGGCCCATACTTTTAATAAATTATAAAACAGAGAAGCTCTGTGCTGTGGTTTTAGATAAACTTGGGTCAGTTATCAATATTGGCACCTATAGGATGAAAACCTCCTCATATAAATATAACTACAAATAAACTAGATATAAGATGTAACTGTGAATAAAATGTTATACATTCTCTATCAGTATTAGTTAATTTGAGTCTTATTGATGATCAGACAGCAGTTTTGTGAACTACCCTATAATACCGATGGTGCAACTGTCAATTACAGACTGAACCCTTTGTGTTGCCTTGACCTGTAGACTTATTGAATTGCTACTGTTCTATAGGTGTTTTTGGAATCAGTGGACATACCATTTCTATTATGTCTAACCCCTGCAGCTATAATAAAAATATTAATAATTGCTGGAAGTTGATTTGCTTAGCATGCAAGGCCATGGGAACATGAGCTACCGATAACTTGCTTTTTGTTTATTATTTTGTTGTTTTCCCCTTGTTGTGCAGTTTGTAAATCACAACACCCGCTGATCATTAATTGAATTCATTGATGGTGTAAAACAATGTTCAGTCCTGATTGGTTCGGTGGGAGGGTGCCCTGAAAATGTTATTGGCACAATAAATTGCCAGTTTCTCTTGTGAGGCCCTTCCAACAGTTTTTATACAAGTCCCCTCTCTGAATGTAAGCTGATAAGGCGACACAAAGGCTTTCTAACTGAGATGATTCTAAAATAAAATATTCTAAAATATAACAAACAATTAAGACTGAAAGAGGAATAAGGATGGAATGATCGAAAGTTTATGTTCTCATTATTGTAGCCAACTTCATTTTATTGTTATCTGTTTGCTGGATAAAGAATATTTTTTTTCTGGTACCTATTAAGGGGCGGAGTCTGTGCTACCTGTGCTCTCAGCTGGGGATCTGAGCTAAAGACAGAGGATTCTCTAGGTGCTCCTGCGGGGATCAGTTAAAAAGTGCAGGCTGCAGGCAGTGAGGGCAAATAAATCAATGCATGTTAATAGAGTCCAGTACAGTGGCTCCGTCTCTTTATCGCAGTTAAGTAGGATTTAAATCCACATTTTATCAGCAGTTTCAAAGCAGGTTCCCTTTAAAGTGCGGCGATGATGACATTAATGGAACAGAGAGAAAGAGAGAGGCATGCAGCACCCAGGCTTTTATACCCAGTCACCCCCAGGCTCCTGCACAGACAAGCCATTAATTATTTGTTCAAAATACAAGAATCCAAATTGGCGTTTTGATTCCATTTCACAGTAATGTGAGATAACAGGCGATATCCCGGGGTAATAAATCCTAATAAGAAAAAGAGGATTTCCCTTTTGTATTAAAGTCACATTCCTGGATGTGGGTGCCCCGGGGCTCTGGGGAAGGTGCCAGGGATTTGGCAATGTTTAAAGCCCCAGATGCCCACACAGCGATACTTTATCTCCCTTCACGTGTCTGAGTATATAATAGAAATACATCGCTCCCTCTCTGTCCCCTCACATTCTGTTCTTGGCCATAGAAAAGAGCTAGCCCCAGGGCGAGCTTACCGTGTGTCTATTATGGCTCTTTAATTCTTTAAAATCAAACTCCTTGTCCTCCCCGGGCAAATTCATTTAGCTTTATTCTGCTTTGCACCTCCAGTGATTAAATATGTCACAGTGAGATTAAGAAGCTTAACGTGACCCACAGCATTGCTCATTTTTTGCTCAGTGACTGGCACAAGCCTCTGCTATAGGGAAGGTTCAGGTTTTGCAACTGTCAGCTCCTGGGGCAGGTAGGCAGGTAACACTACAGAATAAACTGTGGTGTGTAACTTTACTTATTAACCATAGTCCAGAGATCAATGTCAGTTGATTCTTATTCCATGAGATCAAAAATCATTTACAGTAGTCTAATCCCAAAGGGACCTCCAGTCCAAGGGCCATATGATTGAGTGAAATCAAACTGAAACGGGATAGACTTTACTGTTGCATGAAAAAGGAGCCCAGATGATATGTAAAAAAGTAGAAAAATCTTAGGAAATACTTTAAGCCTGACGCGTTTGGTGCCAAGGGTGGGCACTTACTCATAGGTACAACACTATAGTATCAGCGCAGTGCAAGCAGCCAGTGGGGTCCTCTTAGCATATATGGGGCAAAGGTTTAAAAGGTGAGAGAATTAGCCATGTCTCAATAAGTTGACTGTAAATAACGTTATTGATTATAATAAATGAAGGCTTGTGAGTGCAGAGACTCAAGGAATCAAGGGAAGGAAGAGGTCTGGATATGCGGAACATTACTGATTACATTACTGATCCTCCAGCGGTCTCTACTGACACAAAGAAGAACTGTCCGCTGGAGCCTCACGCCCCGGCTCATCCAGTACTTTAGCGCAGCGATTTCTTGCGATTGCATCTGCGCTCAATCAACAGTCGCGCTAATGATAATCGCAGCGTTATAGAACTGACTTCTATGGTATGCTAGGGGGCTGTATCTAGTTTGCTGAATAACACCAAACTTATAACCTTTCTTTTTTATTTGCATGATTAAAGAAGAGTAATTGTTACTTCTCAGATGCTTCACAGCGAATAATCCTCTGAAGCCATCACCTTCCCCTGAGCATCAATTCGCAGCCGGGACAGCGACTGCACCAACCAGCGACTTCAGGTAAAGCAGCTACAAACGGATTATATTTCATTCTCAACTCCGAACTGATGAATTTCCAGTTGTCTGTACGTTCATCGTCACCAGTCCATGAGTCATTCTAACCTATACATTTTATTTGAGGTTTATTAGCCCGGCAGCAGAGTGCGACAATTCTATAAAACTGCTGGGCCAAGGCATGAGTGGGACATTATGGAAGCACACATTAAGATTATTCATTGCACCTGCGATTTATTCAGGCAGCAGGTGCAATCACCGTCTGACGGGGAATGCTGGGAGTTGTAGTTACTTTTCACCTGTGCAGATGTGCGTTTATAAAAGAGAGCTGGAGATCAAGCACAGGTTGGAAATACACAGAAAACAACTTGTAAATACCCCCCACCTGCAGGATGAGCCCCAGACTGAATGGCAAGGGGTACGGAGCTTACCTGATAGCAGAGCAGGGGCAGCGACAACTCCCAGCACCCTGTGTAAGTCAGGAGCAGTCAGTGAGCAGGTGCTGGTGCTGCTGTTGGTGTAGAAAAGTAGTTCCAACACTCTGCACTTCAGTGGGTGGTCGCTCGGAATCTACCTGACTTCTTCTCTCCCACTTACCCCGACGTCTTTATTCTCTGAGTGTATTTCCAATCCTTAGATCTGACAGTTTTTCATACACACTGACTCTCTCCCACCCACCCCCCTCTCTCTTAAATCGCACGATCTGTTTGTTTTCCTTCCCCGTGACGTGTGGCAAAATATTGGCCATATGTTCATGTGTAATAAATTGGTTATAAAGGCAAACACTGGTTTCCTTCATAGCTTTCATCTGGCACCTATCTGCCTGCCCTTTAAACACAGCCAATAGCACGTTGTTCTATTTCCAGCCTTCTCCAGCACATTGCACCCAAGAAGGGTCACCTGTAAATAAGGGGTGAGCCTTGGCCCTGCTGCGACCCCCCAGTGTCTAGTTTAACATGATATCAGAGCAGGCGCTTTATTGCGCATCATTGATATGTTTGTATTGGCTGCACTAAATATCTGGGTAACCAATAGGCCAGATGTGACATGCAAAGTGAATGTACAAGTCAGTTTACTCTAGATCCCCTGATAGGGCCCGTGATGGCACAAGCTCCAGGAGATGAATACACTTCCCAACTCTGTTTCCACAGCATGGAGGTATGAGCAGAATTCTGCCCTCTGTCACTTGGGAGGCCAGGAATTCATGGTAGCTGCTGCTGCTTTGCAATGCACTTATGGGAAAGTACAAGAGCCACAGGCACTGAATATACAGGCACATAAATCTCCTGTTTCCAGCCTTTTGCACATGACTCAAGGTCTGGACTGCAATTCAGGTACACACTCCAATCAGCCGGCAAAAAAACGCCGGCCTTCCTTTACTTTTTATGCTTTTTCCTATTAATAACATTGGCATCAAGCATCATTTTTACCGACCAGGCCGGTAAAATATTGGCCAGGTGGCAACCCTAGCTGCTATAATATGTTACTATTTATTGGGCTGGTGGGGCTGTTTGGGCCTCTGTGTAGTTGAAAAGTCAAGGCCTACTTTGCATGCCAGTGTTGGCCTGGGCAGTGATGTAACTACCTGGTGCTGGGGCTCCTGCACAAAAATCATCCAAGGGGCCCGGCATGTAAAGCACCCCCTCAGCTTTCATGTGTCCTGCTCCCACCACCTGCTTGCTTTCAGGTAGAACTGGGATTGGGAAGGGGGATTTCTAAACAACTACAGAAGAAGCAGACCTTGTGATTGCAGGGTGGGGCCTGGGTAGGGTTGCCACCTAGCCAGTATTTTACCACCTGGACGGTATTTTTGATGGTTGATCCCAATGTTATTAAAAGGAAAAAAAGATTAATATATAGGAAGGCGGGTATTTTTTTCAAGAAAAGGTGGTAACCCTAGGCCTGGGGGATGGTGGAGGGAGGAGGCATAAGTTCATCACACCTGCCCTCTAGCTTGCAAGCGGGTCCTGCCTGCATTGGGGCTTTAACGTTACGAGTATGGGTGCAAATGCTTCAGTAGTAAGAGTTGTACACTTGCAAATCTTAGTGCTCTAGCACCTGCACTTGGACCCACTCCCCTAATACAGATATGGGACCTGTTATCCAGAATCCTCAGGATCTGGGGTTTTCTGGATAAGGGTTCTCTCTGTAATTTGAATCTTCATACCTTAAGCTACTAAAAAAAATATTTTAAAACATGAATTAAGCCTAGTAGGCTGGTTTTGCTTCCAATAAGCATTAATTATATTTTAGTTTGGATCAAGTACAAGGTACTATTTTATAATTACAGAGAAAAAGGAAATAATTTTTTGAAATTTTAATCATCTGAACAAAATGAAGTCTATGGGAAATGACCTTCCCGGAGCTTTCTGGATAATTGATTTCAAGATTCATGTGCGCTTAAGGCAGAAGACTTAAAGGGATACTGTCATGGGAAGAAATGTTTTTT
>CM044439.1:38216009-38227394 GCA_024363595.1 Xenopus borealis | reverse complement strand
AATAAAAATTAACCCATCACATTCTATTCATTCCTATGGGATTTTTGGAAGTGTATTTATCAAATAGTGAGTTCTAACTTTCATGGAAAGAACATGAGCGAGTTTTAATTTATTAAAATCTAAACTCACATTTTGATTATTCTGCCCCTGAAAGTCAGAGCAACAGGTGCATACCAAATAGGCTGTTCCTTAAAGCTGAATAGTTACACTACCAAGGTTCTCAATATGAGAAGCTCTTTCTTAACATTATTATTAAGTGGTTTTCTCAAGTGTATTATTTCTGTTGTAATAGAGCCGCTTGTTATCAGCGTTGCTTGAAAAGCCATGTTCTATATCGTTGAGTGCTTGCTTTATTTGTTTTCTGTTTTTATTAGACCTTCTTTACAACCTCTGTAATATTTTCTTAAAAATTCATAGGAAAAAGCAGACAAACTGGCTGGAAAGCGTAACAGATACACATTACCTTCAACTGTATGTGGTGACAGAATAGTGCAAATCTTTGAATGAAGCGTGACTATGATATACACTCCACAAGAAAGGGGGCTCTGAAATCCTTTTACATGGGACAGTGATTAGTAATTATCATAAGTAAGTTGTTCCCAGCTGTGGGTTCAATTGCATAGGAGTTGGAGATCTATTGACTCTGCAGTAGAAGACATTAGATTATTTTTGTAGAGTATAGACATTGATAGTGTAAAAGGGGGGTTAGGAGGCATCAGCTCAGGGCAAAGGACTTGGGAGAATCTGGCATGGTGCAGAGGAGGACCAGAGGAAATGTGTTCAGCCAGTATTGACATCTGACATACAGTGCAACACTGTTTTAACCACAAAAAATTAATTCTCATTAAATTATCTGTTGTTGCAGTGGCTAAGCACATGTATGGCATAGAGGGCTTGTAGAAGGGAGCAGAGTAGACATGGCAAGAAAAGAAGAGCAAAAGGCTACTATAGAGATTAAAGTAGGGCAAGTACATCCTGCTGATGGTGGGGTGCATGGCTGGCTATGGGCATCATATACTAAAACAGCCTGTGTGGGCTTCAAGGAGCAAGCAAGTATTTGATGAGTTGTCTGGATAGTTTAAAGATCTGGTCAGAAGTATTATATTATTCATTTTTTTTACCAGACCTGGGCAATACTGGTAATAAAACCAGGCCTGGACTACTTAAAGGACAAGGAAAGCCCAAAGATAAGAAGGAGTGCAGGGAAAGGCTCGCCTAAATACAGGTTGATAGTGCTGCAAATTCGCAGAAGTATGCATTCATGTAGAAGATCTGCAACTAATGATTTCTCCGAAGCATTGAGTATAGAAATAGTGCTAACCAAAATGCCTTGCATGTGCAGTAGGTAGGGTTTGGCTTTGGCGCATGCACACATGGTATTTGCGGCAAGCGCACTTTTTTATACAGGATCAGTCTTTCTCTTCATAGCCAGCACAGCTGGGTGGGGGAAATATTGCACATGAGCGTTGATCAGTTAAAGAAGGGGAAACATACATTTTTCCATTTAAAAAAGGTATTTGACAAACAAATTTAGAGATCTATTAGAGTAGGAGCTAGCTAATTAAATGATGCAAAAAATAAATAAATAAATAAATTGGGAAAAATGGCTTTCCTTGTCCTTTAATATTCATTGTCTATGACATCTAACAGTAGTCCCTGTGACATTACCTTCTATGCAGTGTAAATATAGTACTGTCTGTTTCCCAGACATACAAAGCTGTAAAATAAAAGTACTTTTAAAATTTAGTGAGCAGGCCAGATTCCCACTAAATCGGAGTCCCCAATCGTTTTTATCCATGAGCCACATTCAAATGTAAAGCAACATAGTCATGCAAAAAATTCCAGGGGGTGCCAAAGGTCTACGATTGGCTATTGTCAACCCCTGTACTTTGAATAAACTTAAATTTTTATCTAACTCATGATTGCTTATAAACTAAAATCCCCATATTCAAAATTCAGTTGAATAAAATTGTGACCTCAAATGTGCACATTATTTTTCATTTTTGATGAAAATAGCAAAAAAAAAGGTCTTTTACAAGCAAAAAATTCTAATCATGGATAAAAATTTGAGTGTCAATAAACCATCCCCTCTGTATAGGGGGTGCAAAATATGAACTGCAATTGGCTATTGGTAGCCCCTATGTGGACTGATAGCCTACAGAAGGCTCTGTTTGGCAGTACCCCTGGTTGTTATGCAGCCAAAACTTACCTCCAAGCCAGGAATTCAAAATAAAACACCTGCCAAGGGGTTAGGGAGCAACATGTTGCTTAAAAGCCATTGGTTGGGAATCACTGCTCTTGATCATCTTGAATTTTTGATTTTAGTCTAGAAACATTTGGTTGGTGCAACACTATAAAGGACGTTTTGTGCTCCCAATAAAGCCTTAAACAGGTCTGGCCTGTACAACTCTGCTTGGACTAAAGTTCCAACAAAAATAGGGGCAAATTAATTAAGCCCCAGTATCAGGGGTATAACTACTGGGGGAGCAGGGGGTGCAACTGGGCCAGGGACTGCACCCCCGCAGGGCCCCCCAGCAGTCTTGCGCCACTGCAGCCGGCTGGAATCGGCAGGGAAATCAATCATGGAAGGGGGGGCAACTGCACAGCCGCACCGGGGCCCGCCCCCACCTAGTTCCGTTACTGCCCAGCATCTAGTGCATATTGTATCGTGTCTTCTCTGTTTTGTAGCCATATGAGGTTTATTTAGCAAAATGAAAATTTGTATAATGCATAATGTACTTTGAATAAATTGAAATTTTTATCACACTTTTTGCTTATTTATTAAAGATTCTAAATATAAAACAAATAACGTCAATAAAATCGCAATCTCGAATGTGTACTCTATTTTTGGTTTGAAAGAGTAAAAAAAAAAAAAAAAACTTCCATCAAAAAAATTGCCAAAAGCAGCTCCCATTGACTTCTACCTGCAAACAATTCTAATCATGGCAAAAATTTCAGTTCAAGCTTTAATAAATCACCCTCTTTTTATTCACTCCCATAACTATTTACAGTATATCGTTTCTCAACGGACCAAGTGAAACTAATGTAAAATTCAGGAAAAAGGGAACGGAGCATGCAAGTGTGGGACCAGAAATAATTAGTGAATAATCTTATTAAACATAAATTCAGGGGGGCATAAAATGCAGATTCTACTGTATAAAGTTGGACATACTTTAAATAACATTAGGCAGTAGAGCATATATATTTATTAGGTTATTGAATGACATCTTGCTAAGAACTGTACATCCCTTCTAAAGGTTTAGAATCTCTATCAAGACACTCAAGAATACAAAGAACCGTGGTAGGTGAGCCTATGAGCAGATGCTTTCTGGGGACAATGACTTTTAAAATGATGCTATAAATAAAATATTTTTCTTTTAACTGCAATTCGGTGGCATTTTCCTTGAGTACCAATCACCTGTGTTTTGTTTTTCTTCTGTATTAATAAATTGCTGAGTTTTCAACTGATGGTCCCTTGTTCTTCTCTCTTAACCAAGCTGAAATTTGTTGAAGCTTTATAAAGCTTGTATTCAGTTGTAGCAAGTACATTTATGTGTAGTTGCTGTATTCTTTTAAAGAGATGTAAATGAAGGTAAAACTCTTTGACACGCTGGTAGGAAAAAAGTCAAAGAATGATGTAGTAATTATGGAATTAAGATCTCTTATCCTCTTACTTGTTCAAGAGAGTCAACAGTTTCAATTTGGTTATGGGGGTCCAAATTTATCTCAATATTTTCTGAAAAAAAAATCCAACCAAATCTGCACAGGTTTTTTCAGGTTATGTATTAATGCAATTTCCAGAAAATTTTGCTTGCTGGAAAAAATTGTAAAAAATACAAATTTTACAAATTTTCAGAATTTCCACCCAAAACTGCCTAATTTCACAAATTTTTCGAGATTTTCTCCCGAAAACTTTGGATTATTGCATGAAATGAGATACTGGATTTTCAGGGTTTAATAAATTCCAAAAAATGTGGGATTTTTTAAAAGTACGATTTTATTAAAAAAAAAATCACAAATTTTTCACGATTTCTGCATTTGGAGTAAATAAACCCCTATATGTGCAGTTTTATAGCTGCAAATGAATTGTCTCTCTGTTACCTATTCTATTTTTTTTTTATTTCCCTAAAACTCAATAAATTTGAGATTTCTTAACTTTAAAAACCTCAAAAAAAAAAAGAAATCAGAAACTTTGTGACTTTTGGTTGCATGCACAGTAGCTCCATACTGGCAAATGCCTCCTACTGCGCATGCGCCACCAAACACAGATGAATACAGGAAGAAGACCGCTCGGGAAAAGATGGCTGCCGTGAACTCTGCTGGAGAGGACCTGGAAGGAGGGGTAAGTAACAAGTTAAGGGCATTTGCCTGGGGGGACGACAGGGGGCTCAGCTGAGAGAGAGGGTCACAAATGTTCTGCTTGGGTGCAGCCAAAAAGTGATTTTTCCAAAAACAGGTTACATTTACTTTGCTCTAATATTCATTCATTTATTCCAACGTTGATGCTACCTGGTCAGCAAATAAATATGTTTATATTGATCTGGAATTCTTTGGCATTCAAAATTTTTTGACATGAAAGAGCATTTTTGGGATCACAAAGTAACATTTCTAGGGAGTAGTTTGCATGATGTTGGGAGTCTTATTTATATTACATGTGTAGGTGCTATGAGGAACTGAACTAGTCACCCCAAAATAAACAATGTTCCCTCAGGTACAGTCCTATATGTCTGTTAACGTTGGAAATCGTTTCAAGCTGCTTTGGAGATTTCATCAAAATGTTCCCCCTCCTTTAACCAGACAAAATGAGATGATCATCCTAAACTCTTTCTGAGCATCAAGAGACTTTAACCTGCAGCATAAGTTTTATTCCACTATAACTGAAAGAAAACCTAGCACAGATTTAGGGATTATATACTAAAATTCTAATTTATCTCCATTTCACTATTTGTATCTTATTTATCAATAAAATAATTAGAAAAAGTCAGGTCAGGAAAAAAATAGATAAAATCAAACAACTACCAGAATCGTAAGTGTTCAGATTTTTATTGTATTTATCAATAAAATAATTAGAAAAAGTCAGGTCAGGAAAAAAAAACTATAGAATCAAACAACTACCAGAATCGTACAAATTGTTTGGATTTTTATCGTATTTATCAATAAAATAATTAGAAAAAATAAGGTCAAGAAAAAAAATCGATAAAATCAAACTACTACCAGAATCGCAGAAATTGTTCGGATTTGACACCTGAATTGCTAATTTTTTTTTTGAGTTATCTACTGCTATGCCTCCAGCATTGTGTTATCATTTGTATTTCCTCATCTTGTTTAGTTGTATGGTTTATGCTTTTTTATAGAAATGTCCTTCTTAGGCCACCATACCTTTCCCATGTGACCCTGTGTAATACCAGAAAATGATCACTTTAGCTGCCATCTTGATACTGGTCACAGCTAGTACATCACCATCCACAGTAATCCCACCCCATCCAGCCTCGTGGTAGGTCTTACTTATATCCCAAGCCTTATCTATAAAGGCAGATGATTATTTTCCTGTTATGTACAGTCACCTCCTGGCACTGCTATTTCTGTTCCCTGCCCAGTATCTAGGCCTTATACTATTTACAGATGCCTCTCATCCCTTTAGTTTGCATACGATACACAGTGTTTGTGTATATTATATATTATGCTATATTGTAAAGCCTTACTAAGTCATTTCTGTTTTCCTCAGTTTTACACCTTCCCCATTGTTAATATTGTTGATAACCTGTGTCATTGGATTAATGAAGGAATGAGTTTACAGATCATGGGGGCTTGGGCCTGCAGCAGTAATGATGAATATGCTGGGCCTGGATGGTTGGGGGGCTGATTGGAACCCTTGCCTAGGATGCCAAACTACCTTGGCCCAACCCTGTACATAAGTACTATATAGATGCTGGGCCAACTTCTATCTTGGTCTCACTAGCAATTAGAAACATTATGGGACTTCATCAAATTATAAATTCACGGTTTTGTTCTCCTTTGACTACTGCAGATTCTAGCTAAAATTTGCTCTCTCTTATTCAATTTACACTCTAAATGTGGAACAAGCTGAAACATAAGCTTCACCTACCCTTTTAAACAATATAAAGCCAGGGACAGATGCCTTTTATTATGATGAGTAAGCAGTGGCATTTCTGCTTAAACACTTAAAGCATCAGAGCGGGCCAAAGGGGGGCGTTATCGCTAGTGCATTTAGCGCAATTGTGCTCTCTGCACTAGCAGAGCTGAATTTCCAGAAATTTGGCTCTTAAAGTTACAAGAGGCGGCTTTTTGCCGCCCCTTGTAACTGGCGGCTCTGTGCCGCCTGAGGCAAAGTTCTCACCTTGCCTCATGGCAGGATCGGCCCTGTGAGTAACTACCATTTTGCATGCAATACCAAATCCAACCGACCGAGCAAAAAATAATATATGGCTCCACATATATATTGCCAGTTTTTAAACTACCTACAGCTCCTTTTTGGGTCCCTATGTAAATTCTGCGAAAATTACTTCTCCCACACTTTTAAAACTTTAGCAAAACAAGGCCTTCTGCAGATAAACAAGGGTTTATCTCCATAATCTAAGACTAATTACAGAGCCTCCCTTGACAAAGCAATAATGAACCAATGCAGAATGGAAACAAATTTGGCAAATGGCTAAAAAAAGACAATGTGTGTCAGTCAGCAAGAACATAGCTACAATGTACAAATGTATTGGTATCACACTCCTGACAAAAGCTTTTTTCCATCTACTAACACACATGCTAGAGCAGGCCCAGACTGGCAATCTGTGGGTTCTGGCAAATGCCAGAGGGGCTGCTATAAGGTGCCACTATGTGGGCTGATCGAGCTTCTGTGTACCTTAAATGCCAGGGCCTATTTTATTTCTCAGTCTGAACCTGGTGGGGCTGTTTGGGCCTCTGTGCAGCTGAAATGCCAGGGCCTATTTTGATTTTCAGTCCAGTCCTGTGCTTGAGAATGTACCCCACTTTCCCAATAGTGTGGAATTGCCCTAGAATCCAGCCCTTCTGGGATGCAATAGCCAAACATCTAATCTGGCTTCTAGCCCATCTGATCTCCAAACATATGTCCATACTCCTAATTGCTAAACCACTATTTAGAATCCATAGTCATGGCCAATTAATACTGGTTAAAGCAGCTCACTGGAAAAAAACACAAGTTCACACTATAACTGATAAAATAAATCAGATGTAAAACAAGAGTGGCCAATTTCAGAGCACTTTTTAAGCATTTGGACTAACCAAGTTCTAACCAAGACATTATTTCTAAACTATCAACTCAGGCTTGACAAATATTTTCTCCATAAAACGTTTATCCTTTTCACAGTCTTCACAATTAGCAACTGACCATAGCACCTATTTTAAAATGTTCCTTTACAGTGCTCTACTTAAATGTTCTCTCTTTTATCTTCTCTAGATACTTTTGTTTTCTATTTACCTTATCCAAAACAACAAATGTATGAGCTCCAGATATTTTTATTTTTGCAACAGTAATCATAACAATTGCTTTGTTGTAATAAAGGTATAGATCTTGCACTTATCCTTTTACACAACGTTCACTGAAATAATATATACAAAGAAAACCCTAGTTAATCTAACAATCAACACTTCATACTTGATCCAGGAACTTGCTAAAATGCTTGTTCTACATTATAGATTGAGAAATCAAGGCCATTTAAGATAGAAATCACACAAAAGCTGGAATGAGAAACATGCAAAGTACAGAATTTAGAACAATATCTTTATTCTGTGTCACAGAGAGGTGATTAACATTGTTCATGCAGTTATTCTATAGTGCAAAAATGTGCACCACAATTTGGAAAATAAATGCTTTCTGGAAATAATATTCCCAATTAAAAGAAATCTGTGGACAAAAACACCACTCTTCTCTAAACGACCCTGGTCTTTGGTCTTTAAATCATGAAAATAAAAAAATTAATAAAAGCTTCATCCCAGTGAAATAAGAAACTTTCAAAATATGATCAATGAAATATTCTGTACCATTTATGAAATAACCAAATTATACTTTAGTGCCCCCACACAGCTAACTGCCTCTCTTTCTTTTCTCTTCATGCAGTAGGTTGTCAGTTTTTGATTCACAGGTCTAATATATCCTTTGGGGGTGTGCACCTCTGACTATTAGGGCTCACTCTTTCAAAATAACTGGCACTGATGTAAATTCTTTGTTGTTGCATGCAGGGAATGAGTTACAGTCAGTTATTTTGTTAGCTTCTGTTTGTGCTAGAGAAATGGAGCCCCCATAATAGATATATTAAACCTACCTGTCAATCAAAATCTCCCCCAGACCTCAGAATGAAGACAACATGAAGGTAACGGTTGGCTGAGAGTGAGATACTGAAGAGTAACTTGATTATTTCATACTGTAAGGAGCAGATTTACCAAATTCACATGTATTCACATGAAGGATTCGAATATTCGATCGAATTTTCAAAAAGATTCGAATTTCGAATATGCAAATTGGGCAAATTCGACCAAATTCGACCATCGAATAATCGAATTCGAATGATTCGAATATTCAAATTTAATATTATTCGAATATATTCGAAAATTTGATGATCGAATACTTCCCCTTTAAATTTGATCACCTACTTCGCCAGATTAAACCTAGCAAAATGGGGATTATTCCCTAAAATTGAATTAGAAAAATTCGATCGATTGTTTAAAAATCGTTCGAAAATTCGATCGAATTTCCCTATTTGATCATTTGATCGATCGAATTGCGCTAAAAAATTCAAATTTTTGTAATTCCCCACTATTCCCCCACTATTCCCTGGTCGAATTTCAAAATTTTTTGGCATTCGAAATTCGACCCTGAGTAAATCTGCCCCTAAGTGTCAGAGAATTTTTTATTGATTTTATTTAGCAAGTATGTATATTTATATAGCACAGAAAAGTTACACAGTGCTTTGCCTTTTACCTTTATATCAGGGGTCTTGATAATTGAACAGACAAAGGTTACAGAATAAAATTGGATCAGAGCATCCTGCTCACAAGAAATTACAATCTAAAATACTAGGTTTGTGTGTTATTAATTCCCACCCATCAGCCTTCAGTTGCCTTAAGTGTCTATATGTAGAAATGTATTTGTACCATAACACTTTCTAATGCTGTCACGTGTGCCTTTGATAAGGAATACTGATGTTCGGATCAAACGTCCCCATGTATTCAAACACCATTATTGTGACTAGTTATATTTTCTTGGATTATGTCATACATGCTGTAAATTCATAGGTATCTATTCATGGTTTGCTCATACGTAACGATTACAGAGTCTTTTTTAAATAAAAAAACACGATATAATACCTGATGAATCTCTTTGTAGGCCTTTCAGCATTCACAGCATTATGTTCTATGCGTATTCAGAGTGAATAGACACCAGCAACAATGAGCAGTAAGATATGTCTATATTACAAATAGAGGTCTGAAAGTTTAATGTCAAAAAACAGCAGAATAAACTGTGAAGTAAAGCTACAAGACGGTAAAGGCTTTAACCATGGTAGAGTTTAGTAAAGAAACCTTAGTAGCCCATATAGCGAAAGGGCTTGAGTTATGGCCTTACTCCAGCAGACAGATAGATCTGGACATGTTTTGCAAGAAATGCTGCACCACAATCCACATATTCCACTTTCCTCCAGAACTTTTAACCATACTTTTTCCCAATATTGGTCTTGTTCAGGTCTGGACTGGGAATCAAAATAGGCCCTGGCATTTCAGGTACACAGAGGCCCAATGAGTTCCCAAACCAAAAAAAGTTTGAAGCAACACAGGTAGTAGTGTAGTAACTCTTACCAAATAGAATAGGCCCTCAGCTCAGGGAGCGGACATTCCGTAATTCTAATACAAACTGGTTGGTGCAAGGCACACTGGATACCCACGTTCAGATCAGACCAAAACAAAAAATAAGTAAAAATGTAGGCTTTATTTTATATAATCATCTCTCGCCTGACGCGTTTCGTGTCCAAAAGACACTTAATCATAGAGAGGACCAAACAGCCTCTACTAGCCCACTAAATACTGACTTTCTGTGGCACCTTACAGCAGCCCCTCTGGCATTTGCCAGAACCCATAGATTGCCAGTCTGGGCCTGGTCTTGTTCCATCCATGAGAATATATTTCCAAAAATACCATGATTTTGGTGATGGAGGTATGCAATTAATAGCTTAACCAATATTTTCTTAAACAAATGGAAGCACTGCATCCTCTGAATCATATGCAACGATGGATGCTTTGGCACAATGGGGGGACCAAATTGCAAATTGATGCATTCAGTTAGTCCTTGTGATAAACTCAATAGCTCTCACTTATGAAACTCACAGATGATGGTCTAATTAAAATATTGCCTTGTATAAAAGAAACAGGCACATTAACAGAAAGCCCAGAATGTATAATAAACAAGGTTTCAATGAATTTTCCTGTTCTGGAAGATTTGCCTTGAACTGGATAACTCAATCAAAAACCCTACATTCATCTTTGAAGGACACTAGGATTGTTATAATCATCTTAAAGAGTAAATACAGTCAAAGTCTGGAAGAGAATAGATTAGAATGTTTAACATGCTAATACATAAGAAACATATCACAATTGTGGCTTTTCATTTCGGTCTCCAACATCTGTTCTCAATAGTTCTAAGTGCATATTGGGAAGCGTTCGATGTAGCTGTACCCAGTGTTGCAAGTTAATTACTTGGTAGGGTTTTATTTTCTCTATATCAGTTATATCTAAGTGATGCTACTAATGTCAAGTGATTAGACAATTAACTATTTTCATTCAAATCGGGTTTGTAAATATACAATAAATACGGGCTTTCATTAATAAACAGCAGACTTCCAGTGTCATGAGTCAAGAGTTCAAAACCATGCCAAATTATATAGTTTAATGCTAAAGCATTAAAGCAGCATTTATGAATGTATTAATTAAATATACCATTGTCACTCTTTTAAGGACAGTGCATAATGGTGAATTCGAGATTAACAGAAAATCACAGGAGGTAAGATCCTTCTTGGAAAATTAAGTGCTCCGACAATGTTTATAGACCGCAATGACTATTTGTTTCAAGACTAAAATATAGTTGTACACTCTTCAGAATATATTTAATGGTGTTCTTTTACTCAAAGGCCAAAACCATTAATATCTCTGAGGGATATAATGTCTTTATATATTCTTGCCTTAACGACTACATATATTGTTACAATGATGAATAAATGTGTAAAATTGTATTTGTATACCAGTCTATTTTAAAGTGCCTAAAAAACTGTGTTCTCCATTTCTATCACTTTAGTAGCACAATTATTCCATTAACCTTATCTGTACATTATTCCTTTTACCAACAAT
>CM044439.1:38194453-38215798 GCA_024363595.1 Xenopus borealis | reverse complement strand
AAAAAAAAAAAAAAAAAAAAATCCATTAAAAAATCTTAATCTTTTTAACCAGTCAAGCTAAAATGTTGGCTGTTGCAAACATTTACATTTTATCCTTGAACTTTCTAGGCACATATGTTACGAGAACGCTGTGAAGATGCTGATTTATCAAGCCCCCCGCGAGAACTGTAAAAAAAAAAAATGGAAAGTAGGCATATAATTCTGGAAAGATGGAAAGAAGGCATATATATATATATACACAAACCAGCCACAAAGGATTTAAAATTATGTATTTAAGACAAGAATGGGTGGCGTAAACACTTAAAGACATAAAAAAAATCTCTATTTTAATGTTTGTTGTTAATGCTTTAGATAGACCGTGTGTTTTGGATCTTAACCTGTGCTTTTACCTATCATATCCTAAAAGTAAAAGCACAGGTTAAGATTCAAAACATCTAAAGCATTAACAACAAAAATTGTAATAGAATATTTTTATTTTATGTCTTAAAGTGTTTACACCTCCCATTCTGTCTTGAATACATCATTTTAAATCATTTGTGTCTGCCTGTATCCATTTGACTTTCTGTTTTATTCCAATATTTGTGTGTGTATATAGATATGAATGCTTACTCAATGAAACCTAAACAGTTTTATAGATAACCAAGGTGCATAAGACACCTTTAACTGATAACAAATTCTTAGTTATCCTGCAAGTTTAATTTATTAAACCCTTTATTAAGGGTTGAATTTCGAAGTGAAAAAAACGATGAAATCCGACCATCGTGTGGTTTACGATCAAATGAAAATATTTTGAATCGTTCAATCTAATTGTTCAATTCGAATGATTCTCAGAAAAAAAATTCGATTTTCAAAAATACTCCTTAAAGAACAAGTAAACCTTTTTTTTTCTATCTGTAAATTTGCTCTAAACAGCCCCCCAGATTAATGTACCTTAGTCCCTGCTGCAAGTCTGCTCTGGTTTCTGTGTTATCAGCAGCTTGTTTCCCCTTCTTCCTGGTGCAGAGTGAAGCCCCGCCCCATAGCTTACTGAGCTGACCTTATCTCTGTGACTAGTCCTGGAGATCATTTGCATACTATGACATAGCAGAGACCAGTGTGTGCAGCACCTTTTGCTTGGGGAAACTAGCTTACTAATGCACACACTGGCTCCCTCTTCCTCTCTATTGTGGAACAGCAGCAAATGGACAGCTCAGTAAACTAAGGGGCGGGGCTTCACTCTGCACCAGGAAGAAGGGGAAACAAGCTGCTGATAACACAGAAACCAGAGCAGACTTGCAGCAGGGACTAAGGTACATTAATCTGGGGGGCTGTTTAGAGCAAATTTACAGAAAGAAAAACATTTACTTTTCCTTTAAAGGTTATAGGAGGTCCCCCATAGGCTAAAACAGCAATTCAGCAGGTTTAAGGTGGTGATGGGTCGAATTTGAAATTTTTAAAGAGACAGTACTTCGATTTTCAAATGGTCTAATTTTTCAAATCGAATCTCATTTTTTCAAATTGAATTTTGGCCTATTCGATAGTTGAAGTACCCAAAAAACTTTTAATTTGAATTTTCACTACATCCCACACCAGGATTTATTGGTCCTCAAGGTCCCTGTGAGGACTGAAATGTCGATCCAATAAAACAAGTTTTTGTTTTGATAAATCCCAGTGTGCTTCAGCATTTTTCATGGATATATAACTTTTTCTGAATAGCACCCTGGTCTTCATTCCAATAAGTGTGTGCCACAGCCTTTTTACATTTATATATATATATTTATATATATAACGACCAGGTGAGTATCCACACACCAAGGATTACAATATCTTTCAAAATAGGGGTGCTCAGTTATAATGTGAATACAAAAAATATCTTCAAGGATCCTTGAAAAGGTCCTAATGAGGACCAAAATGTTGGACACTGATACAGTTTAAATAAAAAGACAAAGTTTTTTACAAAGGGTGTGCAAGTTGACAGATATTTTTTATATATATATAAAAATAACAAATCATCCTTCTGTTTTACATAAACAGATGTATCAACCTAATTATAGGAAAATATTTTTAGACACGTGCTAAAAGTGAGATTTTTGTATATTAAAATAATTGTAATATCTTATAAACATTATATATATAGATACATGCTAAAAGTGGGATTATTGTATATTAAAATAATTGTAATATCTAATAAAAGTTTTATATATATATATATATATATATATAGGCACGTGCTAAAAGTGAGTTTTTTGTATATTAAAATAATTGTAATGTATTATAAAAGTTATATATATATATATATATATATAGACACGTGCTAAAAGTGGGATTTTTGTATGCTGAGAATTGTTAAAAATTTCTGGTTAACACTCTGAAAACAACTGAAAAATTGTTTGGAAGGTGAACAACACCTTGATTTTTTAATCTCGTCCTATTAGAAATGCTTGACTGGTAGGAAAGTTGGGTGGAGTATTTTTAAACAGGTATAAAAGGGGCCCACTCCCTGGTTTTGTTGGTCTTGATGGGAGGAACTTGTATAGGAGAGAAGTCTGGAAGGAAGGAGACATGACAGAAGGAAGTAGAAGAATGTTGAGTAGAGTACTGTACTGCCTTTATGGTTCTCCTTATTTGCTTAAAACAGGCCTTTAATTTAGAGCTTTCTGTGCAATGGCTTTCCAGATAAGTGATCCCATACCTGTTCTTTAATACTGCTTTCAAAAGCACTTACATTTACAAATAACTATGTTAAGTCACAATTTTTAATTAACAGGTACTGGAATATGTATTAGAATTCATTTTTATTCCATTAGACAAAATATTAATTATATGTTTACATATATATTTAAAAATATATTTATAACCTTTATATTTTCTTTGTTGTAAATGCTCCATTAGGGGAGGTATGCTTAGGGGGAAAATTTGAGTTTGGCTGTTGGAGCCTGAGAAAGTGTTTGTAATTGTTGCTGCTAAGCTACTTCTGCCCCTTAAATACTGTAGTCTGCGGCATGTCAGATTGACTTTCATTCTTCCATTTTTTATGTTACTGCTGGAGTGGATAGGCTGACATTGTTCTTTAAACTTTATGGGCCGATTTATTAAGCCATGACGTTTTCGAATGAGGCTTTTTGACTGAAAAAATTAAAAAATGTTGAGGGGGAAAAAAATGCAACTTTTTGGGGAGACACAAATGCAAAAATTCTGAATAAGAAAATACTCCTGTAAAAACATGTTGAAAACAGAAGTCTATGGCAGACAGGACTGGACTGAGAATTAAAATAGGCCCTGGCATTTCAGGTACACAAGAGGCCCATCAGCCCACATAGAGGCCCAAACAGCCCCCACCAGCCCACTAAACACTGACTTTCTATGGGACCTTATAGCAGCCCCTCTGGCATTTGCCCTAACCCACAAATGGCCAGTCCGGGCCTGATGGCAGATGTCCCCTAGAAGATCTTTCTTTATTTTGTATTGTCTTAGCGTTTTTTTTGGAGTTTTTTAATACTGACTTTTGTGCAACAATACAAAAATGTTGTAGTTATTGTGCGACAACTCGAAAAAGTGACGGGTTTGGCGACTATATAGTAAGACTTTTTAATATATTTCATGATATTCATGATCTTAGAGAAAGTGAGTTTAGTCGTGGCTTCAAAAATCTCTAAGCTTGTGGTTATGACAGGTTATTACCCACAAAGAACGTGGTAAAGTGACCACAAGACTGACCCATGCAGGGCCACGTAAATAATAGAAATAAAGTGGCATCTGCCCAGGTCCCACTGTTTTTGGGGGCCCACTGCGTTCCAGAGCACAGTGAAAGTAACACGTGTATGCTAAAGGGTGAGATTACGCCACGCAATGTTTTTCATCGTTTAGCATTGTTTACTCAGGTTTTGTTTTATCCATGCCGCTGATACATAAACCTGCTTTACCGGCCACGACGTACAAAATCTTGAACTGTGCCAGGGGTTTTGCCGGCTGAGGCATTCTGGGATTTGAAGTTCCATGTGGAAAGAGCTAGATACGGTTTACATAGTGCTGTAGTAGAAAAAGCTGGGGACTGAGGAAGGTAAAAAGGCAATCAGTGGGAGGTGTATACTTTTATGGGGGTATTTATACATGGAATTTCCCCTGTTCTATCATACTGTGAATTATGGGGTATTAGATATGGAATTGCACCGGAGCCAGCCTACTGTGAATTATGGGGGTATTATATATAGAATTGTCCCTGTTCCATTTAATACTGGAATGACTGAATAATGTTTTGTTAAATGGGTGTGAAATTTGGGGGTGTGTGACCAAAAGTGGGCGTGGTTTAACAATACTTAAGGTGTGCTTCCCACGTGCAAAGTGTTTGGGACCCACTGATTGGCTTCTTGCCCAGGGCCCATCAAGGCCTTAAAACAGCAGTGGACACATGTGAATTATTGGATTTTCTCTGTTGCTGCTGATAATTTGATTTAGTAAAAAGTGCCATTACACAAAATGTGAGTAAAAAAGTGTTTGCAAATTTAGTCAAAATACCCGATCCACTGGTCACATTGTGCAATGACAGTTTTACTGGCAAAAACAAGTGATTAATATCACAAAACAGAAATTGCAAGTAACCCATCCAAAACCTCATTCATAAATAAAAAAAAAAACCTTATTAAACTGTGATCTGAGAATCAAGTACAATGCATAGAAATACCTAGCTAAGGGAATAGGGGAGGTAGTGCTGAGGGTTTGGAGATAAACAGAAGAATAAACCCCTGACTGATGTTTCTCCTTTATATCAAAATATTAACTAAAACAGAATAATCAAACAAAAAAGGAATGTAGTTCCTGCAACTTCTGCTTCAAATCCAGTTCCACTGTGTGGATTTTCTTCATTTCTTTCTAATGGAATTTCATTTGTCAGATCATAAAATTGAATTCATTCCCAACAAACATTTTTTACCTGTATCCAACTTTTATTATTATTAGCCTCTTTTAGCAGGGCGCTATTCTCTTAGTGCCCGCCATGACTTAAAAAAATGTTCCGCCATGCACCAAGCCAGATCCATCCACCAAGCACAGTTAACTCATTAACTTGGGCTTGGCCTATCCCACTAATAACGCTTTTCCAATGGCGTTTTGTAAGCCTGTATTGAAAATGTCCAAACCAATGGGAGACAAATGGACTTTATCAGCACGAAACAACCCTTCTCCAGCATCCTCCAATTCGTGGTGTCTATACACTTGTATGTTGATTTGTTTAGTGAATTTAGCAATGGCATGGTTGAGCTTCCGTCTACATCTTTCCAGAGGCTTTAACTCGCTAGTTTGCCAACACATTCTGGGGACAATCTCTGACCATACCATTGCTACGTCCGGCATCAATAGGCTTAGTTGGTACATGTCATATTTGATGGCTCTAATTAAATCCATGGTCTTCCATAAACCCAAATCATTAACCCCCCAGGTGAATCAAAATTGCTCTAGGATAACCCCATTTTTTAACCATCAAAGATATAGGGGTAGATTCATCAAAGAGTAAAGTTCCGCCACTAGAGGGAAATTCCACAGCTCTCAATTCATTTCTATGGGATTTTGAAAGGCATATTCATCAATGGGTGAAGTGAAAGTTCACCCTTTGATGAATACGCCTTTAAAATCCCATAGAAATGAATTGAGAGCTGTGGAATTTCCCTCTAGTGGCGGAACTTCACTCTTAACTTCACTCTTTGATGAATCTACCCCATATTCTCTAATAAATCAAATCATTTAAGGCCTCCAATCCCATTCCATCTGATAATGTATTTCTCTTTAGGGAAACTAAGGTTGCTTCCATAACTGCGTTTTTCTGCTCTTCTCATTGCCCATTTTACATACAAATTATCCAAATTTGAACAAGATCTGCAAAAAATAAAGAACTGATTATACATAGCCATTAGCTTAACTTATACTAATGACGGTCTGAAGTTTGTAGCAGTTTGATGACCATCTTCCAATCCTTTTGAGCATTGTTTCATTTGCTCCCCAAAGTGCAGCTTGAGTGGCTGCTCCAATTCGAAAAGAGTGAGAGCGGTAACTTCTATTGGGAATACCTAATTTTTCAAAGCACATGGCAAGTACTGTTGAATTGAAATCTAGAAATATATTCTCCATTCCTATATAAAAATAAAGGGCCCTCCAATTGCGTCAGAATTTGATGAAATGCTTGGTAGCTCCTGCATGGACACAAGTCTTCATCAGCAAAATATCCTAGCTAAATTATAGTACCTTTTCCTTTGGTATCTGTTTTTGAAACCCGAAGGTAACAGTAATGGGTTTTCTACTATCAGGTTTGGCCATGTTGTGAGTTAATCCTTTTAATACCTGCTTTACTAATGGTTCCTTGGAAAAATCATCTTTCTGCAACAATTTAGCCCAAAATGAAACACCATCCACTTTCTTTTTAATACTATTAATAGATTGCCCCTTCTGGGCACAATCTATTATGAATAGTACTAACCAATCACTTTCAGCCATATTTCATGAAAAAACATTGCTGGCTTTAAATCCTTGCCATTCAATCCAGGATGATAAGTAGTCTCTCCAGGTTTTGATAGCCACAAATCTTTTAAAGTTGTCATTAAATAGGAAATACTAGATCCCAAAGATGATTGGAACAAGGAATTCCCATTTTGCCTGCATCCTTTTGTAGTTCCCAAAAAACATGAAACTGTAATCGAGACAGAGAGTCAGCAATTTTGTTACTAATTCCAGGGATGTGCTTAGCTTTAATATTATAGTGTAAAGCCCCAAGTACAAACTGCCTTAGCAAATTTTGTACTGGTGGTGAGGAAGATGACATATTATTAATAACCTGCACTACTCCAAGATTATCACAGTTTATAATCAGTTTCTTGTTTACCAATTCCTTCCCCCATATTTCTATTGGCACTAGAATTGGAAAAAATTCCAATAATGTCATGTTCGCTGTGAGCCCTGCGTCCACCCATGATGATGGCCAGGTTCCCACTGATCACTGGTTCTGAAAATACGCACCAAATCCAATTGTGGATGCAGCATCAGTAAACAGCTGCAGGGTCTCATTGTCCAACCATTCTTCCTGCCAACAATTTCTACCATTGTAATACTCTAAAAATTGTTGCCATATTCTTAGATCACTTTTAACTTGTGATGGAATGTGAATATGCCAGTTAGGGCTTTTGACTCCAGAAGTCAAAGCACAGAACCTCTTGTTGAATACTCTACCAATCAGCATTATTCTCATGGCAAAATTTTAATGGCCAATGAGACTCTGCAACTGCTTCAGTTTCAACTTATTCCAAGATAAAGTATTAGCTATGAGTGACTTCAATTTAATTAATTTATCTTCTGGGAGTCTAAATTCCATTTTAACAGAGTCTATCTCTATTCCACGGAAGACAATAGTTGTAGTTTTTTCTGGCGCAAGAGGTATTAGAAACTCTTGAGCCAGCCAATTAAACGTGTTAGGGCTGGGGCAGACAGGGAGATTCGGGGAGATTCTGTCGCCTGGCGATTAATCGCTGGCGACAATCTTGTAAAATGGTAATAAAGACAAAATATCAATGTATTCCCCCTTAGATATTTTGTCTTTTATGGAGGAAGAGAGATGTAGTCCTAATGGTGTAGGTTCTCAGACTGCTACATCTTTCAAACTAGCCTCATGGACGCCTGTAGGTATAACTCTATCCTTACTAGAAACAACCTCAGGTTCCTTTTGCAATTTTTCAATGGCAGCAGACAGTGATTTCATCACTTCCTTAATAACAACAATATCATTAGCATTTGATACATTAACCATTTGTTGCAGTGTTGTAGTCTCCTGACTCTTAGGCTGTAAAACTTTTTGCCGTTGGCCCTACAGACAAAAGCCCCCCACAACCAGCCTAACATGTTAAAATGCCATATTCCCATGTCCAGCTAAAAGGGGGTTAATAAACCTCTTCGCTAGTCTCATTAACTGGGATGTCATCTATGGAACCCAGAGTAACCTATCAAGGTCGTATAGAAGGGAATGGTAGAGGTTCTATAAACCATTTGAAGCCGTTAACAGCCTTCGTGATGTAAGAGTTTTTTTTTTTGGAGAGTTTCTCCTGAAAACTAGAGCGATTTTTTTCACTGAAAACGCTATTGATTCAAGTTTTACGGGTTTTGGAACTCGCTGAATTGAGTTTTTCAATTCGAGTTTTTTCTTAAATAAAAAGAAAATTTAGTTGAGCGTTCATTCAAGGTATAACATTCAACTAACCTTCATTTTTTTTAATAGTTTTTAAATTATTTGCCTTATTCCTCTAAAGCTTTCCAGTTTTCAAATGGGGGTCACTGGCCCCACTTAAAAACAAATGCTCTGTAAGGCTACTCATTTGTTGTTACTTTGTTGTTACTTTTTATTACTCATCTTTTGATTCAGGCCCTTCATATTCCAGTTGTGTATTTCTCACTGGACGTCTGCATATCTATATTACCATGGGTAATCTCCAGTAAGGAAATATTGGTCTAGAGTCTCTGTATCATATTCTGGGTGTATTCTTAGGGGCTGATTTACTAAGGGTCAAATTTCGAAGTAGAAAATATTTCGCAATTCAACCATCGAATTGAAATACTTCGACTTTGAATATCAAAGTGAAGTATGTGTCACCGAATTTTGCAATCCTACGATCAAAGTAAAATCATTTGAATCGTTCGATTAGGGACTAGAAGGTCCCCATAGGCTAACATAGCACTTCGCCAGCTTTTATTTGGCAAAGTAAAAAAAAGTTTTTTTTTAAAGGGACAGTACTTCCATTTTCGAAGTTGAAGGATGTTACTATTTGACCATTTGAATGGAATGGTCTAATTAGACTTTTCGATGGTCGAATAGTTTTTCAAAAAATTACTTCAGAATTTTAACTTTTTTAGTTTGAATCTTCACTTCGACCATTAGTAAATCAGCCCCTTAGTCTCCTTATTTGTTACATGCCACTTTCATTTGAATATTTGTTGGTACCTATATCCACAGTTACTGTGGTGTTAGGAAAGTACCGTAGATACTCGAGTATAAGCCGACCCGAGTATAAGCCGAGGTACCTAATTTTACATACAAAAACTGGGAAAACATATTGACTCGAGTTTAAGCCTAGGGTGAAAACTTAAGCAGCTACTGGCCAGGATGACATAATTGGTGTGTAGGGGAGAAGAGAAAGAAAGCCTTCCCCTGTTTCTCTGTCTGTGATATCCTTCCGCCTAGTAACAGGCTGGAGAGTGACCTGATTGGCTGGGCACCCCAGTGCATTATTGGGAGAAAGGGTGTGCCTGAGTTTGGAGCCAAAAAAGTAGCAAGTCTTCAGGAGAGCTGAGAGAAAGGCAGCACGGATTTTTATGAGACTGTCCAGTTCAGAGAAGCTGTGTGATCTGTGGAGGTACAGATTGAGCCTAGCCTGTTCCCTACCAATCTGCTAGAGACTCAGAAGGAGAAAGGTGCCACTGTGGAGATTTATCCTGTTGCAGAGCTGCTGTAATCTCCCGTGTGATTTCTTCTGAGAGAACCCCTGTGTGTGAGCCACCCAAGGGAGGATATTGGCAAGGATACAAGCGTGGGGCCCCATAGTGAAGACAGCTCATTTATAATTGCCTGCTACACAGAAGCGGCTGCTGGATTCCAAAGGGAGAGGTACTTTTGGGAAAAGGTAGCGCTACCTGGGGAATAAGAGCTCTGGGGAAGGGACATTTTATTTGAACGGTGTGGTTATTAACCCCTTCCAGAGGACTGGGACTTTGATATTACAAAGGACTGTGTGGGAGCAACAGTTAAGTACCTTGTAGTGATTTAGGTAGTGTCCCACGGTTCCCCAGTGTAGGAGTGCATGGTGTATTAGTTTGTCCAAGGGTTAATACTTTTATATAAAGTTTAAATTTGTTCATTTGCAACTGTGTGTGTTTTATTATTCCTAGTGAATTCCCAGTTCCCAGTACTTTTCATTTGCAAAAGGGACTCAGGGCCCCTGTATTGCAAGGGTAACTTGCTATTTAAAGAGACAGTAACCCAAAAAGGGTTACAGGTGATTGGGGACATAATTGTTAATCTACAGTACCAACCAGAGTATGGGGCTTGTGAGCTGTGGGTTACTCAGAAAAAGGTTTCTTACACCCAGCCCCTCTCTGACCATTACAGAACAGAACTTTAAATCTGTTGCCTGTCCGAATGTGTCACATAGTGAATTTGTGGCATCTGATTGGACAGGAAATCAACCAGGAAGTGCACAAGCTTCCAGGGCCCTGCAGTGCGCAGTATCACGCATCGGCTCACAAGCCCCATAGTTTTAATGCACCAGGGTATTGTGGAAGAGTAAAGATGGCATAGTTTTCACGTGCCAAACCTGCGCATCCTTACTGTTGTCAGCACGGAGTTTTAGCCGCAGTTCAGAAAGCGCAGCCCTCTGGAAGAGCCACGTTGCGTTAATCATATAGGTAAATGGAGGCTTTACTAAAAAACAGCACCGGTAATTGCTGGTATTCTAAACTAAATTAAAAAAAGTGAAGCCACATTTGTATATTGACACTGACTCGAGTATAAGTCGAGGTAGATTTTTCAAGCACATTTTTGGTGCTGAAAAACTCGGCTTATACTACTCTTATATATACGGTATGCACAGTGACAGAAAAACATTAGATTCCTCTGTAAGTATTTGAGTATTGATAATTAAATTTGGTAACTGTACATCGATTTAAGTTAAAGGGATACTGTCCAGGGCCCCCCCGCCGACCATCCAGGGCCGCCCCCCATTTCTCCTCCCCTCTCCCTCCCCTCTGGCCCATTTTACTTAATGTCGAGCCGCCAGTGACATCGCTGCCAGTGGAGCCGCCGGTGACGTCGCTGCCCAGTGTGGTGCACCACTGAGCATGCGCGCCTGGCGCAGCACTTCAGGGAATTTTATTTTAACATTACGGGGGATTAGGAGAGGGGGGGTCTGGCCCGGCAGGGGCCCATGAGGGTCAGGGCCCACCGGGTTTTTTCACGGTGTCCCGCCGGGCCAGTCCGACCCTGTTGTGCTTTGATAAACTCCAGTCACTCTTCACTGCTGTACTGCAAGTTGGAGTGATATCACCCCACTCCCCAACAGTATAACAACAGAACAATGGGAATGTAACCAGATAACAGCTCCCTAACACAAGATAACAGCTGCCTGGTAGATCTAATAACAGCACTCCATAGTAGAAACCCATGTCCCATTGTGACTCCTTCAGTTACATTGAGAAGGAAAAACAACAGCCTGCCAAAAAGTAGTTCCATCCTAAAGTGCTCGCACAAGTCACATGACCAGGGGCAGCTGGGAAATTGACAAAATGTCTAGCCCCATGTCAGATTTTTTGTAATGAATGTATATTGCAAAGTTGCTTAGAATAATGTTTTCTTTTATTAGGGATTTTTTTTATTTTTGGGGTTGACTTGCCCTTTAAATTGAAAGGAAAATGGCATGTACTTGGCGTTGTTATTGCCAGCAACAGATAACTTCCTGTTGGGACTGTGTGGGATATCTGTATCAGCAGTTCAGTAGACAGGTCCCAGAACATATAAATCGCATAAAAAATTGTCCAACATTTTCAAATGCTTAAAGAATTAAATATATATTTTGGCATTTATATTGTTTTCATGCTGTTTTTTCATCAGTTCAGATCGGGGTAAAATGCCTCAAATGAGCTCCAAAGTCTGGAGTGTTGTGCTCTTATCCATAAGCAGCTATTATGGTTTATCTCTACTTTCTTCAGCACCATGTGTCATTGTCATCTATCCCGTCTACTCCAGATTGCAAACTGTAGATGACAGATGGTGGAATGCAGCCTTCCTACCAATCTAATCCTGAGCTACATTTTAATTCTCACTACTACCAGAAATTTATAGCTTTTCTGTTAAGGCAATTATGGACAGATTTCTATCACATTTCTCTCCAGTCAAGACTGAGCGTCTTATGTCCTCCAAACATAAAAAGGGAAAACAAAAGAAACAGGAAGTCTTTCTTCATGAGAAGTTCACTTAATATAGGCTTACATGGATTATATCAACAAAAACCAATGCAGGGTCTGAAATACGACTTCAAACTACCAAAGTTTTGCAGCGGAAAGAAGTTTGTTTGAATCAGAAAAATCTACTGCAGATGGGGCTCAACTTGTCTGCCCATTTATCTTTTTTTATTGTGCGCTCTCGAACCTTAACATCATTTTGGTTTGTTCTTTATTATTCTCTTTAGAATTTCAAAACTATATATGTTAATTGAGACACTCAACTGATAATGCTACATTAAAGCATGGGAAAAAGTAATTAAAAGACATACAGTATGTGTTGTCAAGAAGAGAAGTAGGCACGCCAAGCTGACATACATTTATCTGAAAATGTACCCCAAGTAGTTACAGACATTTCATAGTGAAATACATGTTAAGCATCTTTTTCTAAAAAAAATTGGGAGGAATCTTGGCAATCAAATCAGTTTTGTCTGTGAAAAACAGACTTTATATGGCTGTATAAAAATAACATTTCTAATAACTAGACACAAAGGAAACAAAAATTATTTATAGAAGATCTTTCATTGTTTTTTATTTTTAATACAATGCATGATAGAAATATTTTACCAATACCATTGGGATTTGTACAGGTATGCCATCCATAAACTGGAAACCCCTCATCCAGAAAGCTCCAAACTACGGGCAGGCCATCTCCCATGGACTCCGTTGAATAAAATAATTTACATTTTCTCTGTAATAATAAAACAGTACCTTGCACTTGAGCCCAAAATAAGATATAATGAATCCTTATTTGAGACCAAACAATTTTATTGGGTTTAATTCATAGTTAAATGTTAGTAAGTTCGAATGCCAAAAAGCCAAAATCCAAATTTTAATTTAGTATACCCGAGGATGGAAAAAGTCAGAATCCTAAATCTGGTATCTCAGACCTGCTGAGGTTGTACATAAATCAATGGAGAGAAATCCTGATAATATCCTAATCTGCCCTGAGTTTTTGAGCAAAAATCCGAAGATTACTTGGTTTTCAGGCAAAATTCCGTAAAAATCTGATTTTTCAGGCGGAAAATCCGAAAATATTTAGAAAATTTAAATTTTCGGACGATTTTTGAGTTTTAATTTTCAGAAAAATGTATTGAGAAATGTAAACAAAAGAGAGCTGAAAAGCAAGAAGTAGTGTTCTGTTCTGTCATGTTAGACTTACAGTCACTCCAGCCTTTATACATTACATTTTTGCCTAACTAACTATATTGAAAACATTTTTTATTTTGCACAGCCTATCT
Source organism: Xenopus borealis (assembly GCA_024363595.1). Taxonomy (NCBI): domain Eukaryota; kingdom Metazoa; phylum Chordata; class Amphibia; order Anura; family Pipidae; genus Xenopus; species Xenopus borealis. Next base: position 38,202,557 of record CM044439.1, on the reverse strand, counting down.
ATTTACCCAGTTTTTACTTTTATACCGAACAATTCCTTTAAGATAACTTTTGGTATCTTTTTGTGTGTTATAGAATGACCAAATCTAAGCAACTTTTCAATTGGTCTTCATTGTTTATTTTTTATGTTTTTTAAATTCTTTGCCTTTTTCTTCTGTTTTCAACAGGGGGCCATTGACCCCATCTAAAAACAAAAATGCTGTAAGGCTACAAATGTATTGTTATTACTACTTTTTATTATTCCTGTTTCTATTCAGGCCCTCTCCTATTTATGTTCCAGTCTGTTATTCAAATCAGTGCATTGTTACTAGGGAAATTTGAACCCTAGCAACCAGACAGCTAAACATTGCAAACTGGAGAGCTGCCAAATATAAAGCCAAGTAAATCAAAAATCAAAAATAATGCTAAATGAAAACCAGTTGCAAATTGTCTTAGAATTTCACTCTTTACATCATACTTAAAGTTTACTCAGTGGTGAACAACCCCTTAAACTAGATTTTTCCAGTGAACCACTTGTTTTCCAGCTGGCGAAACCAATCATTGAAATCATATTGTTCAATTCAGTTTCACTTCTGAATGTGTTTTCACCTGAACAGCTTTTCCTTTATATTTCTGTGGTGCTCATGTTACCTGGGTATAACTATAAGACTAGTGATGGGCAAATTTATTCTCCTAGCTCGAATTTGCGGTGAATTCATGCGATTTAATATTTCGTGAAACGGCCGTGAAAATTCGCCAGAGAAAATTCGCCAGCATCACTTTCCGATTGGCACGATTTTTTTCGTGAAAACATTCAAAATTCACGAATTTATAGTGAAAACGTTTGAATTTCACAAATTTTGTGCAATAGTTCAAAATTCACGAATTTATAGTGAAATTGCTTGAAATTCACGAATTTTTCATGAAAACGGATACATTTCACAAATTTTTCATGAAAACGGTAACATTTCAAGAATTTTTCATGAATTTTCCGATTTTGCAATTTTCGCAATTTTTTCGCCATTTCTGGAATTTCTCTGGAAATTTGAGAAAAATTCGGCGAAGCGAAACGCCTCAGATTTGCCCATCACTATATAAGAATGAACAAGGCTGATATTAGAACAGCTCACACTTGTATTTAAAATTAGTTAGTTATTATAAAGCCACAGATTGATTTGTGAGGGCATTGCAACTTTTATCTTCCCAAAAAACACTTTTTATCCAGAATCCTTGGGACCTGTGGGTTACCAGATAATGGATCTTTGTGTAATTTGGATGTTCATACTAGAAATTAGCAATTCATGTAAACATTAAATAAACCCATTTTAGTTTGGGTCTAATACAAGGTACTGTTTTGTTTATTACAAAGAAAAAGTACATAATTTTAAAATTGGTATTATTTGGATAAAATTGCAGTCTATAGATGACCTTTCCATAATTCAGAGCTTTCTGGATAACAAATCCAGGGGCGATACAAGCCACTTCGCTTGAGAGGCGGCCTTGAATTTGAGCCCCCCCCCCTTTTCCACACAGCGCTCTGCACTAGAAGAGCCGAATTTCCGGGTTGAAAACAGGAAATTTGGCTCTTAGTTACCAGGAGCGGCATTTTTACCGCCCCTTCCTTTTTCTAATGTGCTCTTTCCTTCTTTATGACTCCTTCCTTTTTTTTTATAATATTTACTCCTATTTATTTATTTTCTCTTTTCCACTCAACTCTCTTTCATTTCCAGACAGAGGCTCCTGGTGTGTTCATACAAAGACACTGTTGTTTTTGCTCCCGTTTTACATTGCCTGATGAAGCAGGAAATGCCTGCGAAACGCGTTGCAATATTGTTGTGAATAAACTATTACTGAAAATTACCACTTTCGTTGGTGTCTGCCTGGAGGAGGTAAGTTCACTACTACCTCCTCTGAATTACCCATTGGTTTTTTAAGTGTTTTTAGCTAATTTTATCCTTTTGGCGCCTCTGTTTTATCTTATCACTATACCGAGTTTATTCACAACAATATTGCAACGCGTTTTGCAGGCATTTCCTGCTTCACCAGGCAATGTAAAACGGGAGAAAAAACAACAGTGTCTTTGTATGAACACACCAGGAGGCTCCTGGTGTGTTTATACAAAGACACTGTTGTTTTTGCTCCCGTTTTACATTGCCTGATGAAGCAGGAAATGCCTGCGAAACGCATTGCAATATTGTTGTGAATAAACTATTACTAAAAATTACCACTTTTGTGGGTGTCTGCGTGGAAGAGGTAAGTCCACTACTACCTCCTCTGAATTACCGATTGGGTTTTTAAGTGTTTTTAGCTAATTTTATCCTTTTGGCGCCTCTGTTTTATCTTATCACTATACCGAGTCCACCCCGAGTGGAGGGGTGTTATCCCCATTTTTCTTTCTTCTACAGAGAGCGACTTCTTATTCCTGAGTGGGGTCAGGATAATCTCCCCACCTGCCTATACAGTGGTTGCTTATTGGTAACCCTGGCTTGTGAGTATTAATTTGTTTACTCTATCATTACGCCTTGTAAAAACATATTACACTATTGGGGTTCTTGGTGTTCCTTTTTGTCTTCTCTTTCATTTCCAGGCTTTGGTTCTCCCCTAGTAACAGTATCTTAAAGGGAAACTGTTAATTTCCCAGCTGCCCCGGTCATGTGACTTGTGCTAGCACTTTAGGAGGGAACTGCTTTCTGGCAGGCTATTGTTTTTCCTTCTCAATGTAACTGAATAGAACGCAGTGGGACATGGGTTTTACTATTGAGTGCTGATCCACCAGACAGCTGTTATCTTGTGTTAGGGAGCTGTTATCTGGTACCTTCTCATTGTTCTGTTGTTAGGCTGCTGGGTGGGGGAAAGGGAGGGGGTGATATCACTCCAGCTTGCAGTACAGCAGTAAAGAGTGATTGAAGTTTATCAGAGCACAAGTCACATGACTTGGGGCAGCTGGGAAATTGATAATATGTCTAGCCCCATGTCAGATTTCAAAATGAAATATAAACAAATCTGTTTGCTCTTTTGAGAAATGGATTTCAATGCAGAATTCTTCTGGAACAGCACTATTAACTGATGCATTTTGAATATTTTTTTCCCATGACAGGATCCCTTTAAAATGAGAGTCATCTCCCTTTCTTTACATTTCCTCCTTTATTCCATCCCGCATTGCAGGATTTCAGATAAATTTACATTCCCAGCTAACCCGGTCCTCAAAGTACTTGTGTTTTCAGCTTGGTTTAACCCGTGGTTCTTCTTCAGTGGTGGTTTTCTAAAAACAGCTGAGATGAAGTTAAGACATTTTCCTGTACCATCTTGCCCTTACTGCTTGTAGCTATTTAGTGGCTAATTCCCTTGGCTGTTCCCAGGTGGTATCTTCCCTTGAGTGCTTTTTTATTTTTATTCATGTTCTTTGCTTTTAAGCAGCTGATTCCTTTTGGAGTAATTCATAGTGGTAGGTTGCAAGAAACTGCATAAATAATTCCCAGGTCAAGGGCTTTTCCAATCATCCACTAGTGGTAGCATACTAGAAACTGTAGCAAGGATCTCGAGGTCCAGAGCTCACAGCAAACCCAGCTGTCTCTCTTTCACCTTGACGTAAAATAATAAGCTGCGTGTGGTGGAGACATAGATAATAGATCAGAGAGAGTGCATATTTTTTGATTGGGCAAGGGTGATTTTAAAACCTGCAGCTAAAACCAGCTAAAACCTGTTGAGGTAATGTAGAAGTCAGTGGCAGAGGTCCCTTCAACCATTTGAACATGTTTGTAGCCTTCATGATGCACAGGGTTTTTCCTGTGGGTTTCACTTGAAAACTATTCATTCAAGCAATTTGAGTGTTTTTTCCCCACAACTTGATCAATTCGAGTATTTGAGTTTTTCACCCCAAATTCACTGATTCAAGTTTTTCCCATTTGAGGTTTTTTTTCATAAATTAGAAAATATTCAACTTGTGAGTTTATTTGAGTTATAAAAAAACCTCTAAAACTCAACTTTTGATAAATAAACCCCGTATGTCAACACCATTCACTACGGTGAAAAGAGGAGTGTAATATTGCATTGGATTGAGCTAAATATGCCATTAGATGCATTAAGTCTGTGCAATAGCATGTGTGACCTTGAATCTGTTAACTTTATTCATTCGAGTGAATAAGCATCACATCAAATTGTTCACGTGCAATATGGTGTTTATTTTGGTGAGCCTACCCTATAACCTTTTTTGTACTGATCTGAATCAGATCAGAAAGGTAACCAGTTAAAACATTCCAAGAAATAATCTTTGGAATTCTGTTTGCAGAACTTTATAGACGAGGCCATATATACAATAAGACCATGCCAAACGAGCAGATCTTTCCCCGATATGCCCACCCAAGGCAGGGCAATATAGGGTTAATCCGAACGTTTGGCCCTAGGGCAGAACGATCGGATTACAACAAAAAAACTGGGTGCCAACGGATTGTAGGACCGCATCGCTAGTTGATCACAGGAAAAAGCAAGCCTGCCCGATTGATATCAGCTGTATTCACTATTTATTATTATTATTATTATTATTATTTTTTGTATGAACTATGATAAGGTGACGGTGACTGTGGCCATGATCACTATATGGCATCTGTGGGACCGATTAAAAGTATAAATATTTAGACCAGCTGTTGGAGTGGGATAAATGGAGGGGCAGCCTAATAGATTTAGTCGGACTGTCAGTAAAGAAATGCAAACTGGAGCAGGTGTTGGCAAGATGTCAGACTGATCCAACAGCAGTGGTTGGCAAGACAGAAATGCATACGGAATGGCCCAAATGCGTTGCCCATTTGCATATGATGGATGACACTGTGAAAAGGTCAGAGGAGGTGATGTTTGTTGGTTATTTGAACACTGTTGGGTTTTAGTGTGATTTGTGTACTTGATCACTTGAGGAAAGAGGCGGGAGGTCTCGTTTGATCCCTTTGTGTACTCCACACCAATAAATGTTTGGAGACCCTTTTTTTACACCACATTGATCGTCTGAGAGCATCATCTTTTCTTTCGAATATCGATTGATATCAGGCCGATTTTGGCCTGATATCGATGGGTAGACCCCTCTGGAGCCCCCACACATGGGAAGATAAGATGCCGAATGGGTCTAAAGGACAGCAGCTTAATCTGCTCATGTATGGCCACCTTAAGTCATCTACTTCCTGCACCAGGGCCAGGCCATACCGGGCAGGCTCCCTAGGCAACCTAGTTGGTCAATGCGCCGACTGGCAGTGCTCATGCATGAATTGCCACCAGCATGATTGCACAAAGTGACGCCGGCTTGGACACAAGAATTGACGCTGACATGCCTCCACCCCCTCACATACTCGAATTGATGTGCGCATGGAAGCGCAAATCAGCTAGGAGGAAGGGAACTGGACTAGGGGTGGAAGGCAAGCCTACCCCTAGTTCTGGCCCTGTCCTGCACTGTTCTAAGTACTGTAATCTGTAATTCCCTACTACTGGCTTTTAAAGAACAAGTAAACCTTTTTTTTTTCTATCTGTAAATTTGCTCTAAACAGCCCCCCAGATTAATGTACCTTAGTCCCTGCTGCAAGTCTGCTCTGGTTTCTGTGTTATCAGCAGCTTGTTTCCCCTTCTTCCTGGTGCAGAGTGAAGCCCCGCCCCTTAGCTTACTGAGCTGACCTTATCTCTTGGACTAGTCCTGGACATCATTTGCATACTATGACATAGCAGAGACCAGTGTGTGCAGCAGCTTTTGCTTGGGGAAACTAGCTTACTAATGAAACACTGGCTCCCTCTTCCTCTCTATTGTGGAACAGCAGCAAATGGACTGCTCAGTAAACTAAGGGGCTGGGCTTCACTCTGCACCAGGAAGAAGGGGAAACAAGCTGCTGATAACACAGAAACCAGAGCAGACTTGCAGCAGGGACTAGGGTACATTAATCTGGGGGGCTGTTTAGAGCAAATTTACAGAAAGAAAAAGAAAAACATTTACTTTTCCTTTAACATCTCCTTATCCGAAGATATTAGATCCTGAAAGCCATCGCTTTAGGCTAGGGCCACACTGGGGCTGAAAACCGCTAACCACTGCCTGATTTCTACCATATTGTGGGGAGTAGCATTCTCTTTATTCCACATTCAGAAACACTGATTCAGAAGTGGCACAAACAGACTTAGAAAAGCAGAAACTCATGGTTCTGACCTGAAATCTGAGTCTGTCCGCGCTGGTTCTGATTCAATATTTCTGAATACAAAAAAAGAGAGGATGCTACTGACCACAGTAGAGCAAATTTTGGTTCAAGGTTTTTGGCTCCCGCGTGATCCTTGCCTTAGACTGTACTCAATTTATTAAAACCTATGATTAAGGGATTTACTCATGCAATGCGTTAGACCTTTTGCAACCTGCTACAATAAACTGTTTCCAGAAGTGCCATTCATTTGTGGAGTCTTCTTTATTACCATATAAAACTGTCATTCAAACAAATGAAATGGACCTCCTACTCTAAAGACCTTATGCATTAATTATTGGGTACAGTATTTGGATGATCCTTTTTGAATCCATGCTAAAATTATTTAACATCAGTAAAAGTGAAACAGCTTAATTGTCATTTCATGGCAAAAGGAAAAAGTACTGAAAAACAGTAAATATTCTTCCAAGTCAGCAGGAGCCAGATGATGTTGTTGACTTTGTTTATTCGTGCCTCATTGATTCCTTCTTTTCCGACTCTTTGGTGGTTGCTCAGAAACAGAGAACAAAGAAAAGCTGCTCAATACACGAAAACTCTATGGCAGGAGCAGAGACTTCCTGATAAGTTCAAACATTGGTACAGCAGCCTACTAAAAAGTATAGCGTTTTTAATTCTCCAGTAGACTTTTAATTACTGTGATCAAACAAACCCCCTGTCCTATAATTTTAATCTGGATGAGTTTTACAGTTTACTACTGGAATTATTTTGTTTTACAGGAACAGACCTTTAATCCAGAGTTTATTGTCATTGCATAATTCCCAGCCCTGTTTAACACTCGGATGTCTCTTTATTAAAGCAAATAAAGTCATAATTAGCGTAGTCCAATCCAAACATAGACAACAGGTCTGTACAGGAAGTCATTGAGTATTGTGAAGAACAGCCCTTGACAAATAGTTCACACGGAAAGTTATCGAGCGGAGCTTTAAAAGGCTGATTTTTTCCAAGGCTTATTGATAGGTGTCTCATGCAATAACGGCTGATTTATAAAAAAATCGAGCTGACATTTTTTTTATCGCTTTGAGAAAAACAAGGAGAAAGAAAAATGTACGCAAAAAAAATGGCGAGTATCTGGCAAGGTTGTATATAAGTCAATGGGAATATTCTCAAACAACTCAATTTATTTTCAAAGTTTATTAGAACATTTAAGATTTTCGGCATCATTGGAAATTAATGGAACAATTAATTTCTCGGTGGCATGCATTTTTTCTCATTAAAAAACACGCACATGAATATTTTTTATTTTTTTTTAAATAAGCTAGCAATTGAGAAAAAAAAGTTGCATGGAGGTTCATAAGTCTGCCTCTAAGACTTAGGGAACGTTTTATTATAGTGTGCAAGAGGCTACACATATGATAGTGATATTCTGAGACAATTTGCAACTGGTTTTCTTTTTTTTTATTTGTGGAATTTGAGCTATGAGCTCTCCAGTTTGCAATTTCAGCAATCTGATGCTAGGTTCCAAATTATCATAGCAACCATGCATTGATTTGCATAGAAGACTGGAATATGAATAGGAGAGGCCTGTATAGAAAGATGAATAATAAAATGCAGTAATAACAATACATTTGTAGCCTTTGTCAGTGACCTCCCTGGAAAGAGTCAGGAGTAGAAAAAAATAATGAAGACCAATTGAAAAGTTGTTATGAAGTGGCCATTCTATAACATACCAAAATTTAACATAAATGTGAACCACCCCTTTAAAGGAACAGGAACAGCAAAAAATTAAAGTAATGAAAATATCATGTACTGTTGCCCTGCGCTGGTAAAACTGACGTGTTTGCTTCAGAAACACTAGTATAGTTTACAGCGCTACGAAATAAGTTGGCGCTATAAAAATACATGTTAATAATGTTAAAGGAGAAGGAAAGGTAAAACATAGGTAAACCTGTATGACAAGTCTGTTATCTAA
>CM044439.1:38125707-38136000 GCA_024363595.1 Xenopus borealis | reverse complement strand
CAGCCAAACGCAACGCAGGGGAGCGCAGGTCAAAAACGCCTGTGTGTAGGAGCCCTTATGGTTTCTGAATTATTTGCCTTTCCAGCTTTCAAATAAGAGGGGGGGTTACTAACACATCATTCATCATCACATCGGTTATTGCTACTATGTATTACTCATCATTCTATTAAGGCCCTCTCCTATTTATATTCTAGTCTCTTATTCAAAATAAGTGCATAGTTGCTGGGGTAATTTGAGCCCTAGAAAAGAGATTTCTGAGATTACAAACAGCAGAGCTGGTGAATAAAAAGCTAAATAACTCAAAAAAAGCAAATAATAAAAGATGAAAAACAACTGCAAACATACTCTGCGTCATGCGCAAAAGTTAATTTAAAGGTGTAGAACCTTAAAAGTTTCTTTATGCTACATTGTCTACATTTCAGCCAAAATGAACTCTTTTTATTTCAATTACCCACCCTGTCCCTATATGCCAGTGCTCAACCTGAGTGTCTATGGATGGGATATTCATCGAATAAGGATTTTGTAAACATGAAACATTTCATGCACCAATTTATCTGAGCAGATTCCCATCGTGACTGTATAATCTTTCCTGATTTCTTTGCACGAGTACCGGTCTCTTTTGCCAGCGGAATTTTGTGGAGTGTTAACACGAGAAAAAGGCTAGTGCCTGGAAGGCAGCCAAAAAGTGCTACAGCCCATTTCCCTTAACACACACTCGTCTCTGTGAAAATCTTATTCTGTTTGTCATTTCGTTTGCTCTCCCAGCATTGTGTCATTCTGATGGTAATGCTGATGGATTTCAAGCTTGCCTCATGGAGTAACGCACAAGGTTTTCATAAGCCCATTAATCTTGAAAGAGAAACTGTCAGCTAAACAAAATATGTCTGAGAGTGATACTGCAAAGACAACAGAGTTGCTTCATTTTTATCAGACGATATTAAAGAATATTGCTTTACGCTTTCATTTTAAAGCTTTTTTATTTATAAAATATATTTTCTGCCTCAAACGGCTTTGCATTTGTAAAAATTCTGTTTCATAGTCGAATTCAAAGCCGTACGGAGACAATATAAACTGTCAGCATTTCAAATGATACACAGCTTCGCATTTCTACTTTTCCAATGCAATATCTTAAACACTTCCTTGCCATGACTAAACCCTCGTAAAAAAATTAGAAGGCAAAATGGTCTTATGTGGTTAGCAAACATTGCTGATATAACTATTAACCCCTTGAGGCAGGACGGGGGCGGGGGGGGGGTTCTTAAATGTATAAATCTCTGGCGCCCAGTAGAGAATTAGCAGATGAAAACATCCCCTGGTCTCCCCCTTAGAACGTTATTTAAGTCAGATAATGATATTTCACATACCGTTTGTTTTATAGTTAGATATCAGTATGGATTAAACATCTGAAGTTGCTTTAACATTTTTTTTTTGATGTTTTGCCAGATCAAGGGCAAGAACAAGCTAGTAGCTTAGCTTGTTTTAATTTAACGGTGTTGAAGTGTTCCACTGCAATTAGGTATCCGAGAATTAAACAGGAACAGACCAGGCAATAGAAATCTAGTAGACCATAGCACATACATTATTCGAAACTTTTGAAAGTCTTACAAACCGTGTTTATGATAGCGATGGGGCATTTATTCATTACCGAGAGTTATTTTAGATGCTACACGTTCAATCCCATCAGATGAAACTCCTGCCGCAGCTCAGGCATTATGAAAGGATTCGGTGTCAGCGAGATAATCTTGTGTTTTTAGCAGCAGTTGGAGCCATGATGTTTTGATCTTTTGCTACTTAGATGTGGTCCTGCGTCCGTATTGCAAAACCTTTGGTATTAATTCAGACACAGCTAAATCAGATTGTAGGGGGAGAATCGCTATCAAAAACACAGTGACTAAATTCTATGTATCTAGAGGAATATATATACAAGTTTAATGAGAAACAAGTTCACACTGGTTGGCAAACTGCAGTAGAGAGGCCCAGGGCGCTGTCAGAGGGGACTCAGCGAGTCAGTTAGCATGAAAGTTGGGGAACATGCTGGTTTCTTCTGGATGCCAAGCTTGAGGTCACTTAGGGTGAGATGACATTGATGAATATTAGCTAGTTTAAATGTTCCCTAATAAATGTTTTCATGAATCTGTAACATTTAGGAGAGGGCTTCCTATATGTTGAACATCTAAGGCAAGGATCCTCAACTTTTTTTTTACCTGTGAGCCACATCCAGATGTAAAAAGAGTTGGGGATCAACGCAAGCATAAAAAACGTTCCTGGGTGGTGCAAAAATAAGTGCTGTGATTGGCTGTTTGATAGCACCTATGAGGACTGGCAACCTACAGGAGGCTATGTTTGAAATTACACTTGGTCTCAGGGTCAGACTGGCCCGGCGGAGCCCCGGGAAAAAAAACTTGGTGGGCCCCCGAACGGACCAGACCCCCCGCCTCTCCTGAAGACCCCTCTCTACAAAAAGCTCTGATCACCTTCATGCGGTTCGTCACAGTAGGGGGCAGGGAAGCCCTGGACAGCAGTCCCAGTGGGCCCTGGGCCCCACGGTTCGACCCTGCCTGGTTTATACGCAACCAAAACTTGCCTCCAAATCTAAAAATTCAAAAATAAGCACCTGCTTTAAAAGAAAACTATACCCCCCAAACAATGTAGGACTCTATAAAAAGATATTGCATAAAACAGCTTATGTGTAAAATCCTGCTTCATGCTAATAAACCATATTCATAATAATATACTTTTTTTAGTAGTATGTGCCACTGGGTAATCCTATATTAAAAATTGCAATTTTAAAAAATAAGGGCCATCCCCCACTGCAGTATTTCTGGTCAGGTGATCTCTGAGGCAGCACCGAGACCATGATGAAATGGCGGTTCAAGAGAAATAAAAGAGCAATATTTACTTAAATATATATTCCAGTTAAGATCTGTAAATATGCCACTTAATATGATATATTTGTTGCTTAAAGAAAAAATGTACCCCCAAAATTTATATTTAAGGGGCTGGTTTTGTTTCCAATAAGGATTAATTATATCTTAAGATAGATTACAAGGTACTGTTTCATTACGACTAATATTAGTTTTTTGATTATTATAACGGGTTTACGGATAACAGATCACATAACTGTAGCAACAGCAACTGATAGGGGTTGTTCACCTTTGAGTTATCTTTTTAGCATGACATATAGTATATGAGTAATATTCCGAGACATTTGCAATTAGTTTTAATTTTTATTATTTGTGATTTTTTAGTTATTTAGCTTTTTATGCAGCAGCTCACCTGTTTGCCGTTTCAGCAGTGTGGTTGCTAGGGTCCAAATTACCCATTTGAAAGCTGGAAAGGACCAGAAGAAGTCAGCAAATAATTCAAAAACTGTAAAAACAAAATTGCTTAGAATTGACCATTCTATGACATATTAAAAGTTAATTTAAAGGGGAACCACCCCTTTAATAGAAGGAATCAAACAGTCGCTTATTTGCGGTAGATCAAGCTGGGTTTGTAACATTCCTTCCCAGAGATAAAATAAATGAACTATATGTTTGCAGATTCCTCCCAGGGAATGATTCACTATTCTCTGTGGCCTTCAGTGTGGGGTCTTGTATCTTGGTAGCCTGTCTGGTCCTCAGCAAGTTACCCACTAAAGGTCCCTGTACTAGGGACACAGTGGGGGCCTACCCCCCTATATTTCGCCTTGTTGGAGAGAAGGGCTGCTCACTGCTTTCCCCAAGCCTTCCTCTTGCTCCTAGAACGACTATGGCTGTAAACTTTTCTAACTCTACCTAAACCTTCTCTACAATGCAAAGCAAACTGTAACCCTGGCCCTGTATCCATCTCCCAGTGAGTTCCCAGGAAAGACCATCATGGTGCTGTACTCTTTTATATTAGAATGAACTGCCCTCTACTGGACTTTCCTTAGGCCAGTATTTAATTAAACTTAACCTCTAGGGAGAGGATATTACTGCCGGGTGGACCAATGACCCATTAGGGCATCTAAATACTGTAACTACAATACAAATATTCAGCACTTAAATTGTGAAATCTTCAACTGGTGTAAAGAATCTTGATTGCAGCCGCCCTTCAGTGGTCCACTCTGCTGGACTCTCCAATACAACACACACGTCTGTAGGGAAGCGGAAAAATGTATAATATGGTGCAGTACCCTTAAATTTGTATATTAAAGTGCAACATTCTGTGCTGTTAAACTTGTTTTAAAAAAGTGCCATGTGCTATAGACCCTTCAGGTAAGTTAGACTAAGGATGGTAAATCTGCCCACCTCTGGTGAAATTGCCTACTCACCAGATTTTCCAAGTATGTGCTCATCAAGTAAACTGGTGCTGACTCCAAGGTGTCCTCTAGTATTCATGCAGTGTTCATGAAAAGAAGAAATTCATGAGAGTGGAGACTTATTTATTTAAAATGAATGTGCCCCAGCAACTAGGTATACTCACAAGATAACAGTGAATTGAAAACGTTGTACAATTAAAACGGCTCCTGATCCTTAACGCGTTTCACGTTTTCAGAAGAAAATACTGGAACTGCCTGATGAAAAACAATGTATGCAAAGGACAGGGCCGGAAATAGGGGTAGGCAGAAGAGCCATCTGCTTATGGCGCAACCAAAGGGGGGCGCTGCTTTCCCATCCCTGCGCTCTGTCCCCTTGATCCCCCATTGGTGCTCTCTCCCCTCAGATTGCGCGCAGAGCGGGGGGAGCACGGTGGCGCCTGGGGGGCCAGGTCCACTTGGCCCAACACTGGCCCAGGTTCTCTACACTTACAGCACCTTCTCTCCCCATGCTCTCCAGTGCTAATTAACTTACAAATCTGGACAGTGCTGGGCCAAGTAGGCCGGGCGCCCAAGGCAACCCGGCCAACTACATTGCCCCTTCCTGATGCGCATGCACAGAAGCCAAGCATGTGTGCCCATGCGCGGAAGAGCCCAACATCCAGGATGTGGGGATTTCTGTGGGGAAACGAGGGTCTGAACTAGGGGCAAGGCGGAATAATAGGTACGGTCTGGCACCCCTCCACCTTTGTGCCCTACGCACATGTGCCTCTTCTGTCTACCCCTAGTTCCAGCCCTGAATCTGGATGCAAGTTATACACTTAAGGGCAGTGTATTGGGAGTTTCCTTAACTGAGAAGGCTCTAGGGGTTTTTGTAGATAGCAAGTTATCTAATGCCAGTTAGGGTCATTCTGTGGCTAATAAGGTAAGGTATATGTGAAGGTATGGAGAGGGGTGTGAGTGTATGTATGCTGGGTTTTCATTAGGAGGGGTTGAACTTGATGGACTTTCAACCCAATTTAACTATGTAACAATGTAACCCACAAGCTAGGGGGTGGGTAGGGGCCAGGACAGGGGATGTATGTATGTAGGCACATACTGCTTCCAGCCCAACTGTAATGAAGGCAGTGCTGTATTAATCTGGAAAGTGCAGGTCCTTGCTCTCAAGAACATACACCCACAAGCACTCTCAGCAGGGTAGGGTTCATGTGGGGAAAAAACCTGCCAGCTTGTGTTAGGGTTGCCACCTACGGATCTGACCCGGACAGCCCGGTTTTCTGAAGGGAATGAGTTTGCCTGGTTTTTCAAATAAGGAAAACCAGGCAGGATCTCCCTTGATTGACAAGTTTTGGTCCACGTGATGTTGCATGTCCCTCCAACAATGTCACTGACTCGCCCACTGCCCGGATTGTTAGCTGCACAAAGGTGCCAAAACTAACTAGTGCCTCTCTGTCTCCTTGGTTGTTAGAGGCAACTACTTGGGGGGCATTAGTAAGTTTGGTCATATTCTCAGATGTTCACCAGAACTGTGCCATTTGGTCTTTTCTTTGCCTCTCCCCGGGAGAGTTGTTCCCACGCATTGTTACTTGTCTTTGGAAAGAGTCACTGCAAAATTTAAAGAATTGTAATGCTATCAGTGATTTATTTTACTGCACTGATTTGAAGGAAATCATTTATTTAACGAGTGTAAGACCGGTGGGGGTTTAGTAGAATTCTCAGCTCAGATCTAGCCAGTTCTAAGAAACTTTTTAAATGGTCTTCATTATTTATTTTTAGAGTTTTTTTTTTTAATTATTTGCCTTCATCTTCTGACACTTTCTAGCTTTGAAATGGGGTACATGACCCCATCTAAAAAAAAACAATGCTACAAATGTATTGTGATTGCTGCTTTTTATTACTCATCTTTCTATTCTAGACCTCTCCTATTTATATTCCAGTTTCTTATTCAAATCAAAGCATGGTTGCTAGGGTAATTTGAGCTGTAGCAGCCAGATTATTGATACTGAAAACTGGAGAGCCGCTGAATAAAAAGCTAAATAACTAAAAAAAAACACAAAAAAAAAAAACAATTGCAAATTGTCTCAGAATATCACCCTCTATAGCATACTAAAATTAATTCAAAGGTGAACAACTACTAGGCGTGATCAGAAAAAAAGAGTAAAACTCACTATTGAGAAGACCCGCAACCTGACCCACCAACGGCAAACCTGGAGAACCGCCAACCCACGTCTATACCCGCTCCCGAGACTTCTACCTGCAACTCACAGGGCACATAAGGTTTTTGTAGGTAACCCGCGGATACCCAACTCGCTGCAGGACTCTACGGTGGGGTTCGTCCTAGCAACCATGCTATGCTGCAATGTTGCTGAAACATGCTATGCTGCAGTATGGAAGTGTGGCTGAAATTTGTCATCAAACTGGTTTGTCAACTGTGAGTTGGAAAGTTCCATATCTTCAGAAGTATTTAGCATTTGGAAGGAGTATGACAGTGACAAATGAGACCATTGAGTCAGCTGGAGAAGCAGGTTGTGGCTTTGGTTATAACTAATATCTGCAAGAACAACAGAAAATGCAAAGAATAAAAGGTTGATATATTTTGAGCCAGTTAATAAAGGCACAATTCCAATAAAGTAGTATACATCCACTAACTTCCTTACAAAGAGTTGTAAAGCACCATAGTCATGATAAGTCTCATAGTCTCAGAAGTCATTTTATCATATTAATTATTGCAGTGTATTATGCATTATTTTAGTAACAGCAATGAGGATAGGCATCCCTCGAGCATATTAATAATTGAGAGTGATACGTAATAGTTTCCAATACAGTGGGAGTAATCATGAGAAAAATAGCATCTACAGCAGATTATTCAGTAAGAGCAATGGGCAGTGGCCTAAAATTCACAGCGCATATTCAGAAGTAGTAGGTACTGGCATCTCTGACTGCATTATATTCAGCAGGGAAGAGAGCAGAGGGTATTGGCATCCCAAGGACATTATATAAAGTGGGAGTGAGCAGATACTGGTACCCTAAGTATCATATATGTACGGTAGAGGTCCTCTGCAATCAACTCATTATCAATTGACACATTGATGAATTTTGTGCCTTAAGCTACTAAAAATTGTCTTTCCCTGGTTATTGCAATATATATTCAAGCTGGCCAACTAAAGCAAACTCATCCCTGGTCTGGCCAGTCCTACACTCAACTTTCATCTGATTCATTAAGGGGGTTACTTATTAAAGGTTGTTTTTTTACCCAACAAATTTGAGTTTTCAAGGGTATTTCAGGCAAAACTCAAATGTTCAGGTTAAAAGAAAACTCAAATTTGTCATTTTTTATTTAAAAAAAAAATTTAACTTGAATTTTTCCAGATTTATTATACCTCAAAGCTGGACATAGCTCAAATCTGAAAATGCTCCAGCTAAAAGTCAATGGCAGGTCCCTTGTACTACTTTAAGATGTTTGTAGTAGTGATTTGTGGATCGAGAATTTCTCAACCTGCACCCAACCCTAACCCAAACCCCTCCCAATCCGCACCCGGTCCAGGCCCGCTGATGCCCTTATATTTATAGACCTGCGCCCACCCTGCACAGAAGGGTAGGGCGGGCGGAAGTCTATAAATTCCGGCACCGGAAGTGGAACTGCTTAATGAGTGTAAGACTGTTGAATTAGAATTATCAGATCAGATCTAGCCAGTTCTAACTTTTTAACTGGTCTTCTGACTCTTTCTAGCTTTGAAATGGAGTAAATGACTCCATCTCAAAACCAATGCAGGAGAGCTCGACCAATACCCACCCAACCTGCGGGTTTCGGGCCAGCTTTCAGATCACTAGTTTGTAGCCTTCATGATGTTCAGGTTTGTTTTAGTGGGTTTCGCACAAAAACTTGATTAATTTGAGCAATTCGAGTTTTTTTTACCAACATCACAAAGAGCTATATGATATAAAAACCATATAAACTCCATGGATTTTATCAAACCTTCATCAAATCAAGGCAAATAAATTTTACTTAATTCAATTCGACAGTAAGGGTGTAGTGGCCCTTTAACCTTTACATGCATTACAGTAAGTGCACCCTAGATATTTAGCTTACTTTTTTTCTTTATTCTTCCACAACTGAGCTGACCATTCACCTACCAGCCCATTGTAGCACATTTGTAAGTTGCATTACCCCTTGAGATTAATTTAGACTTCAGGCACCTAAGCAATTTTCTGTTTTAAGCCCTTTGATTTTGCAAGAAATTTTACAAAAAAAAAAAACCTGTTTTGACAGCTACCAGAAGAGTGGAAATCTTCTTCAGGCGGTGGCGGTTTAATTTTGTTCAGACCCTTTGATTCATTATTGTTTTTATTCTGCACTTCCTTTTGTTTTGGCTTTTCTTTTAAACAACCATTAATCAAAGTAATTGCTGAATGATTTCACTTTAAGACCCATTCTAATTAACAGTTCAGTCATTGTATGTGTATAACATGCCCCCATGTGTCTGACAGACACGCACCATTTAACAGAGCCACGTTGAAATATGCCTGTATGATAATCATATAAAGACTGACTGATGATAAAGGCCACCAGGACTGCAGTTACAGGATCTTCATTGTTGACGGTTCTAGATTAGGGATAGAATTATATAGTGTATTATGTACCCTTTGTTGAATGTGGATAGAAGTCATATCCATATTAGAAGCCATTGAGGAGGTTGTAGAACTGAGGCTGAAGGTCATAGAACTCAAAGGCGACTTCTAATCTCCTCACATTTCACAATAGGGGGTACGTTATTGTAAAAACTGATGAAGAATATAAAAAATATTCCAAAATCCTAATGTATCAGGTAAGTCAAGCAAAATTAACTTTAATTACACTGTATAAATTATTTTTGTCTTGCTTCCTTCGGTCTGGCACTTCATAATTATGGCAAGCAGGTAGGAGCCATTTTTTGGACAGTCTTATTAAAGGACCAGTAACGTCAAAAAATGAAATTGTTTTAAAGTTATGAAAATATAATGCAGTGTTGCCCTGCACTGGTAAAACTGCTGTCTTTGCTTCAGAAACACTACTATTGTTTATATAAATAAGCTGCTGTGTAGTAATGGGGACCGTAAATCAAAAGAGAAAAGGCTCAAGTTACACAGCAGATAAGCTCTTGTAGAACATAATGTTATCTGTTATCCATTACTTATCCTGTGCCATATAGCCTTTTTTTCCAATTTACGCCATTGCTACTCAGCAGATTATGTTTATATGAACTATAGTAGTGTTTCCTAAATCAAGCACTGCAGTTTTACCAGTGCAGGGAAACATTATATGATATTTTAATTACTTTAAAACGCTTTAATTTTTTTGTGTTACTGTTCCTTTAAGTCAAGCCTTGAATCATCTCAGAATCTTGTTTGACACCAGAATATGGGACCTGATGTCCATTCCCATGCACTGGTTACACAATGAAATAGTAAAGAGAGAGGGGGAATGTGAGGAATACAATGACATCTAGGAAGTGCTGAATGGAAAGTGAAAGCAATTGCCTAAGTCATAGAGGAGTGGCAGACAATATTTGATTGACAGCTGAGATTTTTAAATGAGTTTAAAACAGCAATGGATGCTTTAATAAAAAATAGAGTTGGTATTTCATGTTTCATTTCAAAAGAACTTTTATTATACAGAGTTTTATGTCTGGAGGACAGGTCCTTTAACTAACCCACTAACTGTGTGTTGACAGAATGGTCAGCCTTCCAGCCTTTTGCACAACATTCAAATACAGTGTTGGACTGGTGGACTCCAGCCTCCATGGGTCCGGCTTACCCAGTCCCTTTCCAGTTCCCAGATCCAGACTTGCTCCTCTGCTGTGCCAGGCTTGCTAAAGCACCTAGATCATCACTACTACACCTGGACCATTTTGATAAAAAAAACTCTGTTAGAACTTTTTCATTCATCGTTTTACCAGGATTTTTTTGGTGCAGTAAACAGGCCAACATCATTATTCAAAATTTTCCATGCATTTCTTTATACAGAAAAATATGCC
>CM044439.1:38114264-38124332 GCA_024363595.1 Xenopus borealis | reverse complement strand
CGCCACCAGAGGGAGCTGTGTTTTGTCACTGGGTAGAGAAAACTATCTTGCTCATAACTGTAGAGAGAGAGAGAGAGAGAGAGAGAATACAAATATTCTCTCAAGTGAAGAATCTCTCTCTGTTCACTTCAGAATGGCATTAGGTCACAGTTCAGCTACAGTCTGGATACACAACATCACATCCCCGTAACACTAACAAGACTAATCAAAGCACAAGTTACATCAGTTACACAGATGTTAAAGGGGACTGCTGGCAAATATCCACAGGGCCGGATTTATCTTTCTTGCCACCCCTAGGCTCAGCTGCTATGCCGCCCCTTGCCTGTTATGCTTTATTAAAGGGGAACTCCACAAAAACATAACTTAAACTTTTTGAAAAGTAAAAATAATTTCAAGCAACTTTGCAATATGCATCATTTCAAAAATTTGCAGGCTTTTCATGATTTTTAATAGTTCCCGAAGCCTAGCCCCCTGCTGATCTATCTGACTACATTGCTGAGCTGGCTGACTATTGTCACTTTGTATCAACAGCCAGCTGTCCTTAGCTTTTATCCGCCAAACCCCACAATTCCCTGCACACGTGATTTCAATAAGGAAAGGAACATCACCATACAATGCATTGTGGGTAGGGTTGCCCCCTTTTCTTGAAAAAAATACCGGCCTTCCTATATATTTACGTTTTTTCCCTATTAATAACATTGGGATCAACCATCAAAAATACCGGCCAGGCCGGTAAAATACCAGCCAGGTGGCAACCCTAATTGTGTGTGATGTAGTTCCTGAATGTTGTCTGTATCAAATTTTAGTTTGGAAGCCGGAGTTCCCATTTCCATGAAAAAATCTCCTTATCTTATTACATTGCTCTGCATGTGCCTGACAAATACTCTATTTTTCTGTCTATGTCATATCCAATAAGGAGATTTTGTATGGGCTAAAATAAAACACAGGCAGGGAGGCTATGTGGTATTGCCATACCTCCCAACTGTTCCATTTTTAGAGGGACAGTCCCTCTTTTGACAGTTCAACCTTCAGCCCCTCATTTGTACTGAAGAGCTCTGAACAGCCACAGCAAAAGATAAGATTCTTTTGTAACAATTTCTAGAGAAGCAAATAAGTAATTGTAACAATATAAGAAAACAGGCCCCTTGGGAAAAGTTAGACTCAGCTTAAAGGCCAATTCGCCTTCATTAGCAAAATTGTATAACTGAAAAAAACACAGAAATATGTTCAGACTTTCATAACTGGCCAAATTTTGTAAAATGAACATGGTAATTGGGGGGTGTGGCCACGAAATATGCGTGGTTAACATTTTTCGCCCTGCTAAGCACAGCAATTTTTTTGTCCCTCTTTTCATTTCCAAAATGTTGGAAGGTATGGACTGCAATAATGATATTAATATCCTTTACACACATATTTACATAATGTTGCAGGGGGTCTGCTTGCCCCCACCAACAGCTTGCAACCCTAGGCCCAGACCTTTGTGGCCTTTCCACAAATCTGGGCCTGACTATAGGTCACAGGGACCTCTCCAACTCTACAAACTCCCCAGGGGCAATTGGTGGTTTATGGGGATTAGTGAAGGGGAATATTGACACTGAGTGCCATAACACCTTGTCAGTAGTTATATTTGTGTGGCCATTATACATAAACAGTAGTAACATCAGCAGGAACACATATTTACATTTATATTATAAAATAGCATTTATCAAATATATATATATATATATATATATATATATATATATAACCCATTATATTTCATATCAGTAAAAAGCCAGCAATTATCATACATAAAATTTGTTTAAAGGTTAACAAAACCTTCATTTTTCAAAGATATTGTATAGATATATATATGTCACTTAAATGTTGTCCGTTGTTGC
This sequence comes from Xenopus borealis, assembly GCA_024363595.1. Classification (NCBI taxonomy): domain Eukaryota; kingdom Metazoa; phylum Chordata; class Amphibia; order Anura; family Pipidae; genus Xenopus; species Xenopus borealis. Next base: position 38,122,452 of record CM044439.1, on the reverse strand, counting down.
ACCTATACATTTCCTTTACCATAATCCAACGGACTCTACCCTTATAGCTTTTGAATACTTTAAGCTTAAATTGCTTTTCCACATTTCTCTCATTTTACATATTCTGCTCTGACGAAAAATGCAAACTTGGGGTTGAGCAGTATCATCAAATTTTTTTATTCTTATTTAATATACATGTATACATAGCATCAACCGGTTGTAATTTATCTGAATTAATGTTGATATGAAGGGGCAGATTTACTAAGGGTCATATTGTCAACTGGCAAATATTTGGCAAATAAATATTTGCCAAAATCGAATAAAATATAAGCCGGTTTTGAATGAGTTTTGGACTGTTCGCTAGAATTGTATGATTGAACGATCCTACAAAAAGTCGCAGAAAAAATGTTAAAATATTCGACAAAATCGTACGAATCGAACGTTCAAAGTGTTTGATCATACGATTGAAATTCGGCAAAAGACTTGGAAAAAAAGCCTATGGGGGATTCCCATAGGCTTCTATTGCAATTCGGTAGGTTTAATCTGGCGAAGTAGGCAGTTGAATAAAAATTTAAAGGGCAAGTTCTTCGACTGGCGAATAGTCGAACGATCGAATATATATTTATTCGATCTAATCGATGCGCCCGAATATTCTATATTTGATGGTCGAAAATACTTAATTTGCATATTCGAATAGTCGCACGATCGAACTGAGATTATTCGCGACTATTCGCACGAATATTCTAATCCTTCACACGAATTTAGTAAATCTGCCCCTTAACAGTCTTGATACATGATCATGACTCCCTTAAATATTTTAAATGCCTACATGCCATAATGGGGCCATACTTATATTAATAGTAGATATGTAATACCACACAGCAACAGAACCGATACAGTCCAGCTATTTGCACTGTTTTATAACCATCCTCCAATGATAAGTTGATTTACTAGGGTGTTGCATGGCATTGGTTTGAAGTCACAATAGACAAAATAAAGGTGTACAAGAGCAGCCAAAATAGGCTCATTTTTTATCAGGCAACTGAGGCCAGTGGTGATCAGCTCACACAATTGGTCAGAAATGAAAATAAATATAAAAATAACATGCATGTGTATATGTGTGAGAAGTGCCTGCTAATGTATGTGTTAGCATTGGAATCACAGGCTCCTGTTCTCCAGACTACTCCAATAATACTTCACTCTCTCTTTCTCTTTTTACAGAAAGACATTCGTCAATCTGTGAACGAATAGGCAATTGTATACCTTTTTTTTTCCCCAAAAAGTAAGCACTTTTTTTTTAACTCTAATATACTAGATTTTGTTTTATGAATAACAGTAAGAAATGTTAAAGCGTATAAATCAAAGGGCACAACAGACACTGAACATTTCTATTTCTTTAATGAATTAAAATGTAAAGAAACACAATTTCATTCAATCAGCTTCTTTTCTCTGCAAACAATGCAATGCAAGGACCGTTTGTAGTTTTTTTTACTGGTGGATCTAATAAAGTCAGTGGAGAATGGAGTCAATGCTGAGGGCTGTATGGCAGCACTCCTTTATATGTATAAATGCACATTTTCAAACAAAGTTATTTTCTCATACACACAACACTGCATTTCAGAAGAATTAATATCAGAAATGCTTTATATTATTAACTTTACTTCAAATTTGATTGATGGAACTACAGGTATGGGATCCCTTATCCAGAAACCAGTTATCCAGAAAGCTCCAAATTACAGAATGCAGTGTCGGACCCCCTCTCGCTCTATCTAATTTCCGATCAAAAATTGTGCGTCGAACGACGCCGGCAACATGCACAGATGTCTGCGCCCACCAGCGGCCCTATAATAGGTGAGGGGGGTCGGGCCCCACAGTCTGAACCTGATGGAATGGCCATCTCCCATAGACTCCATTATAATGAAATAATCCAAATTTTCAAAGATTTCCTTTTTCTCTGTAATAATAAAACAGTAGCTTGTACTAGATCCCAACTAAGATATAATTAATCCTTATTGGAAGCAAAACCAGCCCACTGGGTGAATTTATTGTTAACATAATTTTCCAGTAGACTTAGGGGCAGATTTACTATTGGTCGAATTTCGAATGATAAAAAAATTCGAAATTCGACCAGGGAATAGTGGGGAGGTAAAATCCTACGAATTCGACTATCGAATTCAAAGGATTTCACCGCAATTTGAATTATCGAATATAGAAAATGCAATCTGTCGTTCAAATATTCGAATCGAATTCGAATCGAATTTTCGAACGATTTTTAATCGATTGAATTTTTTAGATTCAATCTTAGTGAATGATCCCCATTTCAGTAGGTTTAATCTGGCGAAGTAGGTGGTCGAATTTAAATGGGAAGTATTTGACCATCGAATTTTCAAATATTTGAATAAAATTAAATTTGAAAATTCGAATTCGACTATTCGATGATTGAATTTGGTTGAATTTGCCTAATTTGCATATTCGAAATTGGAATTCGAATCTTTTTGAAAATTCGATTGAATATTCGATTCACTCATGTGAATTTATGTGAATTAATGTATGAAGTAATTATGGAAAGATCCATTATCTGGCAAACCCCAGGTCCCCAGCATTCTGGATAATGAGTCCCATACCTGTACCAAATTCCAGTTTGCTTATGTTAAGGTGGCCATACACCTGTGCGTGGGACCCTCCGACAGGCTTAACCGATCGATATCTGTCCGAAAGTCGGCCAGACGTCGATCAGACGTGACTAAAAATCCCATGGGATCACAGCTGCGTCTGTACGTTGATGCAGTCCTGCGATCCGACCACCCGTACCTTCTCCGTTGTGATCGATCGTTGGGCCCTAGGGTGCAGCGGTCGGATCACCCAATGTCGCCCACCTCAAGGTGGATAAATCTGCTTGTTTGGCAACAAACCGCGGGACCGTGTATGGCCACCTTTAGCTATGCTTATGTTTTCCTGATCTGTTGTTAAAATCCAGAATTGCAATGGAAGATTTCTGCTCCAACAACTCATTTTGACTGGTTAACTCATGGACATTTTTTGACTAAAAGACACATTGGAAGCAGAGGGTTCCTCACTAAATGAAACAATTCATGCCTGTCAAGAATATTTTCCTGATAGGAAGGTGTTAAAAAATCTATTTTTATTACTGATCTTTCTATAAAAGATCTCTCCTGTTTATATTCTATTCTATCCTCGTTGGTAAGGTAAGCTGGAAGAAATCAGACAGGAAAGATTGAATCTAGAAAGCTACAGAACAATAAGTTGAAGTATTAAAAAACACAAAAAGAAACACTAATTAATTACATATTGCTGTAAAATATCATGCTGGTACTTTGCACTGGATTTGATCCGTTCTTATCTCGGATCAAGAAATCAGTCAGGATAATACCTCAGAAGATGAATACAGCAGCTCCAGGAGCGAGGATTAGTTTCCATTCCTTGAGGTTTGAACAAAACATTTTACTTTATATAAATATTAGAGGGGGAACATCACAAACACTTTGCTAGTTTTGTCTACTATATAAACTCAAATGCAACATCCTGGGCCAAATCTTATTACTGAGAAAAAATTATCTTTATCACATGAAGAGACAACAGAAGTCCATGGGAATATCTGGAATTTAATTAGAAGATGTTTTTCCTATTGAATTGCATCTGGGCTATTATTGGCTGCAACACTGGGTGGTCAACATATATATATATATTTCTCTCTTATCTAGGACCAGTCTAAGGAAAGTGATAGAAATCAGCCAGGATGAAACCTCAGATGAAGAAAAAAGCAGCTCCAGAAGCGAGAATTTGTTTCCATTCCTTGAGGTTTGAACAAAACATTGTACTTTAATGGATCAGTTGAAAACATTATAGGGAAACATCACAAACGCTTTACTCAATTTGCGGATTTGGCTACTTTGTCAACATTCATAATAATATAATAATTTGCTTCTATAAAACATGTACAAAGCATATGTACAGTCATACTAATATTCTGCCACTGTGTTCTACAATATACATATATAGTAAAAGTTTTCTTAAAGGGCACCAATCATAACTAAAATAATTTACTAAGTAAATACACAATGTGAAAGTTCAAGAAATCTGATTTTTAAAACAGTTAGAATTGTTTGTATTATTTAAATCATCAGCTCACTATACCTTCTGCTAAATCTCCCCTATCTCCACTGCAGTTCTAGCCGAGGAAGCATCTTGGATTTCACTGACTTCTCCTACCTATATCTTCCCAGCCAACTGTAGCTCTGAAATCTGGCACATGCTCAGTTGAAATTTCTTGGTTGCCTAATTAACCTTCTAAGCTAATTAGAAATCTGCCAAACTTCTGTGTTAGTGCTGCCACCTTCTGGAATTTAGTGTGTGCCCTTCAATTGCATAATGACATCACCAGCAGGGGGTAAGATATGGAAATCTCGTGGTACTTCTAATGGAGGAGTTTACTAAAGCTAGGCATTCTGGGTAGAATACTCAGGGCAGTGCTACAATCTGAGCATGCTCGTGAACTCGTTTGCATGTTGTAGTCACAGTATGGACTCCCTCAGTGAGAGAACTGATTTGACAAAGTATGGGATTTTTTGATTGCACATGTTTAAGTTGTACTTTTGAGATTGTTGATATGTGTTTGATTTTGGCTGTGATTGGTGCCCTTTAACATAAATATTATTTCTTTGTTATAGTTTTAACACTGTTACTTTGCACTGGGTTTAGTTAATGGGAACAATCCTATTTTCTCTCTTACCCAGGATCAAGCAAAGGAACCTGCCAAAAGAAATCAAGCAGGGTGAAACCTCAGATAAAGAAGATAGTAGCTGCAGTAGCGAGGGTTTGTTTCCATTCATTGAGAGTTGAACAAAACTTTGTACTTTACTGAATAAAAAGAGCAGAATTTCCAGGTTGAAAACCGGAAATTCTGCTCTTAGTTACCAGGAGCGGCTATTTTGCCGCCCCTGGTAAACAGGGGGGGGGGCGCTGCCGCCTGATGCGAGTGCCTCAACTCCCCTCATTGGCGGAGCACCCGTGGTGATGTCCTCTCCCTTATTTCAGTAACACTGAAGACATTCACACCGATCTCTTATCTGCAAAATGTTTCTGGTCATGCCTTCTATGGAGTTTGCTATGAGAAGAGAAACATACTGAAGGAAGAAGGCCTATGGATACGGATATATTTCTCTGTCTACACAAATATAGGTTGAATCCTCTTTATCCAAAAAACGTTGCAACCAAACTGCAGTTGTAACCATTGACCTATTATCAGAGTTGCTTCAAGAAGCACCAGATCTCCATTTTGATGTGTTAATAAACACAACACCAATGACTAAGATCTGTTACTGGAGATAGTCTGACAGACAGATAGATTAAATGTATAAGAAACTTGGGAGTGTAGTTATCTGTTATGAACTTGACTTAATCAATCCCATAGTATTTTTGATAATATTTTAAGCAACACATATATGGAATTATGGACTGGTGGCTCAGTAGCATCCTCAGAAGAATAATTCCTTAGAAGAAGGTCAGATATTAAGTTCTTCAGGGCTTTTATATTTTATAATCTCTAATAATTATATTACCATGTATATGTTATTTCCTTAACAAATTTGTATCCTGTTAGTTCTGCAATATGTTTTATCCATCTTTCCATACATACAAGCAGGGCCACCATCAGGAAGGCAACAGGGGGTACAAGTGGCCCAAGGGGGGTGGGGCGGCTGTGCTGCACTTTCCGAAATAGCTGGAACCCCCTTGACAGCACCAAAGCCATGACGCCCTTCTGAAGTCCGGAACATGAAATGCAGAAGTGCTGAGACGTGTGGAAGTGCAGAGAAGGCCCAAAGCAGCAAAAAGACCCAAAATCAAGAAAGGACCCGAAGCTCAAGACCCAAAGTCACGAAAACAGACGAAATTAAAATCCTGAAGTGGCAAAAAGACCCAAAGTCACGAAAGGAGGCGAAGTTCAAGTCCTAAAACCACGAGTTCAATTCTAGTGAACACCAATTTTTTTTTTTTAACATTTTTTATTTTTATTATTTAATCCCCTGGCCACCAATGTATTATTTTAATACTCTATAGGCCCCTGCCACCAAAGTTTTTTTTTTTAAACAATATTCTCTGAGGCCCCCATTTTTGTTTTTATTTGTAAGGGGGGCCCTGGTGCCAAGGTTTTTAAAATAAATATTCTTTGGGGCCACAATATTGTGATGGGGTATATGGGGTGACAATAATTTCTTTTAATTATTTTCTGGGGCCAATTTTTTTTTTACGTGTAAGAGGGGCCCTGCCACCAATGTTTTTTTTTTTTAAATATTCTCTGGGGCCCCAATTTTTTTTTTTTAACTTGTAAATGGGTCCTTGGCGGCAATATTTAACATCAAATGCGGATGTGAAGATCATTAAGTAAATCTCAGTATTATTGATTATTATTCTTCCGCTGTCTTTCTAGACCTGTGCTTCACCCCCTTAATCTGCTGGCAGGAATGTGATGTTCAGGTTCTTATTCAGAGAACTAAGAGCTCTCCTCTCTAGTGAAGTACGGTAGAGGCGTTCTGGCGCTTTTTTCATGTCTTTATGGCTCATCTGAATACATAACATTACTGAAAAACAGTCATGCTAAATAAATACATGTGTGTGTGTGTATATATAAATAAATATATTCATATATAAGTATACACATACACATTCATGGCCGAGGACCTATGGAGCCAACCTTTAATTATGACATTCCTAACTAGGCATTTCGCTTTCCAGTGTTAAAAGAGGATTATGTAAACAGATGCAGATGAAAGGGGAAATGGAAAATATGAACGATCTCTTGAAAGCTGTAGGGTTTTCACCCCGCAGTTTCCATTTTCATCATCTACAATAGTATATAACAAAACGTGTCGTAAGTGTTACCTCCCCTCACCAATGTGTACAGTACTTTCATGCTCGGAGATCTTATCAAAGCCGAGAGCCCTGGCTTGCAGTCATTATTATCTCACTGAGTTCCGTTGCTTTAGGGATGCTTTGTGCAACGATTTAGTTCTCTTTCTAATTGCAGACATGTGTGGAGTATGTTCTAGCCAAACAAGAGTGGCAAAAAGCACATTTCTCTATCAATATTTATAAAAGTTAACAAATCATGCAAATTGCTGGAATTTACAAATGTTTTTGCATGCATCAGCCATTAAATATAGAGTATTAAAACACACAATAGCCCAGATCCAGTAAAGAGAGATAATGAAATGACGAGTCATTTTGGAAATATATCACTTTTTCATACTATATATCATGACTGCTGTAGGAAAGCCGTAGGTCCCGAGCATTCTGGATAATAGGTGCTGTCCCTGTATATAGTTTAGTTGAAGCAAGTCTAGACTTGAACCTGTTGCCTCCCATACAAGAGACTTTTAAAGGTCCATTTTAGGTCCAACATTATATTCAACTTTTAGACAAACAGTGGAAACAGCTTTTAGATTTAACAATTTGTTGTTGAATCTGAAACACTTTGTTCCACTACAGAAAATAAATGTCAGAATTATTTCTCCCTGCATGTGATCTCCATAGGAGATACATAATGGTTTTTCACCTTTATTTGCTTTAATAAATGTGTCAGTTGTCAGGTTAGAAAAATTCATCAACATCAATCCAAGGTCTGGAATTGGTTGATAATTGTTTGATAAGTTAGACCCTAATTCTTAGCACTTTTCCCCCAAGTGAACAAAACGTTGCATAGAATTCTGAGTTTATGTTGCGTAGGTAATATCACAATTATATGTGTCCGACAGATGTATCAGCTCTTTAGGAATTGTGGTCCAGTGTATTTTACCCCACAGTCTTTATTAACAGGGAAGGTCTCATTCCTACTATTGGGGCACAATAACAAGAACAATTTAGTTCCCCCAACACATAGGGGTTTATATATTAATGGAACTGAGATGGATCCATTCTTCAGAATGCTGAATTATTCTTGGCATTACATGGGGTTTACCCAGCCAGTGTGCCTTGCTTTAAATATGGGCTGCTTGGCCAGAGTTTCATTTAGCTGAACCTAATATGTTATGAGTAAGTAAGTTGGCACACACTGAGACATTGCTGTTTCTATATTTACACAATATCATCGTTACTGAGTTGAGAGAAGAGTCATTGCAAAACTCTCTCAGATGAAGGCAAACAGAAATCTCCAGTTAAATTTAAACTTAAAGGGAACCTGTCATGGGAAAAA
>CM044439.1:38044285-38060563 GCA_024363595.1 Xenopus borealis | reverse complement strand
TTCGGGGAGATTTAGTCGCTTGGCGATTAATTGCCTCTTCTGCGAGGCGACAATCTCCCCAAACTGCCAAACAGGTGGCGGGAAGGGAGCAGGCAGTTCGGGGAGATTGTCGCCTCGCAGAAGAGGCGATTAATTGGCAAGCGACTAAAGATTTTTTTGATCGAATAAAAAAAATTCGATTGATTGCTTAAAATCATTAGAATCTATAAATTTGAACGATTTTATCGATCAAATTTTTTATATTCGATCGTTTGAAAAATCGAATTGTGTTAAAACCCCTCGATTTCAAAATTCGAATTCAAGTGGATTTAATTCGATTAAAATTCGAGGGTCGAATTCGAGGATTTTTAACCCTCGAAATTCGACCCGTAGTAAATGTGCCCCTAAATCTAGTAGAATATAATCTGAAAAATGTAATAAACACAATAGACTGGATTTGCTTTCAATAATATTATCTAGAGGATTAGGGATCTAGGGATTTTAGGTCATTTAGATCTTCATACCTTAATTCCACTAGAAAATCATGTAAACATTAAATAAAGCCAATAGGCTGGTTTTGCTTCCAATAAGGATTCATTATATCTTAGTTGGGATCAAGTACAAGCTACTGTTTTATTATTACACAGAAAAAGCAAATCATTTTTAAGAACTTGGATTGTTAAGATAAAATGGAGTCTATGGGAGACGGCCATCCTGTAATTTGGAGCTTTATGGGTAACGGGTTTCTGGATGACAGGTCCCATAAGTGTAATTTTTTTTTTCGTAGGTGGGATTGACAAAACAATCATGGTATAATTCAGGTGCAGATTCTGCACTGTTACAATTTTTCAACATTTAGTTGCTACATTTCTCAGCCGTATCTCTGGAGTATTAGCAACTATTGTATCAAATCTAACAGCTGCCTGAAATGAAACCTAGAGATTCTGCTCAGCACGGACAAAGATAAGAAATGTATCCATTAAATGTATCAGTTTAGAACAGTTTAGAGAGCCTGCGACCCCCCTCCCCCACAGCTGCTTCAGAAAGGTTGAAAACGTTAATATTATAAATTTATGTAATTACACACAGAAAATAGAAAGGAATGGTAAAAGTCTTTTATTTCTGAAAACCAACTTAACTGAAAAAATTGTTGGAAGGAGAACTACCCTTTGAGGGGTTCACTTTATTAACCTTTGGCCAATTAAAAGCAACCTTTTTTTTTTTGCCTTTATTGTATGACTTTTTCTAGCTTTCAAATAGTGGTCACTGACCCCATCTAAAAAAAAAACAAATGTAAGGTTATAAATGATTTGTCATTGCGTCTTTTTATTACTCGTCTTTCTCTTATTCATATTCTAGTCTCTTATTCAATTTAATGCGTGGTTATTGGGGTGAATTGGACCCTATCAACCAGATTGCTGATATTTCCTCTCCTATTCATATTCCAGTATTTCAATGTATGGCTGCTAGGATTATTTCGAAAAAAAAAACGGATGCCTGTTTCCAAAATGAGATGCTGGCAAATGTGCGCTGGAGTCAAAAAATAGACGTCTGTGTCCAAAAACGGATGCCCGCGATCAAAATGAGATGCTGGCGGTGTTTCGCAAATTTTTTGTCGTTTCGCAAAAAATTTGGCAAGAGTGCATGCTGGTCTCCCGGTCCGCCTTACACTCAAGCTTTCAAATGGGTTTCACTGACCCCATCTAAAAAACAAATGCTCACTAAGGCCACACATTTATTGTTATTGCTACTGTTTATTACTCATCTTTCTATTCAGGTCATCTCCTATTCAGATTCCAGTCTCTTATCCAAATCAATGCATGGTTGCAGGGATAATCAGGTCCCTAGTAACCAGATTGCTGAAATTGCAAACTGGAGAGCTGCTGAATAAAAAGCTAAATAACTAAAAAAAAAATACAAATAGTAAAAAAAAACTAAAAGTTCATTTAAAGTTGAACAACCCCTTTAAAGAAAACCCTCAAAAGATTTCGAAGCTTTAATTCCATTTTGTCGGCATGATATGACTGTGTGTATATGAGAGCTCCACTTCGCAGTGGTTTTAATGGAAAAGATTAAAAAAAAGAAAAATGTTTTCAGTTGCGCACAGGAAAGTTGCATGCAATTACATTTTTAATAGACAGCTGAAACATCCACCCTGGAGATTCTTACTAAAGACATTTGTTGATTTTTATCAAGGTAAGTGAAGCAATATGCTATATTTCTAAATAATTGTAAACAAATACAGATGCAGCCGGCTCCACTCTTCCATATGGCAAATATTTTGTACAGAAGCATCACTTTTATACATAAATCAACGTGTAATCGTGGCAGCTCTATAGTTTTAGGACATGTCTCTGTCTAGGATTTTGAATATAATATATATATATATATATATATATATATACAGGTATGGTATCTGTTATCCAGAATGCTTGGGACCTGGGGGTTTCCAGATAAGGGGTCTTTCCGTAATTTGGATCCTCATGTCTTAACTCTACTAAAAATCATGTAAATATTAAATAAGCCCAACTAGGCTGGTTTTGCTTCCAATAAGGATTAACTATATCTTAGTTTGGATCAAGTACAAATTACTGTTTTATTATTACAGAGAAAAAGGAAATTATTTGAATATTTCTGGATTATTTGATTATAATGGAGTCTATGGAAGATGGCCTTTCTGTAATTCGGAGCTTTCTGGATAACAGGTTTCCAGATAATGCATCCCATACCTGTATATATATATATATATATATATATATATATATATATATATATATATATATATATATATATATATATATATATATATATAGTGTCTCCCAGACTTCTTTGTGCCTGTGTAATGAAAATCATGCATAAGGATGTTTCCTTTTTCTGGAGTTTCCCTTCTTTCTCGGAAGGTAAATATTCTGCTGTTCTACCCAGACATCTGTGAAAGGGACATTTTTTTGCACAATGGAAGAAAATGAAATTCTAAGAAAGCTGGCTTCCAGGACGTTGTTTCAAGAGTCAGAACAAACAGCCAGTTCTAAAAAGGAAAAACAAATATTGCTTTCAACTGCAGATTTACAAACCAACTAATGAATTCATCAATTTACAGTATATTGGAAAATAGTTTAGGATTACATTTTCTTTAATTGTACTAAAAAAAAAAACTATTCCCCTTTATTTGTCTCATGATCCAATAGTCTTCCCTGCCCTAAAAACACAATGGCCTGTACCTAGACAATATTCTTCACCAACCAACAGTGTATGTGCATGACTATGTACATGAAGGAAGCCCCAAAGTACAGGAATAGATACATTATCCAGAAACCCATTATCTGGAAAGCTCCAAATTACAGGAGTCCATATCCCTAAAGCTGGCCATACAAGGGCAGATAAAGCTGCTGATATCAGTCGTTTAGACCAATTTGATCAAGTACTGTTTTATTATTACAGAGAAAAAGAAATAATTTTTTAAAATTTGGATTATGGGAGACAGGCTTTTTATAATTTGGACCTTTCTGGAAAATGGGTTTCCGGATAGCGGGTCCCATACCGGTACTATAAAGGTTACATTATGCCAGGGAGCAGAAGTACTTATTGTGGTGTGTAAAAGACTGGTGCTCTGCTTGATCACATGTGTTGAGTAAAATATAATTCTCAGAACAGAATTTCAATATTCAGAAACTGAATAAAATGGGATTACATGATGGTCTTTAGAAACTGGCATCCAAGAACCCTATAGAAATCCCCCATATATTCTAACAACATTGCTGGGTCAGACTCATGTATTACATATGTATTAGTGACGCCTACCAGCACACTAAAGAGGAGTTTATAACCAGAGGGATTTGTAAGGGTAAAGCATATACAAATGGATTTCATTTAACTTGTACAGAGGGACAACATGCATTCCTTGTAGAATATCCAACTACACTAAGGAAAGAATATCAAAGCACAAGATCATTCCCACAACTATCTGTTTACTTTGTCTAGTCTAACTACATTTTCCAGGTGGGATACAATGATGTTTGTACACCAGGGAAGATTTTGTAACTCTGTTACTGCGGTAAAGGACCACCTTACTGTAAACCTCTAAAAATAATTCTACGATAAAAGTTCTAAGGTAGAGTCCTTCGCGGGTCCTACCCCTACCCGCAACCTGCAAACCGCAACCCGGACCCACATTTTTTCCTGATTGGACCGCAAATACCTTATCCGCAACCGCAACCCAGACCTGCGACCTGCTGACCATCAAGAATCCAGAAGTGCTGTCATTGTAAACAGGAAGTGACATCATCGGAAGAAGCCGTGATCAGAAAAAAAGGAATAAAACAGGAATTGCTGTCATTGTAAACCGGTGTTCAGAAAAAAGGAGTAAAAAACGCTATGGATAAGATCTGCGGCCCGACCCTCAACCCGCAAACCCGCAGAACCACCGACCCGCTTCTATACACACACCCAGAACTTCTACATGCGACCCGCTGCAGGACTCTATTCTAAGGGATGATTGTAGAAATTGCAAGGTGGACAGTCATAGGGTGATAAGGGCACACAGCAGGTTCTTGCTGCTACAAATCAACAGTGCAACACAAGAAACAGATTTGTCCAACAACCCCAGCTTTAGATAAAAGCTCATCCAATGTTCACTGCACATACACACATTGAAAAGCTAATCTAAAGTTCTTTCAATGTTCTAATAGTGATACAAATTAAAGAAACGTAAACTACATATCCCTTTATTCAAGATCTAGCATACAGAGCCATGGGTAGAGAACACAGAGGGCCGATTTTCAAATTGTTTATTTGAAAATATTTGGACTGCTGGTGCATTTTGAAAAGTATATACATACACATATATAAATATATATATATATATATAAATGCGAGAGTGTGTGTTTTAAACCCATCTAGTAGTAGTAGTAGTAGTTAAGATAAAAGGCACCCAAAAACATCTATAGTTGACTTTTCCAGGATAAAAGCTTGATCCTTTAGTCCAAACTCCAAAATAAAAGCTTGGCACTTTATCATTGGTGTTTCTGCCCCTGTCCATTGCTATCAACTTCATCCTGTGTTGTGATAGGATAGAATGACATATTTTTATATGGTTGGACAATATGCTATTTTTTATATCCAGCAGCTTTGTACTGTACCTGATAACATCATAGTATATTTTATATCTTCTTTCTGGTTAACAAAGTTGAAAACAGTAGTTGCTCTGGCTGACAAGAGGTCTCCATCCATCAAGTTAAGCTAAATATGTTAAACCTAGAGAGTAAAGTAAACAAAACCCCTTTAACTATTTCTTTTTAAGCATCAAAAGAAAAATTCCCATCTTAAAAAACATAAAACAGCATATATATATAGTACTAAATTGGAGCTTTGCCAGTCTTTTGCCAGACTTTATAAAGATTGGAAGCCTATATTAAAACATTTCAAGTCAGAATATTCAACTGCTGGGATTCAAAGCAACTGCACACGTCTGCAGCTGCTGTCTTGTCTGGATTACAAATTAATTTGTTTGTTGAGCCGTACGGTTGTCACCTTTTTTTTTCCAGCCTGTAAACCTGTAGTATAATAGACTTTATACATTCTATAAGAACTATTTGGAAATAATACAACGGAAGCGTTAAAAACAGACACCTGGCTGTGTCAGCAAACCGCATTGTTGTGTGAGACAAACACAGTGACAGGTAAAATAAATTGAGCTGCTTCATACAATTACTGAGCTGCAGACACATATTGTTTTCAGAACAAGGAGTGTCAAACCCAGGAAAGCATCATCTAGTCACGGGAAGAAACACCAATGACTTGGGACAGAGACAACTAGGTGACTTTCAGTTTTTGACTACAGAGCAGTCATGGTGGGCAAAAAGGCAACTGAAAACCCACCACTGTGCAGAGCAGAGAAGAACCTCATAAGAAATATCCCCTTACTTCACACCAGGCTAACACCTGATCTCCAAAGTGCTATACACACAATAAAAAACCTGCTCCCGGGTTAATGGATCCATGAATCACTTTTGCTAAGGCAATTGTTGACAGACATAAATCAAAGTGCTTTCTCATGTATCCATTCCCAAGGTGCAGTGGGTTTCCTATGCACTTTTTGGGGTTCTATAAGGGTACAGGTCTCTAATTAGGCACGTTTACTTTGCAAACATATTTGTGAGTATTAATAGCAATAACATTCATCCAATAATGGAACAAGTAGTTCCTGGGCCTGGGTGCAGGTCGTGCATCCCACTCCCCTGTGGACTAATTTTTTCTAGTGGCTTTGTGCCGGCACAAAGGGGGGGGTGCAGTCCCTGGTGCAATCACACCCCCTGCACCCCTGGTAGTTCTGCCCCTGTATTCATCTGTAGAATGCATGTTACAAGAGACTGACTGTAATTCCCAAAATCTTTTTGCATTGGAGTTGATAATTCATCTTAAATTGATTCATCCCTACCTCTTAAAATGATAAATTAAAAAGACAGAAATAGCTTTAATACAGCTAACATTTGAGAGAAGACCTAAAAACTGACCTTATGGTGTCAGGTAAAATACTACTCAAGTTTTTTTGCATTTTGCAGCCTGTTCGAAACCAGTTTAATATCAAACCAGCTAATTTGAGATCAGAAAAAGAAAATAAAGGTATGGGTTCCAGGTATGGGTTCCATTATCCAGAAAACTGTTAGCAATTTCCCATAGACTTCATTTTATATTTTTCTTTTTTCTCTGTAATAATAAAACAGTACCTTGTACTTGACCCCAACTAAAATATAATTAATACTTATTGGAAGCAAAGCCAGACTATTAGGTTTATTTAATGTTTAAATTATTTTCTAGGAGATTTAAGATATGAAGATCCAAATTACAGAAAGATCCCTGATTTGTAAACCCAAAGTCTGGAGCATTCTGGATAACAGGTCCCATACCTGTATTAGCTTCTATATAATAGAGCCCTATATCTGTTCAGACAACATGGAGATTCATCTTCAGTCTTGCAGCTTTTGTATATAAAGAAAAGCCAATCAGTTGTTTGTAATTATTACATACTACATACTATGTACAGGTATTACATACAGAATTCTCAGGACCCGGGGTTTTCCGGATAAGGGTTGTTTCCATAATTTGGATCTTCGTACTAACTCTGCTAAAAAAATATAAACATTAAATAAATAGGGTTATTTGGTCTCCAATAAGGATTAAGTATATTTTAGCTGGTATCAAATAAAAGGTACTGTTTTATTATTATTACTGTGAAAAAGGAAATCATTAAAAAAAAATGGAGTCTCATGGCCTTCCCGTAGTTCAGAACTTTCTGGATAATGGGTTTCTGGTTAATTGATTCCAAACCTGTACTATGTGACAGGCAGTGCAGTTTTAGTCAAATTAGGGTTGCGCTGAATCCATCACTGTTGGATTTGGCCAAATCTGAATCCATCCAACATCTGTAAATGTGCAATTGTTTATATTCAGATCAGCTAATAACCCATGCAAGAAGGAAAAGAAAATGATATTGGTTTTTGCCAATGGGAATGTAGCTTAGTGACTTTCACATGGTGCCTCACTTTATATGGCTAATTGCTGCTAAAACCTATTATTTACTTACACATGTTCTTGTGAAGCAAATTCAGCTTGCAGAGTGGGATCTTTCTTTCAAGCAGACCATACTGAGAGATTTTGCTTGTTCATGATCCAGCTGTCAGTCTAGTGATTTCATATTGTGGGATGCCAATGCATCTGTGCTCTTCTGCTTTCCTTAAACTGAGTTATCTGTCCCCAAGAAGCATGTTTCTGTTGTGCTACATTAATGCTCCTATTCACATTGCTACAGGCAGATCAGTTGCTGTTATATTTGCTAAGACATTCACCACCAGTGAGTCAGAAATTCTACTGCCAACGGGACATTTAAAGAACTTGTTCAGCCTATTTGCTGCTATTTGTACTTCTTTATTCACAATATATATAGCAGTCAGCTTCTATCATCACGGCTATTTAGAAACACACGACTAACAGGCTGCTCAAAATATTCCTATTCTTCAGCATTCATACTATGCATTTGCACTGCACACATCCCTGCCCAATGTCTTTTACTAAGTTATATTGTAAAGGCCACTATATTGTCCATAAGATGTATGCATTCCAAAACAAAAAAAACCCAATAGTAATTTACTACTACCTGTGACTGGCCCAAAGTGGCAATATGTGTGTTTTGGCAAATGCCAGAGAAGCTGTGGTGGGCTCCCATAGAGCGGTGCTTTATGTTGGGCCTGTGCTTGTCATGCCAGGGCTCATTCTATATTCTAGCCCATGCATGACTTGTGGTGTCACAAACACCTTTTGGTATTCAGGGCAGCTGGTAATGTTACAGTCACTCATGAATGGCGTTGCTTGTGATTAAGTGAGGATGGTCAAGGGCAGCACACGTATATTTATATATTATATATTCATGTATTTTTTATGATGTTGCCAGAAATGTGTAAACAGTTCAGAGAGTGAGTCTATGTTTCAGTTTTTTGTATAACTTTGATTTTTAGCTCTATATAGCCAATTCATTACTTTCCTCTTTGATTATGAGACTCACCTTGTGTAGGGGTTTGCATTCCAGAAGGGTTTGTGTAAAGAGCACTTCAGCGCACTCCTCTTCACACCAAATCCAAGATGGCTGCACCATTACTAGTAATCACAGCATACCGTTGCATGATGACATTACATCCTAGTTTGAAACCGGGTCTCTGACATCTTTTTGTTTCCAATTTTCATGCCAATAGAATAGAGGTAATTCCTGCATCTTCTATATTTGTTGTATTGACTGATCGTTGGTTCTTGACCCTTCTGCTTCAATCCTGACCACACTGATTGCTGTCTGACTATTTGCCTAGATTATGACTTTATGGGGGAAATTTATCAAAGAGTGAAGTTCCGCTACTAGAGTGAAATTCACCCTATGATAAATTCGCCTTTCAAAATCCCATAGAAATGAATGGAGAGCAGCAGAATTTCCCTCTAGTGGCGGAACTTCACTCTTAACTTCACTCTTTGATAAATATACCCCTGAGTCTTTTAACCACTTGTGTACCTCAACCTGGACTGCATTGCAGCTCTCTCCTTGGTCCTGACTTCAGCATCATAACTGTTGTTATGTCTTGTCAGTCATTTCCTCAGTTTTGCCCATGTTGGGGTTTCTCATCAGAAGGAACATGTATAGATAAAATATTCCAGGAAAAGTAAAACTTGAAATCAAAATGTAACAACTTTCCAAAAAGGCCCAATGAATATTGACTGTATATGGAATCTTACAGCAACCCTACTGAGATTTGCCAGAATCAACAGATTGCCTGATAGTCTGGGTCCTACTACATTGTGCATGGTGTAGGAGTGAAGCATTGGTCGCTGTTTGGATATTTCTTACTTTAAATATGAACTGAATTACCATTTAACAATCTGGATCATGATCTGTGTGTGCAGGTCCGGACTGGGAGTCAAAATAGGCCCTGGCATTCCAAGTACACAGTGGCCCAAATAGTCCTCCACCAGCCCACTAAATACTGACCTCCTATGGGACCTTACAGCAGCCCCTCTGGCATTTGCCAGAACCCACAGATTGCCAGTCCGGGCCTGTGTGGCCACCTGATTGAGTTTAAGAGATGATATTACAAGCCAGATTAACATAAGTATTTACTGAGAGAGTGTGCTAAAGACACCAGGATACATAAAGACACATACTGTAAATAAATACATGAAGAGTTTGCTAAAGACACCAGGATACATAAAGATGCATACTGTAAATAAATACATAAATACATGAAGAATGTGCATAAAGACACTGGGATACAATACAGAGAAGTCAGCACCAGAAGGAGTTGAGTTAGAAACACTGTTGCCTTTAGGAGCAGCACTGGAACCTAACCGTGCCCCCCAATTTACAGAAGTGACGTCACAAGGAAAGATGCACTTGATATTACTTCTAGTACACATCGCTTGTGGTTCTCATGCAGGGAGCCTGGTACCCCTTACTCCTCAGCTCCATCACTGGATTTTACAGAAAGTTTCCTTTGATGGCTGGAGGAATTTTTTATTTTTCCTAAAAAAATGTAATGAATTGTATAGACACCCAAAGGGCCAACCCCCTAAAGTTGCCTCCTTAGGCAAAGGTTCTCAGTTGCCTATATATAAATACAGCCCCGGTTAGAAACAAAATCTTAGACTGCACTTACAATCCACAACCAGAAATAAGAATCCGTTTGGTGTTAAATCTCTACTTCCCCTAACACATGTTTTAAATTTGTATTTAAGAGAGTCCGTGAACAATTTGGAAGCTCTTTATAGATTATTATTTAATTAGATGTACAGTCAACGTTAATATATTGTTTCTTGGACAGCACATTTTTTTCAAAAAAAATTGGAGGCTGGTTTTTCATGTCCCGATATTTTTCTCGATGGCAAAATATCAGTAAAAATATCAAACATTTCCTACTCAACCATTTATATAATTATTTTCTGGATTGTTCTGCCACATGCAGTTTGCATTAGGGAGCAATGATTTAGATGGATGAGAGTGCTGCTACTGAACAGTCCCAAGCTCAACCACCCCAACTGATTGGAATGGTGTTCAACTGCTCTGATATGTGTGTCAAAGGAACTGACACAGTTATCAGATTTGATAAATGCTTCAGTTCATTAAAAACTTTCCTAACTGTCAGGAAAATTATTCCATTCATTTTGTCGATAATGAAAGTATCAGTTTCTTTAAATAGAATTAAGCTGGAGAGATGTGTAGCTAGACTTGTAAAAGGTATGGGAGATTCAAACTATGAGGGTAGAATGTCAAGGTTGGGGTTGTTTTCTATGTTGAGAAAGTGTTTGTAAGGGGACATAATTACTCTTTACAAGTACATTAGAGGACATTATAGACAGATAGCAGGGGATTTGTTTTCTTCATGTAGAAAAGAACAAATAAAGAAGAGGCCTCCCCTTTAGACTTGGAGGAACTAAACTACAGATATTTATAGCAGGTTTTCATCAGATACCCTGATGTTTTTTGGTATTGTCTTATTATTTTTCTTGTAGTATTCTAAAAAGTAAAACTAAAGTTAGTTTAGTTTTGAAAACTCTGAATACACTGAAATAGTATAGAAGCATGTTGTTTCTTAGGTGACATTCCAGTCATACCATCATGCTGTCTGCTTGTAGCTGGCGTCAGTGTAGAATTATTGGTATTAACTTTATTTTAACAAAATTAAAATTAAAAAACAATCAAGAGGATAAATTATCCTAGAGTAGACACACAATGCTGCTTAGAATGACACCTGTGCCTAAAGAAGCTCATTTGTAACTTGCAGTCAGTGCCATGTTGCACTGCATGCATGCACATTAGAGAACCACAGTGTATTGCCAGCTGAGACCTTGGGGTATTTGAAGGGACCTCTAGAGTGGTAATTTCCCACCTGCACGGCCCGCCCACCGGTTGGGCTTTGAACAATAGCAAGAGCTTTCAGCCACTTAAAGTGAAAGTTGGGGCAAATTATCATCTGCTCTCCTAGAAGCATCAGAAAGTTTGATGGTATCTGCTACTAGTTTTGGGATAAATATGCATTTTCTACCCTAGATATTCTTGGTTCTTTGGCTGAGTGACATTTTTCCATATCAGTACCAATTTCATGAGCTAAAGGAAATGCACAACCAAAAGTTGGAAGTTCAAGGGAGCCCTGACTTAACATTGGACCTTCAAGTGGAGCTTGAATTGTAGGGCAACTACTGTTCCAGAGGTGCCCTTCCAGGCCCGGACTGGCCATTTGTGGGTTAGGGCAAATGCCAGAGGGGCTGCTATAAGGTCCCATAGAAAGTCAGTGTTTAGTGGGCTGGTGGGGGCTGTTTGGGCCTCTATGTTGGCTGATGGGCCTCTTGTGTACCTGAAATGCCAGGGCCTATTTTAATTCTCAGTCCAGTCCTGTGCCCTTCCATGACTTGTGCCAAGCAAATTGGATACTAATGAGTTTATTAATGCTGTGCAGTCCCAGACTTGTAGATTTGGGCTAATGCCAGAGGAGTTGCTGTAAGATTCCATAAGAAGTCAGTATTTATTGGACCTATTGGAGCTGGTTGGGGCCTTTGTGTACTTTAAATACCAGAACCTATTTTGAATTTCAGTCTGGACTTGATGCTGTGCACTGTAAGTGACTCAATTTGTGTCACAGAAGTGGGTGTTACTATGTAACTGTACTGGAGCAACACATGGAATTTGCAACGTATGATGGTTATGCTGGAATTCCAGTAACAAAAAAAAGCACTGCATTGTGGGTAAAAGATGGGGCAATTTACATTCAAAAGTTCTACTTTGTACTTTCCTGCATTGGTGTATGAGCCCTAGAATATTAAAATGCATGTGGTGTATTTCAGATTCCTGGTAAAGCTATTTTTCTTTGTTCTACCTTATGAAAAATCTGGACAATTCAGACACAATAGATTCTGAAACACTGATATACTTAAGATTAACTCATTAGAGTTTAGCCATATGGGGTTTACCTTGAAGAGGTATTGGGGCTTATGAATTTTATGATCATAACTTTGCAACAATAACTATAACTTTGTAAATACATGCACTTGCATACAGTATATAATGGATTACTTATGAGACAGGGGTCTAGGTAGTATGATCAATCCCCCTTCTTTTTCTCTATCATTTAGAGAAATACAGAATGACCCTATGGTACTGTAATGCTACATACATTGTCCAGTATTGATGCAATCTATGACCTTCTTTCCTCTTAAATGAATCAACGAATATTAAAATATATGGACAGTGTACACTATGGAAAATGGCATTCTTATATTTTGGAGTTTCCAGATAATAGATCTTATACTTGTATAGAAAAACACAAAATAAGAAGCTTTCCCATCAGGTGGTTACAGTCTTTTTACAGTTGGTTCCAGTCTGTTTGGAATAAAAGCAAACAGTTGTTTTTCTATCTTTGATACATAAAGAGTTTCTTCAAGGGAATTCAGAGACTTAAGGTGGCCTAAGACAGAGAGGCGATGTTGCCAAATGAGCGGATCTGTCCTTGATATGCCCACCTTGAGGTGGGCGATATTGGGTTAATCTGATCATGGGTCCTAATGCCCAACGATCAGATCAGAATGGAGGAGATACGGGCAGCTGGATCGTGGGACCACATCAACGAACAGATGCGGCCTTGATCCGATGGGATTTGTAGTCCCGTCCAATCAACATCTGGCTGACTTTCGGGCAGATATCGATTAGAGGGCCCCATACCCGACTCGGTCTGTCTGCAGCTTTTATCGGCCTGTGTATGGCCACCTTTACTCTGTTCTGTTCTCTATCTTCATTATAGTGTTGTACTAATTTCCCTTATTCCTTACCATTAGATTAAAAACTGGCAATATGACTTACAAGATAAATATCCTATTCAATGGAGTCCATTGTACTGTATGTCATTGGGTGGGGGCCCCTCCTTTTGCATATAGGACAAAGTAAGTTTTATTTAAAGTTTTTTTTTTGCAAGTGCAATATAAAATGTCTTACTAAAACTTAAGTTGGCCATACTTGGGCCCCTTTAGACTTGGCCCCCTGCCCTTGTATGCGGCCCTTTGACAGGCAGGGGCATTCAGTGGGTCCTTACCACCCTGAGTCGGCCGTTCAGATGCCCCCTCCCTTCAAACACACTGCTTACTTTTTTGAGCCTGGGAGTGGGATACATAGGCTTCAATGCTAGCGCGCAGAGCACTAGCAGAGCCCCAACTCCCATTTAAAAAATTGGAATTTTGGCTCTTAAATTTCCAGGAGCTGGTTTTTGCCTCCTCTGGTAACTTGTGGGCAAGTTTCTGAACTCACCTCATGGCAACAGCACCCCTGCCAGCAGCCTACCTGATTGATATCTGGCTGAAAAGCATCCAGGTGTCAGTTGGGAAGGTTTGATTTTCCTGCTGGATGGAAGATCACACATGCGTGTTCATGTGGTCCTCAATTGCTGGCATTGCTGGCAATTATGATTCAAATGAAAGGCCAGATATAGCTCACCTCAAGGTGGCCATATTGATGAAAGATTCAATTGTTCAACAACCTCGCCAAACAAGTGTATCTTATAATGTATAACTAGCTTTACTTCTCTTCTGTATCCCTTTAAACCATCCCTCCATCCTTCATAAAAGTAATATTTCATTATACTTCTGTTCTCTGTTTCAAATACTATCTGGGGTGAGACCATGCACACATAAATCATCCTGGACATGCCTTGCTTACAATTATTCTTTCGTACATGTGCAGGTTTATGGGGTAGAGGGGTTTATTATGGAATTAACATATATATATATATATTTTTAATTATAATTCTTTGTGATGCAGAACTGTATGTTTCTAAGTTCTGGGCAGCATTCCTGTGGTCCCTGTGTGGTTAGATTCACTCATGTGACTTGCCCTTAGTTTTCAGAGTTCTCTTCTTCTGCACAAAATGAAGCATTCTTTATATATCCATTATATTTCCATTATTGGCCAGAGGTTGGCATGTTTCTCCCATGCGGCTAATCAAAAAGGCCACACTAATCAAAAGGGCCACACATTAGATTTCATTTGTTTCCTGTTGATCCTTGTTGATGAGCATTAACTTTTAATAAAAGAAACATCACCTATTATTAATATTAACAACCTTTAGCACTGTAGAAGAGAGTCCCATTTGTTGCAGTTACCATGGAGGCCACAGCTCAGTACACCTATGAGACCTGTTATCCAGAATGCTTGAGAATTGGGATTTTCTGGATAGTGGTTCTTTCCGTAATTTGGATATTCATACCTTAATTCAACTAGAAAATCATGTAAATGTTATAGAAACGTATACAAATTTGGATAATTTGAATAAAATGGAGTCTATGGGAAACAACCTTTCCATAATGTGTAACGTTCAGAATGGGTTTCCTGATAATGCACCCCGCTTGAGGGTACAACATCTCTTACAAAACATGGTGAGCAATTTACAGTAGTAATTTAACAAAAGCTGACAGTGTGCTGGCCCTGGCTACTCATAATGCCCTAATGGTTCACAATAAAGTGGGTAGCTTGTCCACATCCCTTTTATGTCACTCAGCGATTTTTTTTCTACAGTTGCATATAGACTGACCATGAAGAATTGACTGGCCTATGTCATAAAGTAAACAAACGGATTCTTTAGCCTTGCATGTCAGACATCATAGTGTAGGCAATGAAATTCAGGTGGAACTATCCTAATATCTCATTAGTTCTCTTCTCTTGGCCTATTGGCTCTCTCCAAAAAATTGCAGTGATCCCATTCCTGCCATGAAGAAAGAAACCATTAGAATTCAGAATATATAAATAATGATGGGCGAATCGGCGGCGTTTCGCTTCACCAAACTTTTCGGGAATTTCTCTAGAACGGTGAAAAATTCCAAAAACTGCGTCACGTTTTGGACGTACGTGTCCCTTTTTGGACGCCGGCGCCCATTGCCAGTGGCAAACAAAACAGAAAAATTTTCGCCAGAAGAAATTTCGCTGGCGTTTCGCGCATTTATTCACCTGCGGCAAATCGTGGGAATTCACCATGAATTTGTAGCAGGCGAATAAATTCGACCCTTGATAAATCTGCCCCTAATTGTTATTACTAGACTATAATATACTCAGGTAGTTCCTATAATTGAATTGCCATTTTCCGCATCACTATATATATAAACAATATATAAACAGAAAGGTAGCAGCACTTCTGTTTTCATGAAGATAAATTCTCACATATGACAATTCCAGAGAATATATGCATATATTATTGGCAGTGGTTTTATACAAATATACATATATATATATTTATATAAAACCACTGCCAATAATATACACACTGCTATGTCTGGAAATTGTTCCTAAACTAACTCTATATCAAGGATAAAGTTGCAGCAGTTAGGGCAGGGTTTCTTTGTGTTTACTAGCTCTGTGCTTTGCATCCAGCACTGGACTGGAAATATGTTACTGGGTGCAGAGTGCAAATAAGCATGGGGACATGGAGGTTTTCTGCACTTGAGTCCTAGTTCAAAGTAGATGAAAAGTTTTATATTTGGAGCTCATATTTCATGTAGTTAGACTGCATATAACCATTAGCAAAATATTGTTTTATTATTTTGTATTATTTTGTACAGGTATAGGATCCATTATACAGACAGCTCAGAATTATGGGATAGCCATCTCCCATAGACTCAATTTTAATCAATTAATTCAAAATAAAAAATGATTTGCTCATTTCTGTAATAATAAAACAGTACCTTGTACTTGATCCCAACTAAGTTATAAGTAATCCTTATTGGAAGCAAAAC
>CM044439.1:37949693-37962772 GCA_024363595.1 Xenopus borealis | reverse complement strand
TTTTCCACAGCCTATCTATTTACCCAGTTTTTATTTTTACCCTGAACTGTTCCTTTAAAGTCCTGTCCATTTTGGGATCTGCAATTTGTGACTTCCCACAGAAAACGGGTGCCACCCCCTCCTGCCCCTCAGGGTTGCATCAGGGCCTTGTCCTTACCCGCCTGATTTATTGTAGGCAGCAACAACAGAGAAGGGATGAGCCTCCTGACGCTACTCTTTGCACAGATTTTTGATCCAACACTCCATGCAAAGAGCAGCTATCCTGGAAAAGGTGCAGGCCCGGACTGACCATTTGTGGGTTAGGGCAAATACCAGAGGGGCTGCTATAAGGTGCCATAGAAAGTCAGTGTTTAGTGGGCTGGTGGGGGCTGTTTGGGCCTCTATGTGGGCTGATGGGCCTCTTGTGTACCTGAAATGCCAGGGCCTATTTTAATTCTCAGTCCAGCCCTGAAAAGGTGTAACTAGTTATTACTGGGCCTCATAGGAAATAGTTTTTCAGGCACCAAAAATTGTAGAGGTTGACCTGTGTTACCAATATTTATGGAATTAGTTTGTGAATTAGGGCTTCCTGGGACTGCTATACCCCTGGGCCCCCCTACAGCAACAGTGTCTGCTTCTTCTCTAGTTATACCCTGTGCCTGGTACCACAAGTGCTCAAGAAATGAGCACCTATGGCACCTACTTCTCCTATGGGAGAAGTTATAGTGGATTTCTGGTACTTTATTTTTACTGATACTTTTCTATTTCTCCTATAATGTAAGGGCAATGTGCAATTTATTTGCACTTTGCACCCTGGTTTATTTGAATATAGAATTGCTGCAGGTCTCAATGCATCTTGGCTTACCTATTCAAAATTTTTATCAGTGCTTCTCCAGTGAAGAAATTTAAGAGGGTAACTTTAATTGCATATAAAACATAATAGCTCGCTCTTCTCACAAATAAGTTTGTCTCTCGGCAAAGCTTTCAGGACTTAACATTTTCATTAGTGCTATCAGGAAAGATACAAATAGACAGCTGCATTTACAGCTCGCCATCAAACGACGATAAAAAGGAGCGGTTTATAAATCAGATTATGCACAAAAATTGGCTAATGGTAATAATTTATAACCTGTTACTAAATAATAACGTATTCAAGAGTCGCCATAATATGATGAAAGGAACTCTATATTAAAGAAATCCCCCACGTACAATGAGGACAGATGATCTGCAGGAAGATACAATGCTTTGATAAAAGCACAATAAGAATACAGAATAATAAGCTTCTCTTTGAGTATTAAAATAAAAATGAACATTCACATTTTTTAAACATTTTTAGATGGTATGTCAAGATGAAATTCTGTACAACAAACAGGATGCACACATTCATTCATGCTAGGCTTTGGTACAGTATGTACTGATGGGCTTCATTTACCACTAGTCCGTGCAAGTGCTATAGCAATGATCTCCAACCAGTGCCTCAAGCACAACATGTTGCTCTCCAACCCATTGGATGTTGATCCCAGTGGCCTCAATGCAGGTGCATATATTTAAACTTCTAGCTTGGAGGCAAGCATTAGTTGCATAAAAACCATGTGTACTGCCAAACAGAGACTCCTGCGGGCTGCAAGTCCAGAAAGGTTGGGGACCCATGCGCTATCGCAATTTATGACCATTAAGGCCCATGCACAGACCATGTGCACCCGGGGGAATGATCTGCTGCACAATATTTCCAGGCAAGAGGGAGCTATGTATTTAAAGGAAAAGTAAATGTTTTTCTTTTTCTTTCTGTAAATTTGCTCTAAACAGCCCCCCAGATTAATGTACCTTAGTCCCTGCTGCAAGTCTGCTCTGGTTTCTGTGTTATCAGCAGCTTGTTTCCCCTTCTTCCTGGTGCAGAGTGAAGCCCAGCCCCTTAGTTTACTGAGCTGTCCATTTGCTGCTGTTCCACAATAGAGAGGAAGAGGGAGCCAGTGTGTGCATTAGTAAGCTAGTTTCCCCAAGCAAAAGGTGCTAAACACACTGCTCTCTGCTATGTCACAGTATGCAAATGATCTCCAGGACTAGTCCAAGAGATAAGGTCAGCTCAGTAAGCTAAGGGGCCGGGCTTCACTCTGCACCAGGAAGAAGGGGAAACAAGCTGCTGATAACACAGAAACCAGAGCAGACTTGCAGCAGGGACTAAGGTACATTAATCTGGGGGGCTTTTTAGAGCAAATTTACAGATAGAAAAAAAAAGGTTTACTTGTTATTTAAAGACATGCTAGATGGGGGGGGCTAGGACTTCCCATTTTGGAAACAGTGCCACTGAATGAAAGCAGCACAGAATTCAATGCAAGGTGAAACTCTTCGCACTCCATTTAAGTGTAAAGAGTTGTTAAACCAGCTGGGCAAGGTGCACTTAGGGGCAAGGGATACATAAGATTTATTCAGCAACCTGGGGGGTCATGCATTAGATCTGACATCCACCAACTACTAGTGGGTTGGATAAGGGGATTATTTAAATATGCACCAAATCGTGGCCAAGGAACTACACTGAGCTATTGCAGGAGAAATATGGCCTACCAAACCTGTGGCCCCACTGTTGGACTGGGTTGCCAGGGGCCCACCAGAAAACCTTAGACCAGGGGCCCACTTAAACTATTATTTCTTCTCTCCTCACTTAACCTCTTTATTCTCCTATTCTTTTAGATCTACTTACTATACTCTTTTCTTCCATTATTAAGCCTCTTTTTCCAAATAAAGAAATAGGGAATGAGCATGAAATAGGACAAATTGTTAGAAGCAAGAGACCCACTGACACCTGGGCCCGCCGGGAGTTTTCCTGGTATCCCTGTGGGCCAGTCCAACACTGTGTGACCCCCCCCCCCCTCATGCCCTATACGCCAGTAGAATGAGAATCAAAACATTTGGCAGTCTTTCCTTTTTTTCTGAAAGTGTAATGCAAGGTATGCCAAACTAAGTAGGAAAGAGTTTATGGTATGAACTGTGAACTGCGAAGCCAAAGCAAAAAAAACATTACTTGCAACCATTCTTCAAAGCTTCAAAGCTCATCCTGTTACACAAATCACTGTACGTGAGGCAACTGGTAGCAAATCCTTCACATTTATTAGACATATCAGGAAAGTGATTAAGAGTTGTTTTAATCAGTGTTAATAGCTGCACTTGTGTTCATAGATAGTGTCAAGAAACACGTCTTTAATCAGCGTATAACTTGAGCCAAATCACTGTACTGTATTAATTAATTGTACATAAATAGAAAAGAAACCAAGCAGTGTTTAAAGGCAAAGTAACACCAAACTAAGCTGCATTGTAGCCACAGAGGCAGCCATCAAATTGGAAAAAAGTAGAAAAGGCACAGATAACAGTAGATAACAGATACACTCTCAGGGCCTCTCCTGCCATGAGGCAAGTTGAGAACCACAAAAAGCCGCCTCTTGTAACTGTTTTCACCCAGAAATTCTACTCCGCTAGTGCACAGCGTGCTATTGTATTCCCTGCACCAGCGACGCTATCCCCTTTGATCCGCTCTAACGCTGACTTCTAAGCACAGAGAAGAAGGGCGGCTGCCCCAGAATAGCCGCTGTACACTCTGTAAAACACCATTGTATTCTTCAGAACTGATCTGTTATCTTCTGCGTAACTTGTGCCTTTTCTCCTTTTTTCCAACTTGAATGGCTGCCCCCTTGGCTACACAGCAGATTTATTTTTTATAAATTACAGATGTCTTTCTAAAGCAAAAACATTTTATTATCAGTGCAGGGCAACAGTTCATTATATTTTAATAACTCTTAAATACTTTTATATTTTAGTGTTACTGTTCCTTTAAAGGCTAAAGAAAGGTTAAAACTAAGTAAGCCTTATCAGAAAAGGTTCACCTAAATATACCAGTAAAACCTCAAAGCAGTGCTGCCACGAGTCCTCTGTCAAAAGAAAACACAGCATTTCTTTCCTTCTATTGTGTACACATGGGCTTCTGTATCAGACTTCCTGCCTTCAGCTTAAACTTCATTGCCCTGGGAGTGAGCATGCTCAGTTTGCTCCTCTTCCCCTCCCCCCCTTCTCTGCTGTAATCTGAGCCCAGAGCTATAAGTGAGCAGATAGAGACTCAGACAGGAAGTGATGTCACACCAAGCTAATAATGCAGCTGCTATCCTAAACAAACAGAGAGCTACTAGAGCTTTTTACTTAGGTATGGTAAAACATTCTACAAAATAAATATAGCATTCTAAGCTTACACTATTGCAGCTAATCAAATGGCAATAAAATGTCTCCGTAGCTTTAAGAAAAAACAGACTATAGCTTAATGTGTTACCTGGTCTCCACACTATAACTGTATCAGCAAGAGCTCCTATATGACAGGTATGGGATCTGTTTATAAAGAATGTTCTGAAGTATTTAAAGGATGTCTCCCATAGACTCCCTTTTATCCAAATAACATAAATATACATTTTTTTTAATTTTTCCTTTTTCTGTGTAATAATAAAACCGCACCTTGTCTTGTATCCAAACCAAGACACAATTAATCCCTATTAGAAGCAAAACCAGCCTATTGGATTTATTGAAAGCGGTTGTTCACCTTTGAGTTAACTTTTAGTATAATGTAGAGAGTGATATTTCGAGACAATTTGCAATTGGTTTTAATTTTTTATTGTTTGTGGTTTTATAGTTATTTAGCTTTTTTTTCAGCAGCTCTCTAGTTTGCAGTGTCGGCAATTTGGTTTCTATGGTACAAATTACCCTAGCAACCCTGCATTGATTTGAATAAGAGACTGAAATATGAATAGCAGATGGACTGAATAGAATAAGTAATAAAAGGTGGCAATAACAATACATGTGTTGCCTTACAGAGCATTTGTTTTTAGATGGTGTCAGTGACCCCCATTTGAAAGCTGCAAAGAAACAGAAGAAAATCGCAAATCATTAAAAAAAACTATGAAAAATAAAAAATGAAGACCAATTGAAAAGTTTCTTAGAATTGGCCCTACTAAAATATACTAAGTTAACTTGAAGGTGAACCACCCCTTTAATGTTTACATTATGTTTTACCAGACTTAAGGTACGAAGATCAAAATTACTAAAAAACCCTTATCCGGAAAATCTCAGGTCCCCAGCATTCTGGATAACAGGTCTCATACCTTTACAGGTATGGGACCTATTAACCAGAAACCTGTTATCCAGAAAGCTCAGACTTTTGGAAGGGCCGTCTCCCATAGACTACATTTTATCTAAATAATCCAAATTGTTAAGGGGTCACTGACCCCAGCTAAAAACAAATGCTCTGTAAAGCTACAAATGTATTGTTATTGCTACTTTTTATCAGTCGTCTTTCTATTCAGGCCCTCTCCTATTCCGTTTCCAGTCTCTTAGGGGCAGATTTATTATTGGTCGAATTTCGAATACAAAAAAATTTGAAATTTGACCATGGGAATAGTGGGTGAAGTAAAGCAATTCGATCGATCGAATAGGTAAAATTTGAACAATCAATCGTTCGAATCTAAAATAATGATTCCCAATTCAATAGCTTGGTTCTGGCTAAGTATGTGGTTGAAAAAATTTAAAGGGGAAGAAATTTGACCATCGAATAAAATTTTATTGGAATATACAAATTATTCGAATTCGACTATTCGACCGTCGAATTTGCCTAATTTTCAGAGCCGAAGATTCAAATTTAATTAAAATTCGATCGAACTTCAAATTCTTCATGTGAATTTTGTAAATCTGACCCTTAGTAAAATCAGTGCATGGCTGCTAGGGTTATTAGGTTCCTAGAAATCTGATTCCAGTTGTGTGTGCGTCAATATATGTTGTTATAACATGGATTCAGTACTAGTAGAATCATGAGTACACATACAGGCATATTTATAATGTTGTGTAAAAAACAGTAGGCAGGGCTGATTTACATAGTGGGCACCCCTAGGTCCACTGCCGTTCATTGCCCCTGTCCCCTCCCCTTTATTTATGCAAATTTCTATCTTCAGGACCTGTGTAATGGGGATTGGTTCACTGGAAATTTAAAAGATTATTGTTTCTAATGTGCATCCCCAGTGTTTTTGAACCAATGCGGGTGTGGTTGGGCAGCATGCTACCCCCTAAAATCGCGCCACCCTTGGTGGCCATGCCACAAATCCAGGGCCTGACTGCAGAATAATACACCACACATCTCCATGCATCGCCATGTAAAACATGTATAACATTTTTATGCGTTTTTTCTGATGACTTCCAGTGGAAGCAATGTAAAATAATGGTGGCAAATCTGGCATTTGCATGGCGTAAAATTACACAAACCATGCAATGTTTTACATTAGCTTTTTACACCGTTTTATGCCCCGGAGTGTTAAAGAAGACAAGAAGCACATAAACTCCATTACCTATTGTTTTGTCTATGATTAGCTAGAGGGACCAGGGGGAGGGTCTGGAGGGAAGATGCCACTTCACACATAATAGAGCATTTTACAGCAGCATAGTGAATATACTATTTTCCTTGACTTCTTCTTACCCTTTGGGCTCTGGTCCTTAAGAAGGTCATTAATGAGCTGGAGAGAATGCAACTAGACTGGTGAAGGGAATGGAACAATTAAACTATGAGGACTGTCAAGGTAGGGGTCATTGAAAAGGAACTTGCAATGGGGATATGATTATTCTTTAGAAGAACATTGGGGCATATTATAGACAGATAGCAGGGGAAGCTTTTTCCCATAGAAAAGATCAAAGAACAAGAGGTCACACTTTTAGACTTGAAGAGCTGAATGGGTTCTTCTCGGCGAGGACAGTGAGGTTGTGGAATGCCCTGCACGATGATGTTATGATGAAGGATTCTATTAATGCCTTTAAAAGTGGCTTGGATGATTTCTTCAACAAGCTTAATATCCAAGGCTGTTGTGATCTTAAGATATACCATTAGTTCAGGTATCAGAATATGTAGTTTATATGTGTGCATGTATAGATAGGTCTGTGTGTGTGTGTGTGTGTGTGTATATACAGTATATGAGGGATTGAATGTAATGGACCTTAAATGTACTCAATCAAAGATGTGATTTTATGTACATGCAGTTTCTCTTCTTTTATTTCCCCTTAGTTTGGACAGCTAAGGTGGTCTTCATGGAGCCCTGGGGGATTATTTTCCATCCTATGGTAAAGTTTGATGTCAGAGCAATTTAATGTTGTCCATTAAGGGACAGTATTGATATATATATCTGGATCCTACCTAGAGGGGAGGTGGGTACAGGATTGGGTCTGTGTAGGAATCATGCCCAATTGAGGAAATTTTAGTTTAGCAATAGCAGATCAGGTGTAGTTGCTCCAGGAGCAAGAGGCATCAGTAGACTTAATAAGCAGCTATACACTTCAACAGGGAGATTTGTTGGGGGTAGCACCCTTGCAGTGACAGAGCTGCCAGTTAGGAACACAAGTGGGTGAGCTCAGGAGCAGGGAAAGCTGCCAGGTGTAAGATACCCTGTGAGATGTCCAGTGCTGGGGAAAGGATTGCCAAGATGGGTTGTACTTGTCCCCTGGAGGGAAAACATTTCAAATTGTAAAGGGTTTCCACTGACTGAGACAAACTGATATTGACTAAACTGCATGGATATTTTGATACTGAGTGCTTGCCTGCCTGTCATCAATAAAGAGCTTTATTTGTTTGAAGAAACATCTGGCTGCAGCTATTTTAAAGTTGGGTGGCCGGTGTTCAGCTAACCAAAGGGTCCTGGGTACGATGGCAGTAAATTACACTCTTAGGTAAAGCCAAAGGTTTGCTACATACCCAATTAATCTTTGACTAAAAAAGGAAGGTTTGGTACCATAGCAGAAAATGTTTACTGATAACAGTATCTTTTCTCTCCATTCCGTTCATGAGTAAGTTAGAGAAAAATGCTTTGGTTGTGCAAAAAGGAATAAACACTTTGGTGCTAAAGCTCCATATATTGCTTCATTCTTTTTCCGTTTATATGGGAAATACCTATAGGCTGATGCTTACTTGTTGAACATTTATTGCTTCATAACATACTGTAAATACAGTGAAACACGCCTATAATGGAGCACAAAGGACTTTTGTAGATCACAAGCATTAATGCTTCTAAACGATGAGTGGCAGTACAAGGAATGGAGCAATAAGGTATTTATTTGCTCCCCAACCTAGGCTAATGTTCTTGCTCTTTCCAGCTTCATGTGCCAGGTATGGGGCTAAAAGTGCAGTAATCCTACTGCACCGCTACCTTGTGCCACTTTGGGGGCCCAATGCCCACTACCTAGAGAGCCAGGACAAGACACAATACTTTTTTCAATATGCAGAGGTGTAGACATTTGAATAGATAATAATGTGCTCTGGGTGGGACCACTCAGTTTGCCTCATGTTTACTAATTATAAATCAAGCACAACATTCACGGTAACCAAAAAATGCATGTGGTCTGCAGCAAGAAAATGGTCTAGGTTAACATAAGTCTATAGCCATTTAAAGGGGTTGTTCACATTAAAATAATGTTTTTGTAAGATGCAGACAGTGATATTTGAAGACAATTTGCTATTAGTTTAAATTTTTTATAATCTGAAGTTTTTGAGTTATTTAGCTTTTTATTCAGGTTTGCAGTTTCAGCAGATTAGTTCTTATTTAAAAACCCTTTATTTGAATTTAGGACATCACTGCGGCCTTTTTTCAAGCACTGCAGTTTAAGCAATCTGGTTGCTAGGGTACAAATGACCATAGGAACCATGCATTGAATTTAATAAGAGACTAAAATATGAAGAGGAGAGGCCTGAATAGAAAGATGAGTAATAAAAAGTAACAATAACATTACCTTTGTAGCATTACAGAGCAGTGACCCTCATCTGAAATCTGGAAAGAGTCAAACGATGAAGGCAAATTATTCAAAAACTATAAAAAAAAAAAAGAAAAATGAAGGCCAGTTGAAAAGATGCTTGGAATTATCTATAACATGCTAAACATTCATTTAAAAATGAAATATGAAAAGGAAATAATCTTCTATAATGTAGGGACATGCAATCAAATTCATCAGTTATTTGTAGTAAGTAGAATCTGGGTCCCATGAGCCTCCAACAGGCTATACTTAGGGGGCGATGTACTAAATTTACGTGAATAGATCGAAGTTCGATCAAATTCGATTGAATTTCGATCGTAGGATTTATTCGATTGGTCGAATATGCAAATTTTGGCATATTCGATCATCGAATAGCGAATGGTGGAATGATCGAATACATTCGAATAGATTCGAATGATTGAATATTCGATCATTCGATCAGCGAAGGATTTAAATTTTAAAGTTTATTCGATTGCTTACTTTGCCAGATTGGACCTACCGAATTGCAATAGAAGAGTATGAGGCTAAGTCCTGATCGAATAGGATTCGAACGATCGAAGTCTTCAATCGTTCAAATTGTACCAATCATTTGAATGATTAAATGATTTATTCGACTGATCGAATAAATTTGTATTCAATCGTCGAATAATCGAATATGGAATAAAAGGTAGCCTAAAACTATTCGATTGGCATTTGACGATCGAATGCTAATCGCATATCGAATTTGGTCAAGCTAATTATGGGGAATAATAGTAAATTTGCCCCTTATTCTTCTATCACTTTGGTTGCCATTGGTTGAGCATTGGACACATTTTTTACTAAGATAAAGGTAAAATATGAGTTGAAACCATTCATACTGGCTCACAGAATTTCCTGTTGCTACAGGTATTACATCACTTATACAGAAAGCAATGACAGCCCATATTCAGAAACCTGTTATACAGATAGCTCTGGATTAAAGGAAGGCTATTTCCCATTCCCATTGAGCCTATTTTAAGTGAATAATCCTTTTTCTCTGCAACAATAAAACTACTTGATGGTAACTAAGCTGCATGAATTCATATTGGTGGAAAAACATTTAATAAACATACAAACAATGTATAGCATTCAATAATACGGTGACAGCAACGCTATTTGCTGCATTGTCCTAAAGTTACATTGTTTGGACTCTCACTTTGCATCACAAAAAGAAATGCAATTTCTTTGGGTCAAATGTGGACTTAGAGTAAACCGTAAAGTACTGTGTTGTGTTCTTGTGAAGGAAATAATCTTCTCGGCATGTTTAAGACTGTTTAAAAGCTTTCATTAAATTTGTAAAGTGATTTAATGGCCCTCATCGTTTTATCGCACAAAAGTGGGAAAGTAAATATGTAATACATTTAAATTGTCTCTTTCTGTCACTCTTGACCAAGGTTATGAATGTATTTTTAAAAATGAGCGCTATTGTGTTTCTTACAAGGATTTGTAATGTAGAAAGACGTGCCATTTGCTTCAATAAGTGTGATGCTTTATTGATTTAAGTGCAAGCATTTTCATGCATGAAAAGAAACATCTTTACTCTGGAAATGAATAGGCTGACACTGAACTTTAAGAACCAGAAATTCTATCTTTTGTGTCAATATCAACACCAACTCTATTATCTCGGTTAACTTTTTGCCACCTCATTTTAAGGTTAAACTCGATGCCCATCCTTGAAATATGAATGTATCTGCCATTCAGATAAAAAAACCCTTTCAAATAAGTCATTACAAAAGGAAAACATATTCCAAGAGAAATCGAAATGTATTTGCAAAATAAACTGTGTGATTGCTGAGTTCACAAATGTTGGAAAATATTGTCTCCTTACAAGAACACAAAAATAATATATTCATTAAAGAATTTCATGCAGTCCTTACTGGAACATTAATGTCGGATTTACAGTTAATTATGTGCCTATTCCCTTATTTATATATAGATATATATATATATACATACTATACAGGTATGGGATTGGTTATGCGGAAACCCATTATCCAGAAAGCGCCAAGCAACAGGATGGCCATCTCCCATTGAATACATTTTAATCAAATAATTGAGGTTTTAAAAAATAATTTCCTTTTTCTCTGTAGTAATAAAACAGTACCTTGTATTAATCCCAGTCACCATAATCAGTGCTTATTGGAGGCAAAACAATCCTATTGGGTTATTTTTTTTATAGTACATTTGAGGTGTGGTGAGTTAAATTATAGAAAGATTCCTTATCCAGAATACCCAAGGTCCCGAGCATTCTGGATAACAAGTTCCATGCTAGTGAGTATGTGTATGTATATAAATAAATAAATATAAATATATATATATATATATATACATATATATATATATAGTTTTCTGCCTACTATAAATGTGCAAGACTATAATGTGAAAATTATCAGAAATTCTTTGTTAACATCCACAACAGCCCAATATCACATTTACATAGTTACCTCTTGCCCTCTGTAGGTATTTAAATTTTGAGTCACTACCTTTTTAATTAGAAAGGGAATAATTTTATTTTAATTATAAAGGGAGCTCTCCATTGACCAGCAGTAAGTTTCTCGTCCAGTCTAGTACTGTAAAAGTGGTTGTTGCCAAAGAAAAATTGGTTTTAAAAACAATTTATATGTATTTGGTCTTTAGGAACCATAATCTGTTGCAACCACAGTAATTAAAAATCAGTGCATTAAAGGAATTGCCAGATTAACATCTATAAATATAGTGGGCACCAATGAAAAAACTAGGGATGCACACAATCCACTATTTTGGGATTCGGCCGAATCCCAAATCCTTGGCGAGAGTAATAGATATATCTATCGAGAGAGATAATAGATAGAAAGTTTATTTGATTGATTGATAGATGATAGATACATGATAATTAGATAGCTACCTAGATAGATAGGTAGGTAGATAGATAGCTAGTCAGATAGATAAATAGATGATAGATAGATAGATAGATTGATTGATAGATAGATAAATAGATGATAGATAGAGAGACACACATAGATAGATAGATAGATAGATAGATAGATAGATAGATAGATAGATAGATAGATAGATAGATAGATAGATAGACAGATAGATAGAATAGGCAGGTAGGATACGTGATAGTCAGAAAAATAGGTTTTAAAAACAATTTATATGTATTTGGTCTTTAGGAACCCCAGTAATTAAAAACTAGTGCATTGAAGGAATTGTCAGATCAACATCTGTAAATATAGTGGGCACCAATGAAAAAACTAGGGATGCACATAATCCACTATTTTGGGATTCGGCCAAATCCCACATCCTTGGTGAAAGATTTGGCAGAATCTGAATCCTAATATGCGTATTAAAATTAGGGCCACTTAAAATTTTTTCTTACATCCTTGTTTGTGTGGATTTGTTTCGTCCGAATCTGAATCCTGCTGAAGAAGTCTGAATCTCGAATTTGACGCATCCCTAGAAAAAAACAAGTTGAAAATATCTGTGACATATCTAAAAGAGAAGGGTTTATGAAACACTGCATTAAAGGAACAGTTATTACCTACTTTCAGAGGTATATATGCACATTATGTATGGATAGCGAAATAGATATATCTATCGAGAGAGATAATAGATAGAAAGTTGATTGAGAGATGATAGATACATGATAATTAGATAGCTACCTAGATAGACAGATAGGTAGATAGATAGCTGATATCAAATAGATAAAAACAGTAGATGATAGATAGATAGATAGATAGATAGATAGATAGATAGATAGATAGACAGATTATCCACTATTTTGGGATTCGGCCGAATCCCAAATCCTTGGTGAAAGATTTGGCTGAATCTGAATCCTAATATGCGTATTAAAATTATGGCCACTAAGGGACAAAGAGAACCCACATCCTTGTCTGTGTGGATTTGTTTCGGCCAGGGGCTTGTATTTGGCCGAATCTGAATCCTGCTGAAGTCTGAAACTCGAATTTGACGCATCCCTAGAAAAAAAAAGTTGAAAATATCTGTGACATATCTAAAAGGGGTTATGAAACACTGCATTAAAGTACCAGTTATTTCTTACTTTCAGAGGTATATCTGCACATTATGAATTGATAGAGAAATAGATATATAGAATGCTAATCTGGGCTATCCAGACCACAGATAAAATTCATCATATTCATATGAGCATGGGTTACATTGGACTCTCTCTTCAGGATCCCGGGCCGTCGCTAAGTGGAAGCATTCTCTCTACAGTTTTATGCAACCAGGGCCGCCAATAGAAATCACGGGGCCCCGCACAACAACATTTTCGG
>CM044439.1:37875911-37888951 GCA_024363595.1 Xenopus borealis | reverse complement strand
ATTGTTATTGCAACATTTTATTACTTATCTTTTTATTCAGGCTCCTCTCCTATTCATATTGAAGTCTCTTATTCAAATCAGTGCATGGTTGCTAGGGTAATTTGGAACCTAGCAACCAGATTGCTGAAATTACAA
Organism: Xenopus borealis; assembly: GCA_024363595.1. Taxonomy (NCBI): domain Eukaryota; kingdom Metazoa; phylum Chordata; class Amphibia; order Anura; family Pipidae; genus Xenopus; species Xenopus borealis. Next base: position 37,888,816 of record CM044439.1, on the reverse strand, counting down.
ACGGGAGAGTATCTGAAGAAAAATATATTCTAAATAGAAATAATAAAAAATCAAACCAACTGCAAATTTTATTAGAAAATTGCACTCTACGTCTTACTCAAAAGTGACCTCCTTAATGTAATAATAAAAAAAAAAAAAATACAAGAAGAGATAAAGTTAAAACTCAGTAGCGTTTTGAAAACCAATAGAAATTGCAGTGCAAACAAATGACATCTTGACACAAAGAAAGTATTTACGGTTTATAAAGTGCAACTGGATTTACTAGAACATTGGGAGAAGACAGCACAAAATGTAAAACTTGTTTTTATAACAGTGCAAAGAGACGACACATGTTTTAGTATGCCCTCCTGCAAGGTATTACAGAAATGAGCTGGGAACAGATCTAGCAGGACTTTAGTTTCCCATGAAGCAACAGACAGAATTGTGATTGCTTAACTTGCATGCAGACCAAATAAATTGTGAACGGCCAATGAGCAAGAAGATGGTAGTATAAGAAAATCTAAATTGTCATAGCAGCATAAACACTGGATCAAGTGAATAATGACACCCTGGTAGAGAAATGATGTCTGAAAGTGTAAATACTTGTCTTTCATGCCTTTTTAAAATCAGTGGATTTTTTTGTGTAATGGATGTTCACTGAATACACGTGTGTTGAACGAATGTTTATCCACACTTGGGACATTGCTGTTTCCAAATAAGATAAATAGCTTTTCCAGTTTTTTAGCTGCTGCTAATAAATATTTCAAAGACAGAACAAAGATAAATGAGCCATGCAACATTTAGGGGTCAGTTATTAAAATGTTACAAGATTATACAATCTTTATGTACTGTACATTAACAGGCTATATGATTGTATGTTATTTTTGCCTGTCCAGTGACTGCAAATAAAATATATCTTGACTTAGAAATGTGTATAAACGTACAAGCACTGTGTAACAGAGCTTTATAGTAAAATGCGTCCAGTGTATCTTTGTGGCTAGAATAGTAGCATCATATTTATTTGAACTGACATACCTATAAATGCTACCTACTGATTTGTTGCTATAGGTTATTGCATCTGGACAAATTAGTATTTTAATAGTAATGGGCAAATCTCCCCCGTTTCGCTTCGCCGAAAAATTCTCGAATTTCCATCGAAATTCGTGAATTGGCGAAAAAATTTGCGAAACGAAACGAGTTGCGTTTTTGACACGCGTCACGTCGTTTTTGTCGCGTCGCTTTCGACGCGCATCGTGTCGTTGCGTTGTTTACGACGCGCGTCGCGTCATTTTCGTTCGCCTCTGGCGAATAAATTCGCCCATCACTATATTTTAATTATTACATAACCCCATTAATCTGTTATCTAAATAAAGCCCCACCTAATGAGCAGCTGGGCTTTGACGCCACATCATTATGATACTGTTCCCAATAGTCAAATTGCCTCAGCTACAGCTACATTTAAATATTATTACCTTGTTTTCTAAAAAAAATGCAGTCATTAAAATGACTGAAGGAATAAACTGTATTACAGCATTTCTACATTTTTAAAATAATTTCTTTTTTCTCTGATGGTAACTACGCTGCATGAATCCATGTTAGTCAATCCTATTGGGTTTATTTCAAGTAAAAATTATTTTTAGTCGACTAAGGTATGGTGATCAATGGAAAAATCTCTTATCCAGAGAACCTCTTGTCCTGAGCATTCTGGATAACAGATCTGTATTTCTGTTTTTTGAAAGGTCCATCACCCATCATAATAGTATTTATATGAAATTCCATAAACAAACAATTTTGAAGTGTAAGTAAACAGTTACTGGAAAATTTTGAATACATTTAACAAAAAAGTGATATTTTATAAGCAAAATCACAGAGCAGCTCTGCAAATAGGCATTAATGTGGAACAGAGACTTTTGCCTGAATAGGAAAATATATAGAATAATAGGTCAAAAATCTGCTCAAAGGACCCTTTCATCTCAAACTTATTATAACCACAAGATTGCAAAAGTCTTTCATGTTTTTTTGTTTCTCTGCATACTTTTCTAGCATGTGTGAGAATATACAGCAAATTCAGGAACCTTATCAGGCTTACTTATCATGCCAGTAGTACTGAATTCTAGTTTTAAAAGGAAAATTTATTTCACATTGGTTAATTGTGGGAATCAAACTGTGTCCAATTAAGTTTCCTGCAGAAAGTGAAACAGTTGAACACAGTTATTCAAAAAGGCTGTGTATATTGCAGCAAAAAAACCCTAAGATTTATTACAAACAGATTTTATTAGATTTTCAAGGAATGATGGCACTTTCCTTCTACAGTTCTCTACTAACGTAATAATCAGTTTAAAAAACTGAGACGATATTACAGGTATGGAACAAGAATGCTTGGGATCTGGGGTGTTCTGGATAACAGATGTTTCTGTATTTTGGATCTACTAGAAAATCATGTAAACAATAAATTAGCTCAATAGGCTGGTTTTGCTTCCAATAATGATTAATTATACAGTATATAAGTATATCATATACTGTATGTACCAAAAGTACACATTTCTGATTAATCCAAAATGGGTAAATACATCTTTCTACTGCAAACTACTAGTGTTTTTAAAGAAATTTTAAAAAAATCTCAAAGCTTGCATTTTACCCCATAACATGCCCCAGATTTCATAACACACTAACATAAAACACCCTAAATATGATCGGTATGACTTGACTGAACAGATGCCCAATTTGCATAGATTTACATAACTATTTGGAAACCAAATGTATATATAGAAGGCAAAATTTCAGTACAAAATGCAATAAAATCACTAAAATCCAATAAAAATACTAAAATTAATGCTTTTTTTGCCTAGTTTAATCAGCAGTCAGAATCACAGGTTGAATACCTTGGCTTGGCCAAAGAAGCTTTACTGACAGAAACAAAACCTAAACAGAATAGGAAATGCAATAAAATGGCTAAAATGCAATAAAATTGTTAAAATCACCTAAAATGTAATTTAATCATTGAAACAACATACAAAAGGCATTTCAAAGTGTGGCTATTGAAAAACCACATAATTGTATAGGTGTGTAGACATCTTTATCCTACGGTATCACAGATCGGGGGTGTGGGATAGTGACGTTATGGGTGGGGTAGTGAGGTTATGAGGGGTGGGTCCATGGGTGGAGCTATGATGTGACGATTGGCAATCTTAGAGAATCCTGCCGAGTTTTGCAAATAAAACTGGAAACTGGGCTGTCCTGATCAAGACCGGACCGGTGGCAACCCTAGTGTTTGCATATGTGTGTGCGCATTTGGCAAATTGTGTGTTATATTCATATGTGTGAGTGCTGTGAATGTGTAAAAAAAAACAAATTCTCCAAAAATGTATGTGTGTGTAAGTAAAGTAAATGTAAGTGCATGTGCGTGTTGCTTATAACTTTTATTTAATTGAGATTCATCAGCACTGTTATTCACTTTAATGCAGTTAAATGCAACTTCAGAAAGAAGGATCTTACACATTTTCACAGGAACAGGAACCAGAGAACTATAGACCAGAAATAATAAGCAAACACAGGAAATTACATTGTAACATGTGGCTTATGCATTCTGGGAAATAAAGTATTCTGTATAACATAACTAACAAATAACAGATATGTAATAAAGATTCCATATCAGGCAAGTAGATCTGTCTGGGAGTGATTCCATGGGAGCAGGAAGTGCAGGCAACAGCAGACCTGTAGTTTGCATGTGTTTGCTGCTCTCTAGCAATCTACAATCTGTGGCACTTATAGCATTTTATCCACAGAATATAGATTCTACTCAGAGTTGGTTCCACCATAGTTGCACCAGATGCAACAAAACAGACTCACTTGTACTTGCCTTTTGATGTAACTCAGTTATAAGTTGTGTGTAGCATTTTTAGAGTGGGGGTTGAGTCACTTTTCAGCATGCAGTGGAAGAAAATACACTGCAGACTCTTACACTGTTTTAACTGTAATATTGCCCACTGTAAAAAACTGAATAACTGGTGGGATATTGTGAAAGTGACTGTGAATGAAACCTGTCCCTGAATCACATTGTTCTTCACAACAGGCAAAGTCTTCATAATGGGTGTGAGTACAATGTGTTAATTCAGCCCTCTATATTTTTTATGTTATAAGCCCATGTGGTACCCCAACATTTTTTTGCATAACCATTAGATTGAAATCTTTCTGGAGCAGTATATAAATGACACCATCCCCAGAGATATTGTAAGATATTCTGGATGCCTGATTGGGAGTAGTATTGGAAGAGGACTGCAAGGTGGAGTGCAGCAATAGTGGTATACAACACTGGTGGAGAGGGCCATGGTTGGGCATTGGGAAATATACCAAAAACCCAGCTCCTTCCACTAAGTTTGTTGCAATTTCACTAGGTGCAGGTGATTGATGGAAACTGACTCAGTGAATGAGGTTCCAAACTGAAGCTTGCCCATGTAGAGAGATACAGATAGTAACGTGAGCTCATGTGAATTCTCAGTGCAGAGCATATTGCTTAACACCAGCCCTGATGTAGCAGCCCCCGTGGGCCAGATCCCCCCAGTCCAACGCTGTTGTTATTTGCCATTCTGCAGTGTAAAGTCAGTGAGTTCCTCTGATAATTCCATAGATGCCCCATACCTCTAAAAACTACATACATATGGTGGTGTATCAGGTTTTACATTTTAATTAATGAAACTAAATAAAAACATTAGACACAATTATTGTGTCTAACAATCACGCCAGCACAGTTTTTCCATGGACAGTGTTTTGGATGGTGTTCTACTAACTTTCGAGATAAATATCACCAGTGAAGTTGCCCATAGCATCCAATCAAATCTTTGCTATTGTTCTCTGATTTACTGATTGGTTGCTATGGGCAATATCACTTGTGATATTTAGCGACAGTGTAAGTCAACACACCCATTAATAAGAGTCTACTGTAAACCCTACTGTACCGTTCAACCACACGATAAATTCCCTACTTCGGTAGGGAACTAGGCAGTCGTAGAAAAATTTAAAGGGGAAGTTATTCAACTGTCGAATAGTCGAATATTCGAATAGATTTTTATTTGAATTATTCGAATCGTTTGATTCGATCGAATTTTCAAAATTCATTGGTCGAAGCGGTCTTCAAAAACATTAGAAAAATCGAATTCGAATCTTTTTAAAAATTCGATGGAACTTTGAATCCTTCATGTGAATTTGAAAAATCTGCCCCTTAAAATGCAACGTTTATATATTTGTCCTTCCCTTAAAGTAAAGAGTTGTGCTTTGTGGATATTAGTGTGAGGGTACAGTGTGAGGGTACCTGGTGTTCTAGTGAGCACTTTGGGTGTCCCCGCCTACTAGACCACCGTGACTTGGAATTAGCTGTGGGTTTGGGATACCATACATTACAATTATTGCCATGTAAAGGGAAGCAATATAAACTCAAAAAGCAAAATACTTTAAGCCACAGAGCAGATGTAAAAACCACAAGTGATGGACAAATATATTTCAAAAGGAATATACATTTTTGGAAATCGGTACTATTTTTTATTTAGTCCCTGAATCTCTGAAACATGTGTATTTAATACACATTTATAATTTATATTATATATATATATATATATATAGCAAGACGAAGTAGCGACACTCACAGGGTTTTTGCAAAAGGTTCAAAAAATCTTCTTTATTAGGCTAATAAAGAAGATTTTTTGAACCTTTTGCAAAAACCCTGTGAGTGTCGCTACTTCGTCTTGCTGTATTTTCCCTTTTGGCTGGCACCCAGGTCTGTATCTGAGTATACGGTGTGCACCCTAAACCCTAGGAATATATATATATATATATATATAATACACGAATCATGACAATCCTATAAATTATATTCTTATAAACTGTGCTTAGTGATGTCATTGGTTATAATCGGAGCTAATAAAGTACCCCTGTTGAAAAATTATGAGGATATTAGAAATCACCTTGGAGTTCCATGACCTGTATAAAAACACTCAACCTTCGGCCTCAGTAACTTATAATATCCTTATTTTTATACAAGAGGGGGTACTTTATTCACTTTATAAATATATTTTTCTATAATTGTGTTTGTTCTTTTCTGATAAACTATTAAGATCCAAATAACAAAACTATACTGTATGGTTGACTATTTGTTTAACCAGATTGTGTTGCCCCAGTCTGATGATATCTTTATATTTAAGGACGATAGTGTTGCTTTTTTTCTCTTAAATTATGTTTTGAAATACCATTACTTCTGCTGGAATTGGCTAGCCTGAATGTTATTATAATTGACTGTATGGGAATATATGCCTGGGAAGTGTGCCTTGCTTCTTACTTGTGTGTCCTGTAAACATTAGAGACTTGCTGTAAAAAGATTTTGCCTTAGAGAAAATTGTGGGAAAATTCTTATAGTTGTAGCATTTTCTGGGCCTCATTTTTAAAGTTTGGCAATTTTTTTAGTTTATCTTGCCAACATTAAATGATAAATGTATTACCTTTTAATTTATAATACATATAGTTCATTTTTTTTGCAGTAAATATAAGCCATAAAAAATAACATATTCAATTGTTAAAGCAAATAAAAAAGTGAAGACTGTTGTTTTAAAAGTATTTAGATAAGTATTTAATAAGTATTTAATATGGGTATTTATATATAAATATATGTATTTAGTAAGTATTTAGATGCAAAGTTCGCAGAAATAGATTACTTAATTATGCCCAGATATTTTTTATTCAAAATGCTCCTGCTGAAACAGAAAATAAAGATGCTTTTTTGGGATGCTTGTGGCTTGGAACTTTCTGTAATATTAGCCTTTCTATTATTAGGTGCACCTTGCCTTTAGGCTACTAAGCAACATTTCAACATTAACAAAATCACAATAGTATTGTTTTGCCATTGGATTAGATTCATGCTAGCTAAGATGCCACTAAGTACAAAGAAGCATCTTTTTATAACACAAAAATTGCATAAAAATAGTTTGAAGAACACTATGACCATAGCATTTATGAGATTTATGCATAGCAGGCTGCAGGATAATATATTCCATACCTGTATGCTGTTAAAAAAGTAATATGAATTTGTTGACTTGGCCTGGCTATCCTTTAAAAACCCAATGGAAGAAGATTCCACGAAGATGAAAGTTTTAGGAGGGTGACTAGGGGGCCCATTTAATAACAGTCAAATTTGTATTTTTTCCACTAATCTATAAAAATTTGTGGTTTTCCTATTTTTCTGAAAAGCTCAAAAAATTCAAGATTTATGTGTAAAGACCATGAAACCCTTTAATACAAAACTTTGCCAAGGTCCTATAGAAGTCAATGGGAGCTGTGCCGAGAATAGTAAATTATCAATATTTATTATTGGGGAAAAATAAAGCAGGAATGTGTTAACACTCAATTTTCTTCTGGTTTTAGATATTTATTAGTGATGGGAAAATTTATTCACCTGACGCAAATTCGTGGCAAATTCCCGCGATTTGCCACCGGCGAATAAATTTGCATAACGCCTGCAAAAATTCGCCCGGTGAAAATTCACCTGCGTCTAGTTTTGGACGTGTCCGTGTCCAAAATGAGACGCACAGGCGGCGCTTCGCGTATTTTTCACCCCAGATTCGCCCATCACTAATATTTATTATACCCCGAAGCAGCTAAAAATCCAAATCCAAAAATACTCTACCTAAAACCTATGAAGGTCATGTAGAAGTCAATGACAGAGGTCCCTTTTACAATCTGAGGATGGTTCTTGCCATTGCAATCTGGTATTTGTACGATAATCCGAAAAAGTCAAGCTGTTTGGGCAACAACTCGAAAAAGTCATAAGCTTCAAATGGTCACACAATTTTGTTGAGACTTTTTCTGCACCAATTTTTTCAACCTGATTTTTTGTCAAATGAGGTAAAATTGTGGGTGAGAGTTAGGTCGATTTTGCTTTCATAAATAAATTGGAAAAATCTGAGTCTTTTTCCAATTTATTTATTAAAGCAAAGTCAACCTCTCACCCACAATTTTAAGGAATTTAATCCATTTATGAATAGGTGACTCAGGAGAAAGTGCTTGCAAGGAATTGGCCTGCTCTCCCAGCAGCACCTCTGAACCCCCCCATTGGTGGCCAGTGTATACAGATCGCTCCCCTCCTCGCGCCCAGACTTCCTTTCTCCTCAAGTGGCTTCTCCTCGGGCAGATCGCTCTGGGTTGCGCCTGGTCGGCTAAATGGCTAAGGCATAGGCGCTGCTGGCACATCACATGGTGGAAGCAAAGAGCGATCAGTAGAGCAAGACAGGACTCGGGGCAGCAGCAGGAGGAGAGTTCTGTGAAGGGCAGTGATCACACACGAGCGATCACTTGCTGCTGCTCAGATGGATGAACAAAGCACGCCTTAGCCACCCAGAGTGCAATATTATTATTGGCTACTGCAACTGCTGTGCTGCTTCATCCAGATGATTACTACAGTCAATGTCCTTCTACTCCAGATCCCTCATTTTGCTTCCTGCACCTCATGGGGAGCCTACTGACATCTCCTTCCTACTGATGCTCTAGAGAGTTGGATGGAGAAGGAGATCGGGGGAGAGGACACTCTGTCAGTGAATAGCCAGGGAAGAGAAATCGAGCACCGCAGGATGGATGGTTGCCATGTCGCCTTTTCTGAAGACATGTGCACTAAATCCTGCCAGAAAAAAATTGAATTTTTTTTAAGAAGAAGTGATTTGAAATCTAGACCTTGGGATTACACTGGAGTCAGTGACCCCAACAAGGGATTGCTGAGTACTCTTGATGATACTGGTTATGTTTAAAAGATAATCGAGACTTCAGTTTTTGTTTAGGGGGCATTTGAGTCTAAAGTCATAGTCATAGTTTCATTTGGATTCCATCTGTTATCACTTATACCCGTTGGTCCCAGCTGAGGTCTTAGGTTGTGTACATCTCTGAAAACGGTGTGCTGATACACATATTGTCCAAAAAACTGTATTTTGGGAACTGAATAATGTGTACAATATACACAATAAACAACAGAGCAGTCAATTAAAAACGATCCTACCAACACTTACAATTTACTTTGGTTTGCTTTATCCAGTTTTTATCCTTTAGTGAAAACTAACTTATGCATTTATGGTCTACACACCATTTAAGGACTAATTGGAGTTTATTCTTGGGACCCTCAAATCTCTTTAGTAGTACAGGTATGAGACCTGTTTATCCAGAATGCTTGAGACCCGGGTTTTTTTTTTGGATAGCTAATTTTTCCATAATTTGGATCTTTTGGATTTGGATTTTGGATCTCTATACCTTAAGTCTACTAGAAAACCATGTAAACATTAAATAAACTTAATAGGCTGGTTTTGCTTCCAATAATGATTAATTATATCTTAGTTTAGCTCAAGTACAATGTACTGTTTAATTGTTAGAGTTTAAAAGGAAATTATTTTAAAAAAATTTGAATTATTTAGATAAAATGGAGTCTACATGGGAGATGCTCCTGTAGTTCAGAGCTTTCTGGATAATGGGTTTCCAGATAATGGATCCCATACCTGTATCTTGCTTCTTTCAGTCACCTGATGATGTGAAATCAAAAGGTCGGCTTGATAAGCCTATATTTGCACTCAACAGATTGTACTTTGAACTCTTATCCATAATTTCTACTAGAGCACCCAGGTCATCTGAATTTTAGGGGTGCAACCTGTGACCATCTCGGTTTAACGATTTGTATGTATATATGTATATAGTTCCTATCAGACAGGTCACTGATTAGACAGCAGATGCAAGCATCTAATTTTTCCTCTAAGTCAGTGCCCTCTTGAACCACCAGCAGTACCGGAACCTGCCTCCTCAGTTACATTCTGGTGTTTCTACCTGTTCTATCGCTTCAGGCTGCAACGCACTTAACTCCCCTGTGCAGGAACATAACATTCCCTTACATGAGATGGAGGCAATTATTATAGGAAGACTGCATTCTTATTCTATTTTATTCTAAATGAATTGGTGATAGTTAAGTATCTGTCCTACAAGTCTGTAAAGCCTCAATCAGGAGTTTTGGGTGTGTTTCTGTCTGTTTTGTACATGTCTATCACATTGTTTCCTAGACTAAGGGGATTTACATTTATACTTGTTGAGAATTGGGTCAATTGTACATTCTCTCAGGGCTCTCTGCCCGGTTAACTTCCAGATGCAACACCTCTATTAACATTGCTTGTTCTCGGTTTCACATTGCTGTGCCATTTCTGCTACTTATGACCCAGCAGGGTTCTAGTGGATTAGAATCCCTTCTGATACTAACTGGATCATCCATAGGGCCTCTCCAGTCCTAAGGTCATCTTAACTTAGGGAGTTCATATATGTAGTATTATGGACTCCACACATATGAATATGCCCCTTACAGGTGGATGAAAACACGGGTTTCATGGGTGACTCTTAGCATCCCTCCGGGGTGTACAACCTGCCTCCACGAGTCATGGAATTTCCCTTTAGAGACACTAGGGTTATTCTGGATCGGTTACCTCTCATAAGACAAGGTTGGGTCAACCAACAAGGGCTCTATTCCTTAGGTTCTGTAGTGGTTGGGTTTTCACTGATTGATTGAGTCAACCTCAACACAGGACCTTACTCGTCGTTAGGAATCCTAACCTATTTATTCATGTCTCAGGTGCCCTTGTCCCTGTTCTTTTAGGATTTGTTTTCGGTTAGAACATTTCTGGCTGCCATGCATTCTGATATTTAGAAGTGGATGTTATATGCCTCGGTGCCTCGTAATACTTGGTATACCCTGCACTTGTCGTTGTTATCTTCTAAACAGGTCATACATACAATAGGTCTGTTCCGGGTTCTTACTCCTACCGAGGTACCAGGCAATTCAACGTGTGATGGATGCTTCTTGGTGAGTAAGAGAGTAAGTATTTCAGCTTGCTGAATTTGCCATGTGCTGTGAAGTCTCTCTCTCTCTGTCTCTCTCACTCTATACTACAGGGCTATTCTTATCCCTATGAACTTATTCTGGGGTTTTCACTGGGTGTCTCTATATTAACTTATAGAGGTTGCAGGATAGTGAACTATCTAGTCAGTGTCATTCCATTCCTGATTCCAGATTCTTTTAAAAGTATATTTCCCTCCCATTGGGATAATTGTAATTTGCTACATCCCGATACGTACTGATATGGAGTTTGTTTAGGGAAAAAGGAAGATTATTTCATATTTACCAAGATCTTCCTTTCCTAGATGAACTACAGCCCACCATTTTTTTCTGGTAATTTCAGAACTTGTTACAAAGATGCCGGTAAGTGGGTGTGGTTGGTCTTTTAAAGGCTTGGGGAGGGGCTTTCTAATGGGAGCAGGGAGGAGGGGCTATCCCGATAAGTACTGACATGGAGTTCATCTAGGAAACGAAGATCTCGGTAAGTATGAAATAATCTTCCTTTATTCTTAAAAAACTCTTCTATTTCTGTTTTTTTTAAATATATTTCTGATTCTTTTTTATATCATATTTTCTTTAACACAGAATAAAAAAAAAGCTAAATCAATGGGGTATGATACTATAATAACCCTAAAAAAAATCTTTGTACTGAATGTTATTTTGACTAACGGTGCTTCAGAAGGATGCCCTGAACTGAACCCCATAAAACATAACTTGCACTTGCCTATTGTAGAGACATATAAATACTGGCTGGATTAGGGGGTACAAATAAGAAAAAAAAGGTGCAGAAAGGGTCAAAGCTGAAGGGTCTTGTGCACCCTGCAGAACTGCATATTAACATGGAGAGTGCTGATCAACTCTCAAAAACTTCTATTTGTAAGAGGTGCTGATTTCTGCAGCATTGACAACCCAGCACATTGTGCTCTGCTGCAAATCTGTTGGGAAATTCTTACCAGTCACCACTCTTGAACTACAGATCACAGTGGGGGCTGAACAATTCAGTCACAGCTGTTTAAAACATACCTTTGTGAGCATATAAATTATATAGCCTCTGAGCCTCTATAACTGTTTTAACTATTGTACCCCCCCAAATAATTTGCTAAACGATCATGTCCATCTTTCCAGATGTGTTATGCAGAAAATAATTATTTAGCTGCATAGGCAGTTTTGTGTGCAAAGTTGGTAAGTCTGCAGTTTTCCTGTGGGTGTTCGAGCTGAACAAAGTTATTCTGAGCCATTTTCATATGTGTTCTGAAACATACTTCCAGTATTATTCTGTGAGAGGTTATTCTAAAAACTTTTAAACTAGGCATAGCTCACTCACATATTTGCTTGCCTTTTTTATAACATAATGCCATAATCCATATGCTCATTTCCAGATGTGTAATGTAAACGAAGAATCAATTCTGCATCTTCACCACTGGCAGCTTTTAAAACCGATGCCACATTTTAGAATGCTGTGTTGAATATACGTTGTTTCTTTCCTTTTTATCCACTCAAGTTATTTTTATCTTACTGGTTTCTATCTTTCAACCAATTTCCCAGTCTGTAAATATAACTGGAGTTACTTAGGTTCAGCTTATGTATGGCTTCTCTGATTAAATAAACATGCCCATGATTTCCAAATCAAAATGGTGCGTGATCTAGAAATAAACTGCTTGTGTTTGTTCTTTACTGTGAGCATGCAATGATTACGGTTTTCGAATTATACATTTGGGTGGCATACATTGAGAGGGTGATTTATGAAAAATTTAATTTTTTAGTTTTTTACTAATTCAAAAAATGTAAAATGTTGAATGTGTGCTTACACACATTTTGAGTGCTTACACACATTTTGAGTTTCAAAAACTTGATTGCATAAAAAAGAAAAAAACAACTTGAATGCAGTAAAAATCACATTCTACCTTTATTTTCAATTAATCTTCCAGATTTCAAGTTAATCTCAAAAGCTTGAATCAAAATATACCTTGAAGTTTTCTAATGCAACAATAAATATGCAGTTACATACATCACAATAAATACTGGTACAGGA
>CM044439.1:37803713-37818156 GCA_024363595.1 Xenopus borealis | reverse complement strand
TTACGAAACTGTGGAAAAATTAGCGAAACGCAAATTTTAACACTTGCAACAATTTTGACGCCCATGACTATTTTGACACCAGCGACTATTTTGACACCCGATTTGGATGCCGGGGACCATAATGGACGCCGACCCATCCGAAACCCCCCTCCCGAAATTTCACTTTAGATTATAATGCATAATGTACCCCCTACTGAAATCTATAAAGAAATCAGAAGTCACCTGGGAGTTGTGCAGCCTCGTGCTTTTATATGGTTACATAACTCCTCGGTGACTTATAATATCTTTATAAATTACAATAGGGGGTACTTTATCCAGGAAAGGTTATCAAGGAAAGGTTAAAACTAAATAAGATGTATCAGAAAGGTCTATATACTGTAAATACACCAGTAAACCCTCAAAGTAATGCTGCTCTGAGTCCTCTGTCAAAAGAAACACTGCATTTCTTTCCTTCTATTGTGTGCTAGTGATGGGCGAATCTGTGGAGATTCTCTTCGCCAGAAAATGAGCAAATTTCTAATGAAATCCGTAAAAAATTTGCAAAACTGGTTTACCGTGCGTTTTGCCGAATGACGCAACGCACCGAAAACGATGCGATTCGTTCCAAAAACGTGGAGTGACTCGTTTCACAAATTTTTCGCCAATTCACGAATTTCATTGGAAATTCGCAAATTTTTCGGCCAAACGGGATAGATTCGCCCATCACTAGCAGGCGCGCATATGCTCACTAGTGATGGGTGAATTTATTCGCCAGGGGCGAAATTCACAAACGCCAGTCGAAGTTGACACGACACGCGTCAAAAATGTGCCGCGACTCGTTTCGCGAATTTTTTGGCAAAGCGAAACTGGGGAGATTCGCCCATCACTAATGCTCACGCATAAACAAACGGAAAGCTTCTAGAGTTTTTTACTCAGGTATGGTAAAATATTCTACAGAATAAACATAGTATTCTATCTTGTACTATTGCAGCTAATCTGTTGGCATAAAATGCCTCTGTAGCTTTCCTTCACCTTTGATACAAACTTTCTCCAACTCTGCAGAACCAGTGGCTGCAGCAAAATAATCCTCCAAATAGAATCCCAATTTATCTGTTTAAATCTGGCTCCATGATCTTTGTCCCTGCAGCTGGAGTTGGAAACATTAAAGTGGATGTAAAGTCAAAAATAAAATCCAATACAAATCTCTACACAGTCACAACTGCTCTACAGGGAAACAAAGCTGCTGGAGTTCAGAAAGGCTGGTATGTAAGGAGGGGGCTCCCCCTGCTGTTCATAAGTAGAAGAAGGCATATAATTTAAAAACTATAGAAAATAAATAACAAAGACCAATTGAAAAGTTTCTTAGAATTGACCATTCTATAACATACTAAAAGTTAACTGAAAGGTGAACCACCCCTTTAGCAACTTCAACAATTACTTGTCAATAGGACAAGAACCTTTACGAACTACTATTACAACAGTTCCCAACAAAGATCCTACCTCCACGATCAACTATAGACCAATTTCAATTCAATTCCAAAAATCAAATTATTGCAATCAGACACAATTTGTTAAAATTAATTTTATTTAATATCATATATTATCATATATTTAATATAAATTGCAAAATAGTTTATTGTAGGCATCCTAACAGAATCCCTAAACGTGCTTGAATGGCCTTTTAAATTGATGTATGAATTTTCAATCTGACCACAAGAGGTCAGTATAATGTCACATATATATATGGGGCAGATTAACTAAGGGCTGAAATTTTAGAAGTAAAAAAAACTTCAAAATTCGACCCTCAAAGTATTTTTAAAGGGCTTTTTCAATCGAAAATGGACCTATTTTGATTGAATAAATCAAATAAAAAAATCGTTTGAATCGTTCAATTTGATCAAACGATTCTCTGCAAAATCCTTCAAATTTGTGGAACTTAGAAAATTTTTCAGGACAGGTTCTATGAGGTTCCCCCATAGGCTAAAATGGCAATTCGGCAGCCTTAAGGTGGCGAATAGTTGAAGTCGAAGGATTTTTAAAGGGCAAGTACTTAAATATTAGAATTTTTTTTCAATTTGAATCAAATTTTGGGCTATTCGATAGTCGAAGTAGCCCAAAATTACTCTGAAATTCAAATTTTATTAGAATTTTCACTTCGATCTTTAGTAAATGTGCCCCATATATATATATACATACTGTATATAGAAAGAGAGGGAGAGAGAGCAGCTGTCACTGTCAGCACATTATGCATAAGACACAGCTAGGGTTGCCACCTGTCCGGTTTTGAACCGGACAGCCCGGTATTTTGAAGGGCTGCCCGGTTCAATGCTTCCTGCCCGGTTTTCCATATAAGGAAAACCGGGCGGGATTAGCTTGATTGACGCCGCGATCGGCCAATCGGCGATCGCGGCGTCATAGCTCCGCCCTGTGATGTCATGGGACCGCCCACTGATGTCACGGGACCACCCACTGACGTCACGGGACCGCCCCATGACATCATGGGACCACCCCCCTGTCCGGCTTGAGCCACAGGGAAAGGTGGCAACCCTAGACACAGCAGAGGCAGAGACTCAAGCAATTACACCTGTTATGACCTTACTGCCATCTCTTGCTTAAACCCACATTACATCAAATGCAACAAACCTCATTATTTGTCACTGATACAGATGAAGAGGACTAGCAATATTTTCTTTCTTTGGAAGGGTAACAAGAATTGTATGGGAACGGGAGAATTCTGAGCGCTGACATTACCTGCTGCAAGTATTGAAAATAAAGTGTAAAAATGACCTGCAATAGAGGTACCATAAGCGTCTCAGATATTCCCCATGATATTCCCATGATATCTTCCACTATATTTCCTACTCTATTTTTATTTTCATTTCTATATGATTAAGAGTATGGAATAAAGTGATTCTACTGACCCTGTATTGGGATAAGAATGTGGTTTTGTAAGTTTGATATCCCAAAATGAATTGCACATAACAACAGATCACTTTTTGTACACATTATCTTTGTGAGACCATTTTGAATAATAAGGATGGACAAGTATCCAGGAATGGAACATCTCACTAAAAATGAACCGTACACAGTTATACTATAGCACTAATGGCACTAAATGCTCCCGCCTATCATATACTCCCACCCCCTTCCCTGCCCCCACTAATTGCTATTTAACACTGAGAAATGTATATGATCACAGTCTTGATAAAGGGTCCTGTGCGGCCCAAAACGACGCCTATTTTTGTTTGCTTGAAATGAGCCAATAAATACACAATATTAGTGATGGGCGAATTTATTTGCCAGGGGCGAATTCGCGGCAAATTCCCGAGATTCGCCACTGGCGAATAAATTTGCGAAAAGGCAGTGAAATTTCGCCTGGCGGAAATTCGCCGAAAAAATGAGTCGTGCGTCGTTTTTGACGTGACGCGCATTGAAAACGACGCAACGCGACGAAGTTGACGCAACGCGCGTCAAAAGCATGCCACAGCTCGTTTCGCAAATTTTTCGCCAATTCGTGAATTTCTTGGGAAATTCGCGAATTTTTCGGCGAAGCGAAACTCGGGAGATTCGCCCATCACTACACAAGATTAAAAAGCATCACAGTGTCAGTGTGCTGCGGTCATATGGATATTATACATCACTTTTAACCCATGGCAGAGTGGGCGATTGACTGCTGAGCACCTGGTCCGAAGGGACATAATACAGAGGTTGAGCGCTTCAATATCATGTGGACTGATACGCCGACAACACCTTGGTATGAAGTAACTCAACATTATTATGCAATATTCTGAGCTTAGACAGTGACAAAAAAAGGAAGAATAAGTGGTGCGAGGAAAGCAAATGCTTATATTAAATAAAAAATCAGCAAATGAAGATTTAACAGAACTTGTAAAGTAGCCACCCATTTTTGGCCTGCTGTATCTACAAGCCCTGTATCTACAAACTCATGCTGCACCTACAGCTCCTATTAATCCTATGTTAAAGGGAAACTGTCATGGGAAAACATGTTTTTTTTTTTTTTAACGCATCAGTTAATAGTGCTGCTCCAGTAGACTTCTGCACTGAAATCCATTTCTCAAAAGAGCAAACAGATTTTTTATATTCAGTTTTGAAATCTGACATGGGGCTAGACATTTTGTCAATTTCCCAGCTGCCCTGGTCACGTGACTTGTGCCAGCACTTTCGGAGGGAATTGCTTTCTGGCAGGCTGTTGTTTTCCCTTCTCAATGTAACTGAATAGAACGCAACGGGACATGGGTTTTACTATTGAGTGCTGTTCTTAGATCTACCAGGCAGCTGTTATCTTGTGTTAGGGAGCTGTTATCTGGTTACCTTCCCATTGTTCTGTTGTTAGGCTGCTGGGTGGGGGAAAGGGAGGGGGTGATATCACTCCAACTTGCAGTACAGCATTAAAGAGTGATCAAAGTTTATAAGAACACAAGTCACATGATTTGGGGCAGCTGGGAAACTGACAAAATGTCTACCCCCATGTCAGATTTCAAAATGAAATATTAAAAAATCTGTTTGCTCTTTTGAGAAATGGATTTCAATGCAGAATTCTTCTGGAGCAGCACTATTAACTGATGCACTTTGAAAATTTTTTTTTTCCATGACAGGATTCCTTTAATAATGTCCAGGAGAGGACTTGTTATTCACCTATAGGAGGTATACTAGATATTATGACTATAGCTCCCTTTTCACTTTCCACAGCAAAAGTATAGGAGATGGCCGCTATCTCTGCTACTTTGCCTGGATGAACCTGAGAACAGACCTCTGGCTCTGTGCCGTCTACAGCCTACATGCAACTAGTAGCTCTACTACCATCAAAATGCCACTTTGCATTATAGCAGTGAAAACTGAGATTAGGTGCTATGGAAGGAAGAGATGCAGAAAACAATAAGCTATCATAGACCTACAGGACCTGATATGAGATATTTGTTTCACTGATACCATTTAGCTTATACGTGAGCTGGTTGCACATGAATACAATGTACCTGAGAAAAAAAACTACAGTTTTATAAATTAAAAGTCAACTAAATGTCATGAAATGTTTGTCACCTGATGGGATTCCAGCACTTTAAAGGTATCCTTAAAGGATTATAAAACTTATATGTAACTCAATGTATTTTATTGTTGAACCACTAGGGGTAAAAATGGATACTTTTTTTGTCAATCAATGTTGACACCTCCCTTGAATCATGTTCATTGGTTCTTTTTCATTTAAATACGGTTTTCATTATAAAAGTCTGTATGTTGTTAACAGGGTCAGCCTATGATTAAGTGCCATGACATGAAATGTTTCAGGCTTTTTGTACATGATGTAAAATAAAGAATTTTGTATTTTTGATAATATTTTTGTCTCCTGGATTCAACTGATTAACCTGACTTTGGCGTTCCGGAGTGGTACCTGCCTCTTTACAAGTTTTCCATTATCCTTAAAGGGGGGATGGTATGCCTTTAAGATAACTTTTAGTATGTAATAGCATGATGAATTCTAAGCAAATTTTCAATTGGCTTTCAATATAGATTTTTTTTATAGATTTTTTATTTGTTTTTTTCATTCTGACTCTTTGCAGCTTCCAAATGGGCATCGCTGACCCCTTCTAAAAAGCAAATGCTCTGTAAGGCTACAAATGTAATGTTATTGCTAATTTTTATTATTCATCTTTCTATTTGTTCTTCTCCCATTCATATGCCAGTCTCTTATTCAAATCCGTGCATGGTTGCTAGGGAAATTTCGACCGTAGCCACCAGATTGAAAATCTGCTGAATAAAAAGATAAATAACCCAAAAACCATAAATAATAAAAATTAAAACCAATTGCAAATTGTCTCAGAACATCTCTGCATCATATTAAAAGTTAACTCACCCCTTTTAGCTAAAAATATTTTCCTTTCTTGGTTAAAGACGGTATTATTAACATGTATTTCTATAGCGCCAACTTATTTCGTAGCGCTGACGGTATTGCAGAGAACGGGTTGCTAATTACCCCCAGTGATGCAATTGTGTTCAGCTAGACCCTCTGCATTTGAATTGGGAGTCCATTGCAGAATTTAAATTTAAACATTCTCTTCTGCACCATGGTTAAAAAATTACAGCTAACCCATGGGTATGCCTGACATAGGCTAGGGATATTCACCCAACTCCATGATGAAAAACAAAGATTGCTGACCTATTACAGCAGCAAAGTCAGCCATAGAAATTCCGACCTGCTTAAAAACAGTAGATGTTGCAACCTCTTAGTAAGTGTGCTTTTAGGCTTTCAGTAATATTACAAGTGCTACACAGTCACTTCTCCTTTAAAATATGACAGGCCAGGCACCCTTTTGTATGCAGGCTGACTAAACATAGGCTTTATGACATTTACTGACATCCATTAAACCAAAAACTCTCTCGCCTACCAATGATAATGGCAGCCCTAACACTACAACTACTTGTACCTAAGGGATGACTTGTGTGACACCCCTACTCTCACCTTACTTGAGGTAGTTTATGTCTCAGTGAGCAACTTGGTAATCTTAGTGCAGGTTATACTATCATAGATCATGGATAAGTGTTGTTGGGTGTACATGTTGACCCTGTGTCAAATCAAGCCTGATGTTCAGAAGATCCTAATTTAAATTTTTACACAGACAGCAGGCTCAGAATAGACAATCTGGGCCCCCAGAATCTGCAAATTATGTTAAAATAGTACTGGATGTTTTACTGTGTCTTAAATGTATTACAGCTCTTAAATCCCAGCAAGTAAGAAAGGATAAGCTACATCACTGCTAAAAATGGTAACTTTTCTAAGATTGTGTCCTACCTTAATTTCCAGCAGAGGAAGATTTCCTTGGAATCTTTTGCTTGCCCAGGGCCCGGGCCAAGGGGTAGGCAGGGTAGGTAACTGCCTAGGGTGCAATCATTGTGGGGGCGCACTTCTCAGGGGGATTTGTTTTTCTTTGTTTTTTTTTATCTTTACTTCTCAGTTGACTTGGCTTCACCTTAATTAAAAGCATTATAATTTATAAAATTTGCATGCCCCAACCCCAATCTTCAAATAGGGAAAAGACAAGAAGAGGCTTCCAATTGCAGAAATGAACTGCTCAAAGTGTTTATTTTCCACACAACATGTTTCAAGCCATTGTGGGCTCTTTGTCAAGTGAGGTCTGTTTTAGCCTGGTGTATGTGTACAGGCTCCCCCACTCTGGAGCGTGACTTGGCGCCTTCCAGTTCCATGTTGGCGCGTCAAAGCTCTGACGCACATGCGTAGTAGTCTGCAGGGCCAACACAAGACGTTATTGGATTGGTTGGGCAGAGAGGACCTGCTGTGTGGGCTACAGGGGAGCAGTAACGTATCTCACTGAAGAGACCTGTCTGCTCTTTTCTGCTGGGCTTTTGGCAGCTGAACCAACCCCTTACTTCTTGCTGGTACTGGTACAGATCATGGGGGCTTGGGTGGCCCCAGGTATGGTGGGGGTGTGGGCTTGGGGCCTGCAGACTGCAGTATTAATGGATATGGCTGGGCCTGGGCCCATTGCTGGCGGCTAGCCTGGCAGTGCACAGGTACAGATCATGGGGGCTTGGGTTAGGCACAGCACAAGTACAGGTACAGGTGGGGGGTGTTCCTGTGCTGCGAAGCAAAATGCCCCAAATTCGCCCATCACTAGTAATTATTTTTCAGTGGTACAGTTTTTTAGAGGTGCAATAAAGTGCACAATTGTGCATCCTTGCAGTATGCTATTGAGGGAATTGCCCTTATTTCGGCAATAATTATGTGCCTCATTTTGACAGCACCTGCTTTCCTCCTTTTAATAATGTTAAGTTTCCCGGATGTACGCTCATCTGTTTACTTTTCTGCACATTATTTTTGTCCTCCGTTGACAAAGATAAATGATAGGATTAAAACATATTGGCAAAACCCCCGTGAACGCTTTGCAAGCACAGAAGTAGGATTGCAATTATTTCCCATAGGTAACCGAGCACAGACAAACTGGATAAGAGGCAATTTGCTGGGAGGATTATATGTGATCTTCATTCATTAGCGGAACATCATTTATAAAAAATTATTTTGTGTTTCGATAACAATTAAGATTTATGTACTGACTGAAACCATATCAAGCAAAACAAATTCAAGAAATTGAAATGAAATATAGATAGCAGTGCCATAATAAAAACTAAAATTGCTGTCGCCCGACGAATAAATATCAATTTTCCTAATTTAGGTTAAAAAATTATTTGATAGTGTTAGAGCACAATTTAGAAGATGTGACCACACTGGGATTCTTGGCTTTACAAGCTATGATTTTTGTTTCTTTAAAATACTGAAATGTTGTGAAAGAAATCAATGAAATGTTACATTTGTGTCTCTGCTTTAAAAAAAAACATTTTGAATAATAGGCCAGAAAATATACAGGTATAGAATCTTTTATCCAGAACGTTGTTGACCGGACGTTTTCCAGATAAGGGATCTTTCCATAATTTGGATCTCCAATCCCTTAAAGGTCAAGTCAACCCCAAAATAAAATTTTGCCTAATTACAGAAAACATAATTCTGACTAACTTTGAAATACACATTCATTAAAATGTGTCTATGGTTTTTAAGTTATATATGTGTTACTATTGAAAGCTGTGCTTGTCCCTTTCTATTCTCTGCACTGATGGCTCAGACTGTTGAAACATTGTAAGACAAGGCAGCTGATAAACAGACCTGTCTTTGCTGGAGAACTAGGATTATGTGCAGGAAAAGGCATTCAGGGGCAGATTTATCAAAGGTCGAAGTGAAAATTCGTATAAAGTTGAATACATTCAAATAAATTTGAAATTTTAAAAATTAGAATTTCAAAGTATTATTTGGGTACTTCGACTATCGAATTGAAAAAAAATTAGATTACAACTGAAAAAAATTTGATTTGAATATATTAGAATAAAAAAGTTTGAATATCGAAATTTATCATGCACTGTTTCTTTAAAAAAATTTGACTAAAACACTTTGCCATCTCAAACCTGCCGAATTGCTGTTTTAGCCAATGGGGGACCTCCTATAACCTATAAAAATCTTTTGGGGCAAATACTTTGAATCAAATTCAATCAATCATCCAATTTGAATTGATTCAAATTCAATCGAAACGGACTTATTCGACCAAAAATTTGTTTGCTCGAATTTCAAAATTTTTTCACTTCAAAATTCGAGGCTTGATAAATATGCCCTTAAGAGTAGCCCAGTTGTAGTAACTCAATAAGATGTTTGCTTTTAAATCAATTGATTGCTATGGGTTACTAGGCCTGTAGCAAACTTTGTCTTAAATATAATTTCCCTTAATAACAATTAGGGGCAGATTTTTCATTAATAATTTGAAATTTGGATTTTTGAGTCTTTGTGGTCACAACTGGCAAATTCGAGAAGTTATCCAAATTTTATTCAAGTTTTTCAAAAAATTAGAATTTGATTTTCGAGATTGATCATACTCTGGCCCTTAAAGAACTCTAATTCGACTATTTGCCACCTAAAACCTGCCAAATTGCTGTTTAAGTCAATGGGAGACGTTCAGGCATCAATTTGGAATTGTTTCCAGCCTTCCTGACATTGAATCGAGTTTTTAAAATCCAAATTGAATGAGATTCGACTTTTTGGGTCTGTTGTATTTACCCACTTTGAAAAAATTGGACATTTATAAGAAATTTCGATTACTTAAACTTCGAGTTCATGGGAGTTTTAAAAAATAATTGTGCCTCCCAATAAACTACAATATGGGGTCAATGGTATTTTGTCCACAGACCAAATCTCATTATATCACTTTACTGTGGTAGAACATTCTCCATAAATTTTAATTGAAGCTACTCACCCAGTGGCTAGACGCGTTACCCCTTTAACATGTGAATTTTAAAGGGAAAGCCTCCATAAGTATAAAAATGTATGCAGCAGAATATCTTGCCTAATTGTAATGCTGGATTGTTAAAAACATCTGCAGATTTCTGTTGCGAACATAAAGAATAATAAAAACCAGTTTCATATAAATGTGCTTATGAGTAGTCGATACAGGTATACAATCCATAATCCAGAAATCAGTTATCCAAAAAGATTCAAATTACAGGAAGGTCCATAGACAGAATTTTAATCAAATAATTCAAATTTGTAAAAAATTTTCCCTTTTTCGCTGTAATAATAAAACAGTACCTTGTACTTGATCACAACTAGGCTATAACATCCTTATTAGAGGCAAAAACTATCCTATTGTGTTTTTTACTGTTTAAATTATTATAAGCAGACTTATGGTATGCATATCTGAATTAAGGAAAGATCCATTATGCCGAAAACCCTAGGTCCAGAGAATAGTAGGTCCTTTATTTCGCTTTTATTTTTTTCTATGGCACAGTAAGTGACACACTAACCACAAGGTGGCTCTATACAACTACTAAATCCCCCGGAAAAAGAGAGAAAGCAGTTGTCAGGGCTGAGAATGTCTTGAACACAGACATATTAAAGTAATGTGATTATAATGAAACTTGCAGCAATGGGGATATTTCAATATCTTTCAATGCCATATTGAACCACATCATCATTAGAAATAATGGGATTTTGCCAAGTCTAATCTGGCACTGTAATTTAGTGTCATGTAGTTTGCACCTGCCCCATTTCGATTGGCTGGAAAGTTTGCAAAACTGCTGGAAAATGCATGAAAATGGCGAAATTTCCTTTTTTTTCAATGGGCATCTATATTTCAGTCTAAATAGTTCACTTAGGCCTACTAGTGATCAATTGTAGCAATCATAGAAACCAATCAGATATTTGCTTTCAAACGGATGATCGGCTAAAATCTACTTGCTGATTGGTTGCCATGTGTTACTCTAATATATTACTAGACCTGGTGCAAACTTTACAAACTATCCCTAATGATTTATGAATCCTCAGTCATCCAGGTTTATACAACTGCATGCAGTAATGACAGGTTACACCTGCAATGACTTGCTTTGGCTTGCTGCAGAGCTGATTTTTTGTTTATTTGCCAGAATTAGACATTTTGAAACCTAAAAGTTGGCTCATGTTTAAAAAAAACTTTTTTAAAATATCCATTTCAGATGCAAGCCATGGCAATCAATTGCCGTAAACACTAGTGATGTGCGGGCTGACTAGGTGGGTTCGGGTTTGCGGGGCAGGATACAGGCAGTGAGTTCAGCCCAACCTCCTAGTACCCCACTTCTGCTAGGAGTGCTCAGATTTACTCTCACACTGACGTCCTCCACTCCCTTCAATGCGGGGTTGGCATAGGTATATAATCACATGACAACTTTAGGGTGCAGGTTTTTGGAGGGAGGGTTAGGGTCTGGTGTAGGTAAAGTTTTTTTCAACCTGCACATCAATAGTAAAAATGTGATTTCTACAAGCAATTCCACAAACCCGGACTTTGGTGGGTTCATATATCATGCCCTCTGACACCCACCTTGGCTTGCCGGTATTTACTATAATGTAATTGCCAGTAAATTTGTATTAACTAATGAACCAATCCCATCCCTGACCTCCACTACCAAATTAAACCTTATAAACACAAGACTGCCTCTGCTCTGCACATTTTCCCACTTAGTCCACCAATTCTGCTTTCTGGTCTGCCCATTTTCACACCTACAGAGGTCATATCACACCCTGAAGTATATCGACCCCCCCACCCATAAAAAGTCAGTGTCGGACTGGGACATCAGGGGCCCACCCAAAAACCTTACACTAGGGGCCCACCAAAAAGTTTTAGACCAGGGGCCCACTCTCAGTACTATTATTCTTCCTTTACTCATTCAACCTCTATTCTCCTAGTGTATTTTCTTTACATACTATAACCTATTATTACATCTATTTAGCCTCTAGAAATAGGGAATGGCCATGAACTTGGCCAAATTAACAGCATGAGGGCCCACTGACACCTGGGCCCACCGGGACTTTTCCTGGTCTCCTGATTGGCCAGTCCGACACTGTAAAAAGAATGGCACTGGGAAAAATAATTAGTAATTGCAGAGATGCCAACCAGAGTTTTGGAGCAAACAAAGATGTTCCAGTTACTGCAGGAGGCCAGGGGACTGGCATGACATATTTGCAAAGAATCATTCTTAACTTGTGCTTTAGCAGATAATTAAAAAAAAAAATTCTCAGAAAAATGTATCATTCATGAGAAATATACTGATTTTCATCCTTTCTGTAAAATAATTAATAAAAACCAAGTTGAAAAATGTTTTTCCTAGCTGTAACAGCAAATACAATATTCATTTAGCAAAAGCCTATATAAAAGGCATGCCTAATGCAATAGAAGAATAAGACAAGTCAATCAAGCCAGCAACTCTGGACATACTTTCAGCGGGGAAAGAAAAAACAAAGTTGTACAAAGTATATTTGTCCAGACCTGTCCTTTTGTGAGATACCAGCCACTGGTAAGATTACTACTAATATAAATGGCATTACGTGAGCTGTTTCTCAAACCTGAGGAAGAATTTTTCCATTTTGATCACATTTAGGTAACGTGATTGTATCTGATTAGTTGTAATTAAAGCTAAATATGCTGGGTGTAGGGATAACCTGTTAAACATAACATACTGTATACATGCATATCAAGCTTTTATTTAGTACATTACATTTGCAAATGCCCATTGTAAGATTGTCAGTTGAAAATGGGAGTACAGAAACAGTACAGTATATAATACACAAAAGCTTTGAATATCTTCTAAATTATAACCTTATAAATGGTGAGTTCTGATGTAATTTCTGTCACATGACTCAGTGAAACTTGTGCATTATAATAAATAAAGTACCCTCAGTTGCAAAATATGAGGATATTAGAAGTTACCACAGAGTTCCATGACCTGTATAAAAACACTCAACCTTCGGCCTCATGCTTTTATATGGTCATGAAACTCCTTGGTAACTTATAATATCCTTATAATTTACAACAGGGTGTACTTTATTCACTATATGAATATTAAGTGGCCATAAACCTCATAGTATGCATCTCATAATATGAATACAAGTTAGCTTAGACACTATAATACTGGTGTTGACAGAGAATGTCAGGGCAACTCTATGGAAAAAGCTAGCCTGCAGCCACACAAAGCCCTAACAGAGATAAAGACTAAGGGAACACTGTATTCCCTTTCTTGCGATGTAAGTTGCTGAGTTAATTATATAGACCAACAGACTTAATAGAGCTCCATATATATTTTCTCCTGCCTCACTGGAGCTTACATATTTTTATTAGTGATGTGTGGGTTGATTTGAAACTTGCAGTGGCCTGCGGCTGACCACCAGTTGGGCGGGTTCAGGTTAAAACGTGGCCATTGCGAGTTAGGGTTGCAATGATTGTGGGTCAGATTGGGTCTTGTACAGAACAAGAAGACCTAGGGTACAGGTTGGATGCAGGTCCTACAGTGGCAACATTCTGCAGGTTGGGTGCGGTTTGGGTTTTTTTCTGACACTAATTCCTATTACATTCATTATGGGAAATTGTATAAGGAATCAATTTACCCTGCTCTGGAAGGAAACCATTGTACGCATAGGAACCCCAAAGATACAAACTCCTTGCAGTGTCATGGCTGACATCAAACCACAGACGTTTGCAACCTAGCTGGTGACCATTTCTAACCTAGGGTTGACATGGCATTTCATTTTATTCTGTAGAGATAACGCTTAGTTTACATAGTTACATAGTTAAATTGGGTTGAAAAAAGACAAAGTCCATCAAGTTCAACTCCTTCAAATTAAAACCCAGCATACACACACACCCCTACACTCTTTCACACAAACCCTGTACATGCCCATAGTTTGTTCCACCACTGTTTCCCTTTCTCTTTCCTTCCACTGTTGCCTTAATCTTTTAAAGGATCATTGTACCTCATTTTTAGCTTTGCCAAGATGTTCATTGTCACAACCATCCTTATTATTTCCATTAGACATCATCTTCTCTTCATAGCATTGTCTCAGCTGCAATTATTTTGAGCCTTCTGACCACAACCTTTCTTACTGAAGTATAAAACTGTATTATGAAAGATAAAGGCTCATTTCTGCATAAGTGCAATGTGCTAATTGTAAAAAATGGATGCAAGTCACTTTTGACCATAAATGCACAAAATGCACTAACATGAACAAAAATGATCACCCACTTTGGTTAATCTTAACTTTCATTACTTATACTAAATGGCACCATTTCTGATGTGCAAATGTGTCAATAGATTTGCCAGTTTGGGTGCTAATTAGCTCCTGCTTTGGTGAATCTTGCACAACTTGTGTTTTGCCAATGTGTTCATGTTTAATTCACTATATGCCAGTTGGGTGCACTTCACTAGTCACAGCCAGTTACCTATATAGGTCTCCTAAATACAGTAATTATGCTGTGCTGAATAACATATTTTAATTTCCCACTGTGGTTTTTCAAAAAAAACATCTTTGCTCAAAACCAAAAGGAAAACAATTGTTGAGACTATTTCTTGCATGGTTTAAGTATCAGACTTA
>CM044439.1:37784463-37800545 GCA_024363595.1 Xenopus borealis | reverse complement strand
GTAAATATGACTTGACTAGAATGATAAAAGACATTTTAATACATAGAAATATTGCATAATTACTTGGTCCTCAGATTAATTTTAGGGTAGCTCAAATGTAGGAAATGTAGAATGTGCTTTTGTATTCCTTGCCTGTGAGTTAAAGTGATTAAGAAAAAAGGCTGAAATTAATTTCAGACTAGCAAGTCGAGGTCACGGCGTTCTTAATTAATCATATGTAGCACAGTGAAAAATATAATGCTGAGACTTTTATATGGCGTAATTCCAGATTTGCCAAACAATTGTGGTCCATTGTTCAGCATTTCACAAATTAGAAATGCGTAGTTATATAGATCATTTGGGTTGAACAGAAACACCACTGCCCAATGAGTTCAACCCTTCAGTGTACTTTTAAGCATCACTGACTTGAATATATTAGTATGTGTGTATGCGTGTGTGTAAGCAACTTCTAATTTATATTCAACACAAGTATTTTGTAAACGTTAGGTTTTTTTGTCCCTCTGTTCTTGGTTCTGATACCAGAAGCCAGTAAAAACCCATGAACAATCATTGTTCTATAAAACATTTTTTGGAATCAGAGTTGTTTTTTAGAGGAAAGCTGGTCTGTTTTTTCTTTGTTTCTATTGCCAACTGCACAGAATAATGTAAAATTAGCAAATTGACAATATGGAATAAAATTATGTATTTTCTAATTTCTTTTAGCCTGAATTGGCACAATACGTACAGACCTTCTTAGAACCCAGGACTTAATGGTGAGTTCCAATAAAAATAATATAATCCAGGTATGGGGTCTGTTATCCAAAATGCTCAAGACTTGAGGTTTTCCAGATAAGGGATCTTTCTGTAAATTCGATCTCCATTCCCTAAAGGAATTGTAAAATGTAAACATTAAATAAAGCCAGTAGCACTGTTTTTCTTCCAATAAGAATTAATTATATTATAGTTGGCATCAACTACAAGCTACTGTGTTATTTTGAATTATTTTATTCAAATGGAATTTGGATCTTTCTTCATATGGGTTTCTGGATGACAGATCATATACCTGAATATAATAAAGTTATATTGACTATACAAGAAAGCAAGAGGGCTATTATTTAAATATATATATAAATGGTCCTGGTATGGACCGAAACGCAACGTTGGCTGTATCTGCACTGAAAAATACAAATTTTTGAATGACTGCACCAAAATCCCAGTGTTGCTGGTCTTCTTGAATGCTATACCACTCATAGGTTGTTCACCAGGTGCCCACCCAATCCATCCATACTAGTCCAATGAAAGCACTCATGGCTTTGGCCATCAAGCTTGCATCAAAGTGTTTTTATTCGTGCATGGTGCATCAACGCGTTTCGGCTCACATAGGGCTGTCATCATCCTGAGTTTCGGCGCAAGCTCAGTTGTCCAGAATGAGGAAAATTGCTCCAACTTTACATGTACCGAAACACTGTTCAATAGATAAAGATTATCGAAGAAGATGACTGCCTTGAACTCCAATGCCTGAAACTGCCGTGAGGGGTGAGTAAAAAGTTATGGGTATTTGACCAGGGTAAAAGCTGTTCTTGTGGGGGAGCAGGGAGGTGGGTCTACAGGAGGTAAATACTGTATATTGAAAACCTTTTAAAGAACCTACTTACCAAGTTTTCATTTTACACTGAACAGTTCCTGTAATGCACCTGCAAAATAATCGAAATCCAATCAGCTCTGTGTTAATCTAACTCCATGCTCTTTGATTCTAGAAGTGGAGCTTAGTTTTTCTTACCATAGAACAAGCAAGAATCACTATATGCATTCTTCTGATTTGTGATTACATTGCAATATCCTGCATTCAAAATTGCACAGTATGAGAGATACCTGCAAGATACTTGATATTGTTATTGGTAAGTCCTCTTGTATCTATAATTAAGTTGGTCTCGACTTAAATTCAAGGGTGAAACTACAAAAAAAGCAAATGCTGCGGCTGTAAGGGGCAGGAGTGTAGAGGGCCCAGTAAGACCCTAATTAGTGAGCAGTTTCAATATTACTTAGTAGAATAGATCAACTTAGCAAGGTTTTGGGGCCTTACATTGAATTTGCTGTGGGGCCCTTTAACAGCTTGTTACAGCACTAAATAATTTCAAACGCTCAACCAATGAAATACATTCCTCACTACAACTCTCCTTCTTCCTCCCTACATTCTGCTTTTGATAAGCTTGTCAGATCCCATTAACAATCAGAGACACTTCTTAAAAAAAATCAATAGGTCCAAATTTGATGCTGGTGCACCTCTAGGCCACTTGCACCCAATCGCTCCCCACCCTCTCAGCTCAGACAGCCCAGCTGCTCGCACACCCTCTCTTACTCCCATCTCTCTCACTTACTCTCTGCTGCTCCCCCGTGCTGTTACCCTGATCACCAGCACTTTTCCCCATTTCAGATGTGGCCAGCGGGCAGCATACCATGCTACAAACTTTGCCACCATAGGCCCAGACATTTTTGGTCTGTCCACATACACAAGCCTGGTTAGAATGTCTGCATTGATTTTATTTTAATTATAATCAGCTGCAATATGTGCATGCAGAAATCTGTCTCACTCCTGATATTCCAAATAAACTGGTAGCCTTAGATTCTGACTTCCCACTCTCCTTATCTCTTATAATGTAATCCCATGTGAAAGTACAAGATTTGTCTTTAGCTTATCTCTTGAATTCCCTGCCTCCAAATTTTCAAACCCTCCTGTTAAATGAAGCCAATGTGGTGCACCCTAGAATAACAGAAGTCAATATACCTTAGGGAATTAAATTATTTCCAAATAACATATCTTTTCCTTGCCTTTCACTACCATCAATGTTATCTAAGACCTCCACAGCCCTTTCACTATCTACACTATCTATCTAAGGTACATCTCTAACAAGGGATAGATATATATATATATATATATATATATATATAAATATACTATATATATATTATATATTATATATATATATATATATATACTATTGCTGTGGAAAATACCTTTTCCTTTACTTTTAACCCATAATAAATAAATGTCAGTAATGGTGATGATTCATAGATTGTGTATATCTCTCATGATGATGATGATGATATATGTGATTAATGCAACACACCTCAGAAGACACATTTGTATTTTAATATTTCCCCCCTAATTTCTTAGATTAGTTTTTTTATAGAAAATTTTAGTTGTATCTGTTGATTCAGATCGCTGCTCCCTTTTTGGTTCTGATGCAGCTTCATTAATCCATATACATTTTGGTTTTGGCTGTGTAATAACAGATTTTACTTTAGTCTCTGTGGTTTCCAAATACTACATAAATAAATAAATAATGTGCCCTTTTTATCATTAAATGAACAGTTATTCTGGGTATAGGTTATAGGTATTTTTTCTGGTTCATTTGTCATGTCAATAGCAGCTAGTCCAACAATATGTACAAGTTTTGGGTCTTAAATCCAGTCATAGTTTTTGAGTTCCGCCTATGGTGGTCATTTGTTGTTGAATCTACAGATAACCATTTAAAAAACCATGTCATGGGTACTGTGATCAAAGGGCCATTGATCACATGACATGGGGCAGCTGGGGAATTGTCAAAATGTCTAGCCCTATGTCAGATTTCAAAATGAATTATAAAAAAATCTGTTTGCTGTTTTGAGAAATGGATTTCAATACAGAATTCTTCTGGAGCAGCACTATTAACTGATGCAAACATTTTTTCCCATGACAGTATCCCTTTAACACAACATCTTTTTAATATGTTTATAACATATATGTATGCCATATGGCAGTTGTTTGAAACACTTCAATCATATTTTTACTAGTCAAAAAATCTTGATGCTGAGAGAGAGCCAATAATGTCTGTTGATATGCTTTTGACGTCTTCGTTTATTTGTTGCTCAGTAAGGAAATTCTTATCAGATTAAATTAGAATACAAATATCATTGTCAACATTTGTTGGTAGGATGCATTATATTAAGGGTTTAGTGAAGCCTCAACAGCTCAGAGGCTTCCCTGCTTGAATTTAGAACTAGAAATGTAATTTGTCCTCTACACGGATAGCAATATCAAAGGAGGATATGTTTTCTTCTCAAGATCCTTCAATATGGAAAAGGCAACACAATTCTTATATGTACAATAAATACTGTGGTTGGAGTAAAAGTTTTCTTCATCTCAACTAAACAAGAAAAGATTACACTTGACCTCACTCAATCATTTTGACAAGACCCAATTTACACAGGTTAATTAATTCATTTGTTGGAGTGACAAAGGGAAAAAAAAGTGTATATGTAAATTTATAAAAATGACAAAAGTTATTTTATTGGAGTAAAATAAGACTGTGCATAATAGTATTAGAGAATGGCATTATTCAACAGACTAAGCCAGTCCCACAGGCTAGTATAGCTTGACATCTTTTTCCAACAACAATAAAGGAAATCTGCATTGATTAATCTACAGTATACTTTTAGTTCTGCACATTTGTCTTTTTATGTTATGTTTAGTTGAATCGTGTGATAAAGTAAAATGCTCTAATTTCCCCACCAAAGGACTAAAATATAAAGCACCGGCAATTCAGTCATTTGCTTAGAAAAGCAATAATATTTAGCAACCAAACCGTGCTCCACACAAAGCCTTGGATAATGCTTTGAGTAGCCTGAGTCAATATAGTGTGACCCTGTACATGCAATGGATTAATCGAGAAAATAGACAGACAATCCTGCAATCAAATTAGTAGTCAAATAACCAACGGCATCCAAAATTTCAGTTACCATATTAATTCTTCTAAAGATTATTTACAAATATTATGTTAAAAGCAAATGTAAATCTTCCCTTACAAAATAATAGGAGCCGAACAGACATTTTGACTGCATTTGGTGGTTAGGAAAATTGGCATTAAAATTGGACACCCAACTCAACCAATAAACCCATAATTCTGGTAAACAACTATAAAACATCTCATGACTGATAACATGGAAGAGAGGGACTCTGAAGATCTTAATTATGCGGTAAAAAAACATTACATTTCAGAGTTAGTAGGCAAATGTTAAACTGATACTGTCATCACGTCATTCCCTGATTATAATCCCATTTTTTCTTGTCACCTATAGAGATTAAATTTGTCTTTAAATATGTTTATATTTGTGAGTAAAAACAGTAAGGAGTTGTATTGTAATTGTAATTTATCTCAATTCTGGGGGGAAAAATAAGTCTCTTTTTCTGATTGAATGATTTATTTCCTGGTATTCATGTGACCTTTTTTTTTATAATAGAATTATATTTATATAATACTGAATAAGAAGAATGAGGAAGTGCTATTCATCTTCTCTCTGATTTACTCAGTGTCTTTTTCTGCATTGCTGTATCCAGCTCATTTGCTTTCTCTGGAGTCTAAAAAGTCATGTGCAGAAGCTGTTTGTAGGAGGTACCTCAGAGGTCAGTGGGGAACCAGAAAATACTTCAAAGGATAAGTATTCTCCCTCTTTAATTATTAGGATTAGTCCTGAACATAGTTTCTGTCTATTCTTTTAATAAAGGAAAATGATTTCTTGATCTTATAAGGATAAATGGAGCTACTCCATGTTTGGTTCTGATGAGGCATATTGCCAGTAAACAAAACCCAAATCCTTCACCTTTTGTTGCCCTGGTTATTTAATTATCTTGAAATGGCCAAACATATAGTAGCTTCAGTTTTCCCAATTTGCCCTGTTTATCTTAGAAATTAAGATTTTTCATTCAGTTCAAGTTTTTCTATGTTGAGTGCAGATTCTTCACTATTTAATATAGGGCTGGTGAAAAAAAGTAATGTATGGCTTTAGTTTCATATAAAGGAACCAAACTGACTCTCTACTCTACAGGATGGTGCAGACCTACAACGTTTGAACTTGCAAATCGATGAAATGTGCATGAAATACAAATTCAATATGAATTAAGTTAGATCCCTGAATATAATGTAAAGCTATCCAGAAATTTGTAGGTAAGAATATGCAAGGGCAGAAATAAAGAAAGAAGCCAGGCCTGATTTTCATGAGTTAAGCACTGGGCTGCTGTTTCTTAGGTGGCTTCTGTATTTGGGGGCTGCATACTGGTACAATACGAAATGGGTTTCCAGGTGTGTTGGTCAAGTAAAGTTCATATTCGTTCTAGAATTAATAGTATCCTTGTAAGTCAGCTATTGTGGATGCATGTGAATATTGCTTATTTTCTGCCAGTCCGAATTACATTGGAAGTTGTTGGCTGTCAATGATCACCCAAGAGTAAATAACAAGTGTTAGACATCCAGCTTTAAAATGATCACAACATTGTCCACTTTTAGAACACTGAAGAATAGGAGACAGTATTAAAGTCATCTTCCAAAAGAAAGCTGGGTGATATTTCAACCAATCCTATTCAGCCTATGCCAGAAAAGTGTGTAAAACCACTATAGACACATGACATTTTTGCAGGTCAACAAAAACAGTCAAACATTTATGTGTCAGACATACATTTGACCAGCCTTGGCCACCCCACACAATGTTTTAATTAGGAGAACCAAAAGAATTTAAGTTAAGGACTAAGAATGTTGCTTTAATTCTGTGAAAGGATCTGCCAATTTCGTAGTGATGGAGATATCGCCATACAATGAGGAAATGCATAGCACAGTTGCAGCTCCACTGTACATTGTGGCTACTCAGGCAAACAAATTATTAGGGATGAACCGAATCCACTATTTTGGATTCGGCTGAACCCCTGAATCCTTCCTGAAAGATTCGGCAAAATACTGAAACGAATCTGACCCCTAATTGGCATATTCAAATTAGGGGTGGAAAGGGGAAAACATTTTTTACTTCCTTGTTTTGTGCCAAAAAGTCACATGATTTCCCTCCTTGGATTTGGTTCTGTCAGGCAGAACCGAATCCTGGATTCGGTGCATCCCTAGAAATTATACATGTATTATATGCTGTTTTGGAAAAAATAAAATAATTCATGTATAGTTGATATTATTATATATAGTGATAATATAATTCAATGAAATAAAAATGTTTGCCATTTCTTGTTAGAATGTACCTATTCTGCTGAATTCCATAATTATTTCCATTGTCTTCTGAATGAGCTCCAGTTTTTGATTCTCTCGCAACAAATCATCTGGCCTACCTTTTCCCTCGATTGCTGACTCAAATAACTCTGAAATTCTTTACAGAAAAAAACAGAAAAGCAACATATAGTTTGGGCAAACAAAGTTTGGGCAACTGTAATTGGATCTCCCATCTATCCTCTGATGGAGCTCTGGTTGGCCAGTTTGCTTGGAGATATGAAATATAACTTTTGACTCCATTGTAAAACAATTCATATTGAATTTGTATTTCATCACAGCCTATACTTCATGGAGCAATGTTGATTACTACAGTTATGTGACCTGTTATGCAGAATGCTTGGGACCTGGGGTGCTTTTTGTACGACCGAACAATTTTATGAAAAATTGTAAAAAAAAAATTAGATTGTTCGAAAAAAATCATGCGAATTGAATGATTGCAGCAATCGAACGTACCATTGCTAATCGAACATAAAACTTAGAAAAGAAGCCATTGGTGGGGGGGTCCCATAGGCTTCTATTGCAATTCGGTAGGTTCAATCTTTTTTGCAGGGGGCCCGCCACACTCTACTGCCACTAGCCCCAGCAGCTCTTTACATATTAAAGGGATAAAAGTATAAGACTATTAACAGTTAACATAAACAAGTACAAACATTTCACTAAAATTGATTGTTAGGAGCCAAAAGGACAGAACCTTGCTGGGACTGATATTCACTTCCTTAAATTCAAATGGATAATATATTGTTTCCATAATTTAGGGGGACCTAAAATGATTTTGCTCTGGGGGAAGATGTCACTGACTGGGCATATTTATATCTTCAAATGTAATAATAGTACCTGTTTTTATTTACCAATCATTACTTACGTGACTCACTCTATATTACCTACCTGTTTCAATTTTGCCCTAATGAGCTATTCTTCTATTAATTCAGAACAGATGGTGTTACATTCAGCATCAGACATGCATGTCTTTTACAACACATTTTTTTTTTCAAATCACATCCTCATTGTTTCTATTGTGTGTAAATGTTAACACGCTCCATTAATGACTGAGCCTCCCTTCCAAAGGGGGCGTCTTGAGATATGGATTTAGTCTTTGTAGTGTTCTGTGTTTGTGCCTGTTTTCGTAGGTGGTTTTTCCTTAAAGGAATATTTAGTATACAATGGATAATGTTTTGTTGCTCAAATTGTACTTAGTGAAGTGAAATGACCATATTCGAAGATCCGGTATGAAAAGTATTTTCCTGTTTATTGTATCATAATGATCCAAGGGGATTAAGTTTTGTCATGGGAAAAATTAAAATACCAGTTCTTATACCTATTACCTATGATATAGTAAGCTGAAGTGTTTTGATTACATGGACATTCAACCTTCTGTAAATTTGACCAATTCCATTAAAGAGCTATAATGGGTGCATCATTTATTTTACTTCAACAACATTTTTTTTGGAGTCCAATTCTGCAGACTCATTTAGGCTTTGGCTTTATATAAAGGGGCATACCCCGATGAACACGCTGCAAGATACATACTTATTTCCACTATGAAGGTATGAAAATGGGTGCACATAACAATTTACATAAAACTTGAAAAATGCATTACATAATGATTAATGTTTCCATAAGGCATGTTATTTATTAAAAGGAAGTTGCTACTTTGAAAACTCAGCCAATAATAAACAAAACTCCAATTGATAGATAGCTAGATAGATAGATGATAGAATTACCCTAGCAACCATGCATTGCATTGTACAAGATAATGGAATATAAATAGGAGAAGGCCTGAATAGAATACAGAGTAATAAAAAGTATAATGAAGATCAATTGAAAACTTTCTTAGAACTGGCCATTCTATAACATTTTAAAAGTTAACATAAATGTGGAGACATTTGAAGGAGAATTAAACCCCCCAATAATAAAAGCCCCTACCTATTACCCTAGATAGCCCCCCTGCTCCCCCCCCCACATATTTCATTACTCCTTAAAGTGTCCTTAATAAATTGCAAATGTATCAGTGTAGAGTAAG
Source organism: Xenopus borealis (assembly GCA_024363595.1). Taxonomy (NCBI): domain Eukaryota; kingdom Metazoa; phylum Chordata; class Amphibia; order Anura; family Pipidae; genus Xenopus; species Xenopus borealis. Next base: position 37,791,464 of record CM044439.1, on the reverse strand, counting down.
TGCAGCAGAGCTCATGAGCGCCATTTTTGGTGCTTTTGGCACATGCACAGTTGCTATGAGCTGGAAGACTCCTCTAACTGTGCATGCAGTATCTTACTGATGAAGACACGGAAGATGGCACCTATGAGTTTGGCTGTGTTTACTCTACACCTATACATCTGCGATTTAATCGAGACACTTTCAGGGATAATGAAATATGCAGGAAGGGGGCAAGTGAAGCAGGGTGGGGACTATCAAGGGTAGTAGGTAGGGGCTTTTCTTATTGGAAGGGGGTTAGTTATCCTTTAATATAATGTGCATATTCTTCATGAGAAGATAACTCTATTGGCCCTTTATAATTAGCAGCCTCCTTGGATACTTCTGTTTATCTGTGGCAATAAAATTGGCATCTGTATTTTCTCTTACCCTACACTACATAGTGATTTAAATTTGAAAAACACATGCATAACATGCGCCAAAAAATGGAAATGGTGGGAAGAGCCACTGGGGATTTTTCCAGCATCCCGACAGGCCAGTCCATCCCTGTCATTGAATCTTTGGTTCACATCCTACTCTATAATGTTGCTAAATTATATTGATTGATATCACATCAGAGTGAGAGCTTCTCCATTGTATTATTAACATGTATTTCTATAGCGCCAACATATTTCGTAGCGCTGTGTATTGTAGCTGGGTTATGTATAACATGTGCTCTCCAAACTATCCAGCAGCTGGCCCTTTAACTTGTATTCTCTCTTTCCAGTAACAGACTTTTTTTTTAATAAAACAAAGGGACATTCACTATTTGGTTAGGCTGCTTTTATCTGCGCCTAAATCATTGCTATAATAACTGCTCATGAGTGGTTTTAAAAACTTAATGGTATTACTCTTACATTGCATGCCAAAGTATGGCAAATAAAGAAAAGCCTGCTGTTGTTAGTGCTAGGCAACAATAGAGGCAACGCCACAATAAAAAAAAATAGCATTTTACTTGTTTGTCTTTCAATTGTAAAAATTGTTTTTATAAAGTGGAATTAAAAGTCATTACAAAACTAATCTCTAAAGGATTTTTTTCATTCTTTTATACATGAACTAAAAAAAGTTAAGACCCCGCCTTTTTTTACAGTGGCGGCTTTCAAACACAGGATCCGTGGGACATTGCAGCTCTGAAGTGGACTGTGAAAGCCGTACTCTGTGTACTGTTCTGAAACAGGAGGAAACAAAAGTTTCCCTTTAGTCCAATAGTTTCATCTCTTTTCATCTAAAGCAAAACAGAGACAATACTTTGATAGCGGGAGAAAGGATCTCTTTATCACAAGAAAGGGTTTAAAACAACAAATACAGAAAACATTTCAAGTGTACTGCATTTGTAGACATGGTGCACCATGAGGCACTGAAGAAATTAAAGTATTTGGGTTATTAGTGAGACACCTGCACTTTTAATGTAGGTGTAAATGGCTCTAGTCTGAACAAGAAGCTCAAAAAAAAATAAGGATTAATTTTAGTGGCTTTATAATGGGCCTCACAAAGTTGACGATGAATTAAGCAATCAAAAATAAAATGATCAGTGATAAATAGCTAAGGTTTGGCACAAGGTTTTTTCTTAAAGGACCACTGTACATTTCATTTATTTTGCTTATTTATTGTCTAATCGAACACTTATATGGGGAATATATATATTTTGCCTCCTCCAGTTTTGTTTCCACTATTCTCTATTGGGGTATTGGTCATGAAATATTCACTATCCTTTACCTGTGCTGTCAAATCCTCATATTGCAGAGAAAATGTTGATTTTCACAAGAACTTCATTGCAACCAATGGATTGTCAATAATCCCCATACATTTTAAGTATACTGTGCTCCTGTGAGGATGTATTCACTGTCAAGTGCAAAACTCCCAATCTTATATTCCAGTAGAGACCAAACAATATTTTCTAAGTTTCCTACAGGGCTATTACTTCACAGAAACATTGATGGTCATGATTAAATTTCATGTGCTGGGTGTTTCAGTGATTCTGACTGTTGCTAATTTTAATGGTTCAGCGGAAAAACAGATTTACTCCCTACATTGTATTTTTATCATTCTCATTTTCTCTGGTTTATTAATCACGATGTTAATGGCATAGATATTGGTGCTAATTTTATGAAGGGGTGGCGTAGGTGAAAGTACAAATATATGGATCAAAAACGCCATATTTTCTGCAATTTGCACCCCGCAGGCTTCAAAATTAAACTCAGAGGCCTTTTCTGTAGACTTTTGTGTTCCTTAGTGCTCTTGAACTTGCACCCAAGGTCTCTGTAAATGACCCTTAGGTGTTTTGTCCTCCATAGCGCTTAGGCAGAAAACAGCAGGAGACTAGTGATGGGCGAATTTATTTGCTGCGAATTCCTGCGATTCACAGCTGGCAAATAAATTCACAAAATGGCCGTGAAAATTAGCCAGAAAATATTTCCAATTTTCACACATTTTTCGTGAAAATGTTCAAAATTCACGAATTTTTCGTGAAAACATTCGAAATTCACAAATTTATAGTGAAAACGTTTGAATTTCAAGAATTTATAGTGAAGTAGTTCAAATTTCTAAATTTTTTTGTGAAAATGGGTAAAATTCACAATTTTTTTGCGAATTTTCTGATTTTGAGATTTTCGCAAATTTTACAACAATTCAACGAAGTGAACTGAAGATTCGCCCATCACAACAGGAGACAAAATTAACCTTTCCATCCAGTCATTTCTCCAAATACTCTTGGCCATTTTTACCGTATAGGCACTCGCAGGGCAGGGCCAATGTAGTTTGGCACCCTAGGCAAGGGGTACAATCAGTGCCCCCCCCTACCCCCATTCTGTATGATCATTTCTCACCTATTCACTTTTTCTTAAATAAAGAAACCTTATAACACATTATTGAATCAAACTGGATGTATGCCAGACAGTCCCTAATCTGTACCCGTGTCAGCAGCACCCAAAATATTGCTCCCATTCTGTACCTGTGCCAGCAAATAGCACCCAAAATATTGTCCCCAATCTGTATCTGCACCAGCAGCGCTCATAATATTGCCCCAAATCTGTACCTGTGTCACCAGCATTGCCCCCCAAGTATGTACCTATGCCATCAGCCATGACCCCCAAATATATATCTGTGCCACCAGCCATTGCCCCCCCAAGTCTATACCTCTTCCACCAGCCATTGTTCCCCCAAATATGTATCTGTGCCACAAGCCATTGCCTCCCAAGTCTGTACCTGTGCCAACAACCATTGCCCCCTAAGTCTGTACCTGTGCCACAAGTCTGTACCAGCCATTGCCCCCTAAGTCTGTACCTGTACCATCAGCCATTGTCCCCAAGACTGTACCTGTGCCACCAGCCTGTGCCAGAGCAGCAGCAAAAATATTGCCCTAGATCTGTGCCAGGCAAAGGGCAAGTAAGATTGAGGTGGAGACAGGCTGAAGTAAGAACTTAAAGAAATAAAAAAAAACATTATTTCCCTTCAAAAGTGCACCCCCCTACGACTGTGCCCTAGGCGGCCGCCTACTCTGCCTACCCCTAGTTCCGGCCCTGTGCACTCGAGGGCCTGTGACTAGGGTTGCAGCTTTAGCAGGGCGACCCACATATGTCTATATGGTAATTAAAAAAAACTTGTTTTTCCCATGCTGCAAACATGCAGACGTTTTATTTCATAAATGAATTTTCTGCTGTCATCGTAATTAAGCAAATTCATAACCAGATAACCATTTTACTGAACGTTACCACTTACACTAGACCAGGTCAGACCTGGCAAGTTCAATACAATAGATATGAGTTTGAAAAAAACATTGGAAATTTTTTCTAAGTCCCAAAAAAACACTGGCGTGTTTTACCATTCTAGGGTGATAGTCTGGAAAAGATCGAAAAAAATTTTTTTACCCTCCATCCCCCTTACATTTCCTAACATATGGCAACTCAACTATACAGGGGGCACATGTTTAGGGCAATAGGACAACTTTATTTTATTTATTAAAGGTTTCCTGGGCTTGTGTAGTGGAATGTAGTGGCTGTAACATATACTTCTATTAGACTTTGAAATTCACGTCGTAGGCATCGCTAGCGTAAATGCGCTTTGTCTAGTGAAGTAACACTAGTGCAACTATGCTACCGTTCGCTGACTGTAGCGTAACCTCGCACTTTAGTGAATTTGCATAGCGCTGGCGAAAATTTGTCTGGCATTAGCGTAGGCAACGCTAGCGAATTTTTGTCGCTTAGTGAATTTCCCGCATAGTCAGCTCATTCTACCCAGCATTATTTATATTTACTATAGCAATGCTTAGGAGGGGGGTGTTCGGTAGCGAGGTTAAACCGAAACCATGATCATTAATGAAAGATTTAAAAAAAAAAATTTTGATATATAGATTAAAATAACTTCAGGGCAAGCTAATTTATTTGGTTTGTGTTAAATATAGGTGCATTTTGGCACTGTGTTTTTTTCTCTTCCATCTGCCAAAAAATATCCCTTTTTATTATAAATATAATACATACACATTTTATAATATGAAAACAATCATTTTATAAAGCACCTACCATATTTGACTGCCCTGATGCATTCCATTGATAATTGGGAACTATGGAAAATAATACTAGTTAATCTTCAGCAAAAACCTGCTGGCACCCAATAAATCATTCTGTTACTCATGCTTCATGCTGAAACGTATGGGTGTGAGACATCGCAGAAAGGCTCTAGCCCTAAGTCAATACGGCTGAACTGCTGCTGAACTCATGCACCCTGTCTATAGGAGAACGCCAAAAAAAAAAAGTCATGTGTGGCATGTTACGTACGCGAGTGATTGAAGTTCTGGTGAGTGATGAAGAAAATGCACCTTGACAGCTTCTCTTCAGAGCTTCCCATTGCCACAGTCCAGGTGGTCTAGGAATTCCTTGCACAGTCTTAACCTATTTTTTTATTAAGTATTATTAAGTCTGACATGTTGTTGTTAGCTTTTCTTACACCAGGTACTCTGTAGCCCCTGTGCAATAACGGACACATCTAAAAAATCTGTGCCCCTAAAATGGTGTCATTCACACTTAAAACATAAAAAGCAACTCATCAAATTTGTTTTAAAAAATTGCGTCTGTGCTGCTCTGGGGCTGAAGGCCTTTTAAAGGGGTTGCTCACCTTTAGTATGATGTAGAGAGTGATATCCTGAGACAATTTGAAGTTGTTTTTTAATTTTAATATTTGTGTTTTTGAATTATGTAGCTTTTTATTCATCAGCTTTCCAGTTTGCAAATTCAGCAGTCTGGTTGCTAGGATCCAAATGCCCCTAACAACCAGGCATTGATTTGAAGAAGAGGCTGGAATGTAAACAGGAGAGGATCTGAAAAGAAAGATGAATAATTAAAAAGTAGCAACAACAATTAATTTGTAGCCGCACAGAGCATTTGTTTTTTTTTAGATGAAGTTACTGAACCCTTGTAAAAGTCAGAAGAAGGCAAATAATTAAAAAAAATATAAAAAAGGCCAATTGAAAAGTTGCTTAGAATTAGCCATTCAATTCTATTCATAGTTACATAGTTAAAGGAAAACTATACCCCCAAAATAAATACTTGAGCAACAGATATTGGTATATATATTTAAGTAAATATTGCCTGTTTACCATGCCATGAATAACTATTTCATGATGGTCTTTGTGCTGCCTCAGAGATCACCTGACCAGAAATATTTCAACTCTAACTGTAACAGGAAGAAGTGTTGAAGCAAAAGACACAACTCTGTCTGTTAATTGGCTCGTATGTTTGTGTGCATCGTTGAATCATACGATACCAGGAGGCTGTCTTTATTTTTTTAAATGGCAATTTTCTATTTCTGATTACCCAATGGCACATGCTACTAAAAAGTATATTATTATGAAAATAGTTTATTTACATGAAGCAGGGTTTTACATACGAGTTGTTTTATGCAATATCTTTTTATAGAGACCTACATTGTTCGGGGGGTATACATTTCCTTTAAATTTGGCTGATAAAAGGCAAAGTCCATAAAGTTCAACCCCTCCAAATGAAAACCAAGCATCCACACATGCACCCCTCCATACTTTCCCATAAATTATATATGCCCATATTGATCCTAACTATAGAGTGTAGTATCACTATAGCCTTTGATATTATGTGGATATTAAAAGACAGAATCAGCAATCTCCGGGCAGTGCATTCCACAACCTCACTGACCTCACTGTGAAGAACCACTGAATACTGACTGTACTGAGCAATATATTGTACTTATATTTGGATATATTTGTAAAGTGGTTGTTTCTGAAGCAAATTTTTTATCACATATCAAGACCCAAAGTGCAAAATTGGGAAGCAAATTACCATATTTTCTGCAGACAGTGCAGCATTTTCCCCAGAACTGAGGGTGAATGCTAAGTTGTGTCCGTTGCACCTAGAGTTGCCACCTTTTCTTGAAAAAAATACCGACCCTCCTATATATTTATAATTTTTTCCTATTAATAACATTGGGATCAACCATCAGAAATAACAGCCAGGTGGCAACCATAGTTGCAACGTGCATGTGATGCACCAATATGGGCACAAATCAGCATCTGTTGTGATAAATTGATACAAGTTTCAGCATAAGCTTTAGCATTTACAGCAGCATTACTGCTCAATTCACTTGGCTCAACACTGGAATTACCAACAGGTCTCCCTGAAAATAGTGTCTTTGCATCAGTATGTGCACTTGTTCATAATTCATCAGGCAGTAGTGTTGCCACCTGGCCGGTATTTTACCGGCCTGGCCGGTATTTTTATGGCTGAGCCCAATGTTGTTAATAGGAAAAAAAAAAGACAAATATGTAGGGGGGCACTGGCACTTCAAGTTGCAAAAGAGCATGCACGTATGTAAGAACTTTACATCAATTTTAGTGCTTGTATTAATAAATTAGCCCTTCAGTATTCACACGGTGCTCTGCTCCACTACTTGAGGTTTAAGTGGGATGTGACTTGTGCTCTGATAAACTTCAATCACTCTTTACTGCTGTACTGCAAGTTGGA
>CM044439.1:37722461-37732746 GCA_024363595.1 Xenopus borealis | reverse complement strand
CCATTGCCACAGCAGGTAATTCTGCACTTTTGGACATGCACTTGGGCAGTGGTGTAACTGTTGTGTGCCCCTCCCACTTTGGCACACAGCAATCGCAGTCCGCCCCACAAACACCTGCTCACTGCCCTACGCCAGTCCTTTCCCACCCCTGCCAGTCCATTCTGATGCCTCCCTGCACCCTCCCTCCCTGGAGTCCACTAAAGGTTGGCAAGCAGCTGGGGAAGGAGGATTTCTATGTAACTATAGAGGAAGTGCACCCCATGGGGGCCACGGGGTCTGCTTGCTCTATAGTTACCCCACTGTACCTAAGGCAATGGTAAATGGACACCATTGCATTTTGGCGCAAACCAATATGATTGTATTATTCCTTAGGTGACAGACATTTTTGTGTAGTATTTTTTAAAACGAAGGTGGCAAATCTGTTCCATTTTTTGTGATAGCATTTGCAATGCTGAAAGGGGATTTAACTTTTGTGCATCAATCACCTGTATCTGATCCCTAATCTGGGCTACACTTTAGAGCCTGAAGAAAACAACCTCAGAACGTCAGTTTAATTGTATAAACACAGGACAAGGTTGTGACTTTGAACTTTTGCAAAATGCTAATTAAGCTCCAAGTAAACATGATGTGAGTTAAGCATCCATATCAATTATATCCTTTCATTAAATTCATCAACGAATCGAGATCCATCTGCATTAGGACCAGAACTAATGAATTGTTATATAACATGTTTACTAACATGACAAATGAATGACGGTTTCACACTGAATTTAAGGGAAAAACTGAGCTTGTATTCTGAAACAGTGTTGAAGAAAAACTTCAGAAACATGCAGATAGGATAATTGACTCCTGTTCTATTTGTCATAGTGTGCGTGAATGTGATAGGGACCTTAGATTGTAAGCTCCATTGCTACAGGTACTGATGTGAATGATGTATAATGTCTGTATATTGCTGTGGAATATGTTGGTACAATAATAATATGGTAAAATCAGCCTTAATAATTATTCTTTTTTGCCTAAGTTTTTTTTAAAGATTTGATCGGGAATAAAGCTGAGATTAAACCTGTTATATCCTCCATCACTCACATATTTGCGAAGGAGCTTGTGTCAGGAGCTCTCCTCTGCGGAGAGCTACGCTTCATGTCCCCTTACTAAAATCATGGTGCCATACATGACGTCATCATGCCGTATTTTGGGGCAAAAATTTGAAATAAAAGTACACTTGAGAACTGGGTTCAATGCCCTGAATATAGATCTTTCTTTGTAAAAGTTTGGTGCTTCTTAATTGCAATTCTGACTTCCCTATTCACTGCCTGCCCTCATCTTTTGCCTGGATACGACTACGAATCAGATACTGCAAACTGGACTTTCTGTATACATATATATATATATATATATATATATATACAGTTCAAGCTGTGGTGCACTCCAATCCTGCAGAGTTTAACTGCCTGGGTGCTGTCATATATCATGTAAATATTCATATTCTATATTACAATAAATTGTAACCAGGAAAGGAAACTGCAACTGTCGTAACCTTTTCCTGCTCACCAGCAAACCAGTTCAGTGGGTCTGGAGTGAATAGTAACCATTTAAGTTAAGATGTAACTTTCAATAGCTTGATAGTTAAAAGCAGATAGCGCTCACTACTTACAAACACGCCGCCATTATAGTTTAAAGGCAGTACGGGACCAGTGTCCCTAAAACACATATAATTAAAAACTGCGAATGGTGGAACAAGTGGAGTCACATGTAAGTTAAATCTGGTGCTAATGGCTCAGTGCCCGTAATGCAATCAATCCTTCTCCCTGCTCCCACCCTTTCAGTCAAAACCCCATTAGCCGTGTCCTACCTAGCTAAGTTGGGACGAGGTGGGAGCTAGGCACCCCACCGTCCACCTATGCCGCCCAACGCGTTTCGCCGACTACCTCAGCTTCTTCAGGGGCATAAGTGCCTGGGTGCTGTCATATATCATATAAATATTCATATTCCAAGGAATCACACACTCCAGAACTTCATAGTGAGATGAAAAAGTGGAGTTTATTTGTCAACGTTTCGGTCCAGTCTGGACCTCTTTATGTCTTGAGAAAGGTCCAGACTGGACTGAAACGTTGACAAATAAACTTCACTTTTTCATCTGACTATGAAGCCCTGGAGTGCGTCATTCCTTGCAATATGAATGAATATATATATATATATATATAATCCGTGAAGGCACCTGCACTCCGTCCACTTTGCTCACTCACCTGGTGCTTGGTCAATATAATATGTAGATTTGTTCAGAATGGACCAGCACTCCGTACCTCATAAATCAAAAAGTATTTATTTTTATACCACTGTGCATCCAACGTTACGGCCCACATTGGATCCTTCAATATGAATCTGCAATTGAAACTTTGGATTTATCAAAGCTCTTGAACCATCAAACATTTGTGTGTAGGGAGTAGTAGGACAATCACTCGTACAACTGAATTTGATACAATTGATGTACTTGATACAGCAATTTAAATCCAAATAATGTATATGAAAATCCCATGGCACTGTACTATGCATACTTGTTTAGGTTTGAAGGATCTGAAGGGTGAAGTCTAATACTTTCTATGTTTCTATAGTAGGGATGAGTTTCTCATCAAACATTAACAGTGATTAACTAGTTATTTTAAATTGCATAACTACATGATACACTTGACTAAGAACGAGCTGTTATAGTATTAGATAAATCAATTAATAAGGGCTCATTCACAAATACAAGATCAAGTACATGTCACAACTTCACAATGGTTAGCTTGTGAAGACTCTCATTCATCCAGGCCATGGTATATCTGTAGAAATAAGTCAAATCAACCGGACATGCTGTGTTATTTTCCTTGAAGACGTTTCATCAGTCATCCAACTGGCTTTCTGGATTTTGAACTGAGAAAACCAGTTGGATGACGTCTTGAAAGAAAAAAACACAGCAAGTCCAGTCGATTTGACTTATTTCTACAGATTTTCACACTGGTTTTCATGTACCAACTAAGCAAAGGGGCTTGCACCTATATACCCTCCTTACAACCTACCCCTTGCACCAATGTGTTAGTTCAGTTGGCTTTGATATATTACACATTGAGAACCTGAATTATAGGGCACATGGCAAGGGACCTCTGGGATTGAAACCTGCCTTGTGGAGCTTCCAGGGTTTCCTTTACATGTTGAGTCTAAATAAACTTACACAGAGTTTGACTGAGCCAGTGGGACACCTAGAAAATAGTCGGTGGTCCATGGCTTTGGTGGAACCTGCTGACCCAAACGCAATCCTGCTCCCCCAGTTCTCTCCCTTCCCCAATCCAGATGCAATCCAGCACCTCTCCCCAGATCCAGACTTGATCTGGCCCTCCCTTCCCAGATCCAGATGTGATCTGGCCCTTCCTCCTCTGATCCAGATGTGATCTGGCCTCCCCTGTTGCTCCCTCACTGCCCTCCCTCCCGTGGGCATAAAGATAAATATAAAGGAAGGTCGGTAGTTTTTTCAAGAAAAGGTGGCAACCCTAGGTGTAGCAGTCCCAGTGGGTCTCGCACACCCTAGTCTGACCCTGGGCTTGCATCCAGTGAATTGCATGCTAATTAACTGTTATTAACCAGATGGATGCCCAAATTGAAAGAAGAAAAACTGCTGCAACATGTGCATGCTACTTGTTTTGGTAAATGTTATGTAAGCTTGCATTACACTGGAATTCTGGGGGGTTTGGGGTGCAGAAACCTTCGGCCATTCAGGGCAGGGCAGTGATTTGCTCCCATTTTTTGCACTTTGGATTTATTAAATGCCCTTTACAAACACCTTCCAGAAAGCAAACTGAACCTAGGACACCAGTGCTGTCATGTGAAATGCCAATATGAGTACAATTGTTTTTTCTTTGTAAATTGTTTTTGTTGTAAGTAGGTGCAAGAAACATTTATTGAGATGTCTTTCATTATTTAAAAGCCCTTAAAAAATTCTATAGCTCTATCTGCTGGGTACAGGCCTGGCATTTTAGAGTAATTGGTGAAAAAATAATGACCCTTGCCTTGTTCTGTATATTTCATGTTGTGTTTTTCTGAGAAATTCTTTTTCCCCTTCTTTGTTTGCCGAGTGGCCAGGTTTGCCGACATGCTCTACTTGAGTAAATTGTATTTAGACAACAGCATATTTCATTTGTGTCTTTAGCAATGACTAGGCCAAGGTCAGTTTTATATTCTGCTCAAATCATAAAGTGACACTTGAGATAAACAGAATGTTTACTTTCCCCGTGTGAGCCGAAGCTGATATGTAAATGTATCCTTATTCTTTCATCAAATTTGCATTTACCCTCTTATTCAAACAGTAACCAGCTCCAAATCAAACAGCTTTAATGATGGTCAACCCTTTATATGACCGATTGCCATATCAGACGGGAAAGAAACGGCAATTTAGATTAAAATGAAAAGAGTAGCAAAAAAAAAAAGGCAGATAGCGTCATCCAGTTAGGCAGTAATTGGATAAACTTTTCATAGGAGTGAATGTGTTTTGATGCTTGACTGGTTGAAAAGTCATTGCTCAATTCTTCCGTTTTATTATATGCTCTTTATCTACGAAGAGCAGGCCATACTCACCTGTCATTATTTTGTTCTGTTCAAACAAACCCAGAAGCATAAAACTAGTCTGTAAAGGGAAATCTACATGAAAACAAGAGACTCTTTCTCTCCATTCTCTGCGCTACAGTACCTGTGCCTATAAAAAGGCAGCGTTATTTTCTTCTTCTTTTTTTTAAACATTTCCTTAGGAGTTTGGGTTTTGCCTAAGCTGTCTGTATACAAAGGCTTAAAGAATTCAACTTGTAGTTTTCTGTGATCAGATTATCATACCCCTGCATGCAGCTTAAGCAAAACATTTGTTGCCTCTGTGAATGAAGGGGGGCTTAGTTTGTTATTAGTGATGCGTTCTCTGTTTTCAAAGGGAAAACCCTAATAGCTTTAGAAATTAGTATTTTCATGTTCCCTAAGGCAACATAAAACACAGGTAAAGACACATCCTTATATTTCTTTTTGAATGCACCTTAACAATAGGGAACGCGTACAACAGTGAGACCATAATTAGTATCTATGTTTGTTCTCTATTTGTCCTGGGCAATGAGCTTCATTTTCTCTATGCATTATAATAAAGGATTATAATTCGATGGCACAATTTTTTTTAACCCATGGTTTCATTAAGTACAACCATGTCTTATTTCTAGGGATGCACCGACTCTAGGATTTGGTTCGGGATTCGGCCTTTTTCAGCAGGATTTGGATTCGGACAAATCCTTCTGCCTGGCCGAACCGAATCCTAATATGCAAATTAGGGCCAGGGAGGAAAATCACGTGACTTTTTGGCACAAAACAAGGAAGTAAAAAATGTTTTCCCCTTCTCACCCATAATTTGCATATGCACATTAGGGTTCGGATAAAGTTTGGTATTCGGCTGAATCTTTCAGGAAGGATGCAGGGGTTCGACCGAATCCAAAATAGTGGATTCCGTGCATCCCTACTTATTTCTGGACAATTTGCTAGTACAGGTATTGAATCTGGTATCCAGAATGCTCAGATCTTTCCATAATTTGTATCTTCATTTTTAAGTCTACTAAAAAAATAATTTTTTTGCATTAATTAAACCCAGTAGGCTTGTGTTGCCTTCAATAAGGATTAATCATATCCTATTTGGGATAAAGTGCAAGTTACTGTTTTATTATTACAGAGAAAAAAGAAATCATTTTTAAAAATTTGAATTATTTGGATAAAATGGAGTCTATGGGAGACGGCCTTCCCGTATTTCAAAGCTTCCTGGATAACAGGCTTCCAGATAACAGATCCTATACATTAACTGCAGCAAAAATCACAACCTTGCAATATAGCCGAAAGTGTGATCAAGTAAATAAATTAAAAAGCCAGTCTAGACAACAGAGGAAAAGTGGTGTGAGACTCTTCGAATGATTTGCTTTAGGTTTAAAGAAAAATAAGGAATGCGGACGACAAATGGCACTTGGTTACTGAATATTCGTAAATTGGAATGTCAGGCACATTAATGGTTTGTTCGGTCGGGCAACGCTGGTAACATAATTCAGGTCACTGGTACAAAGGCAAATGTCTGTTCTAACTTTAGGGCACGTCTTCCATGGGATGAAAAAAAGCAAAAGAATAAAAGAGAAAGGAGAGGAGAATGAAAAGACGGGCAAAATTGCTTTTCAGTGAGGCTGTCAAATGGCTATCTAATAGTGGCAGGGCTGCAGGGAAACAGATATCTGCCTTTCTATGGAGCCTACAAGTATTTCTACCATTCACCAAGCCAAGGGATGCCACACACATTCTGTTTGTTCAACATAAGCAAACAGATTGTAAACTGGCTGATAATTTTTGTACTGACAATGTCATTTACAGCTGTCAGCCTTTTGTCTGCCGTGTTTGCTTTATTCAAATATGAACCAAGTGGACCTCCCTTCCACCGCTTTCTTCTGCATTAAAATCACATCAATTCTCTTCCATTCTGTCTTATCTAAAATTCATTGGAGGCCAATCACTTGGATGAATGCTTTGGTGTTTCCATGGAGGCAAGAAGTCTAGTGTGGACTTTTGAGGATTAGGAAGTTTCAGATTTAAGTCTTGAAGTGCACATTTATTTTCCTCCTTTTTTTTTCTCTACTTGTGACCGCAAAGGGGAAGATGAATTTCAAGGCTTTATTTTGCCGGCTTTTCATTATATCAAAGAATTTATAGATGATAAGAAAAGGGTTTTTATTCCTGTTAAGCAAGAAAATAAATTTGATTTACTTCATGGAAATCTAGTAGTTTAATAAGACAGCAGCCCGGCTAAGGCGTGCATTCTTCCCGTAGCATCTTTAACATCAGCTATAGGCATAAATAAATTCTAACACTCTCAGCTTGATTTTGATCCAGCTGCTTTCCATGGAGTTGTACAGAGATCTTGAAGCATCCTCTATTGTTGAAGAAGGTCATGGCATTTTCTGTTAAATAATTCACAACAAGCTGTCTTGCTCTGAAAGCAGCTGCAGATGTTGCCAGTTTGTTAGAGCAAGGCAAGCCTGAAAAAGAGAGTGAAAAGAATATACATATACTCCCATGGACAATGGGACAACATAGAAGAAGACAGCAGCATACAGGATGACTTTAACACAGTCTACAACTTAGATATAGTCCGGAGAACATTTTGCATTTCTCACTTTTCTTTAGCAGTGATCTTGGGGTTTAGCACTTTAGTCCAAAAATATTTTGGGCAGTTGCAATTGGTCTTCATCTTTTGCAGTTTTTCGGTTATTCTGCCTTTTGTTCAGCAGCTCTTCAGTTTGGTAATTCACTAGCTATCTGGTTGCTAGGGTCTTATTTACAATAACAACCAGGTAGTGGTTTGAATGAGAGACTGGAATAGGGGAGGGTCCACATCGGAAGATAAGTATTAAAAAGTGACAATAACAATTATATTGTGGCCTTGCCGAGCAGTAGTTTGGGGGTTGCCTGGGTCACTGACCCCCATTTGAAAACTTGAAAGAGGCAGTGGTACAAAGACGAAGTCATATAATTAAAATAAACAATGAAGACCAATTGCTAAATTCCCAGGAATAGGACATTCTACAGAATACTAAAGGTTAACATTTAGCCATTGTAATTTTCATCTCTAGTTTTCTTATCCATATAGCCTCTTTCCTCAACAACATCCTCACTCGTTCTCCCCTCGTCTCGGACTAGGTACATGATCAACTACTTTGATACTTAAGTTGGTGTATCCCATGACCAGCTACAATAAAATAGGAAGCAACTCCTTGTTCCTGATTGACGATTTATGTTCTCGCATGTAACGGGGCTTGAGGTCTGACTTACATATAATAAGTTTTCTATGCATAAGAAAACTTGAGACACTAAATAGAGAATGTGATCTCCAAGCTATCTTCCACTGATTTTGGTTTTAATTGTTTTTATTTAAATTATGTCTTTCAGAGTCTGAACAGTGCGGCCAGTATAAAGTAAACTTTTTCCATTTGCAATTAAAACATTGTAATAACAATTGACTGATAATAATTGTAACATTGTGTTGGAACAGAAATATAATATAGGCTAACTTGTAAGCAGTAGGTGGCAAAATGCTGTCTACAAAAGGCCAAAAAAGGCCAGTGTTAAGTAAGCTTGAAAAAAAGGCCACATATATGCCTGAAACGTTGCTGACCAGGTTCTGCCATGAAATTGTGAATAAAGGCATATTTAACTACATGGGGCTCTACAAAGAATTCTTGTGTTTGCATTTTGGTGGATGATGGAGCACTGATGGTACGTGCACCTGGGGCTATTTAAAATTGGGGATCATTCTGAGCTGACTCAAATTAGGAGGAATAATGTTTCTCCTAATTCAATTAAGAATTTCCCCATAAACTTCTGTTGGAATTTTTATGTGATAGATCATGCAAAGAGCATAGAAGTGATAGAGCATAGAAGTGCATCTGGCCCAATATCTGCAATCATATATTAACAAACAATAAAATAGAATTAACTGCAAAATGCAACATTTCATATTAAAGTAATTTAGGTGCAATTTGCAGAATTTGCAAGTATTATAGAATATATAATGAACAACACTTTACCGGAGAACATTTTATTTTGTGCTTGTTTGGAGTTTTTGTGTGTGTCACGGCAACTGTGCATTTATGCCATAAAACTCTCCCTGCTGCACATTAATGATTTGTTTGCATAGTACAAAGTACATTGTGTGACATGTGGCCTGCAGACAGCTTGTCCTTCCAGCTTTGTGAGCTTGTTGAGATTGCCCTCTAAAAACATCACCGACTCAAACTATTCAAAACATTGTTCATCCGAGCTAAAAGCTGTATCGTTTCTAGTTTTATTTCATCATAGCCTTGGACAGGCAACTACTAAAATAGATACCAGCTAAAAGCATTCCAAAGTCAGAGAGAAAGTAATGCAAATGCATGAATAAGAAAAAAAGGTACAAAACAGTCTTATAAACACAATGGCACATTTTTAGAGCATTGACATTTTGTTGCTTAAAGCAAATCTCATGAATGTACTATATGCTGTGCTATTACTCACTAGCTATGGGCGAATTTATTCGCCAGGGGCGAATTCCCACAATTCGCTGCTGGCGAATAAATTAGCGAAATGCCAGTGAAAATTCGGCTGGCGAAAATTTGCTAAAAAAATGAGTCGTGCGTTGTTTTTGATGCAGCGAAAATGTCGCGACACACGGCGAAAACGACGAAAATGACGCGACATGCAGCAAAACCGACGCGCGTCAAAAATGTGCCACGGCTCGTTTCGCAAATTTTTCCGTCAATTCGCGAATTTCGATAATTTTTCGGGCGAAACGGGGTAGATTCGCCCATCACTATTACTCACACATTTATTTTTTTTTGTTAATTTATAGTTCATTTTTGGGGACTGATCCTCTATAATGCATTCACTGGCCATCTGCCGTTCTCGGCCACAACTCTACAAGTGGCGGTTATCCTCTCTATGTTGAAAATTAGTAAAATGGCTAAAATTTGTCAAAGTCAGTGGAATTTTTCAAACAACACAACATTTGTTTTTACTATACATTAGAGCCTATGGGAGATTTTTGCAGTGAAATGTGGAAAAATATATTGCGACTATAAAAGTTTATTATAAGCTTTGTCTCGTTGACAGAAGAAACTTGCCAAGTACAATCAATTAAAAATTCTGTACTGTTTCTGAAATAAATCAAGTTAATTTTCAGTATCCCCCTCTCAGCATCTGTCTCTCTTCATTCTCTCTTCATGCTGGAGTCAGGAGATTGATTGACAGTTAATACATCTCAACAAGTTGCTCTCAGTCACCTTTGATCCCAGTGGCCTTACAGATATTTATATTTCACAGGTATTTATTTTTGAATTCCTGGTTTTAAGGTTTTATTTGCATAAAAACCATGTGTAGAGCCTCCTGTAGGCTGCAGATCCTAATCACAGCCTATATTTGGAAATTTTTGCTCTTTTGCATAATTATTTTGCTCTCCAACTCTCTTTACATTTCAGTGTGGCTCAGGAAAAGAAGGTTGGGAACCCCTGTCCTAAAAGATGTATTAGAGCTCACTCTTTCAAAATAACCAGGAGTACTGTCTCTCTACATGCAGGACTTGTGATGAAGTCAGTTTATTAGATTTTCTTTGTGCTGGAGTAGGGATGCACCTAATCCAGTATTCGGTTCGGGAATCGGCCAGGGTTCGGGCATATTCAGCAGGATTTGGCCGAATCCTTACACCTGGTCGAACCGAATC
>CM044439.1:37703521-37718926 GCA_024363595.1 Xenopus borealis | reverse complement strand
AAAATGAACCCATTGCCTAATGCTTTCTCATTGGGCTTCATTTTACAATAGACCATACTTTTTAAATATTTAAAAAATGATTTCATATACTGTTTCAGGGTTGAACCCCATACTCTCTACTTCCTATAAAAAAATAAAGGATACTAAACCCTTCTGTACACAAATCTACTTTTTAATATGAAATAAATTTAGGGAAAAAAAACATGAAGGCAAATTTTAAACCAAGAATACTAACAGTATATGGTAAACATAGGCCATTTAATATGTGATTGGATATTTATTGGAGTGAAGTTATATTATTCGAATTGTGTGAGCATTAAAGAAACGGACAACCCATAAACAGAGGATTGAAAGATCAGTTCAGCATGGGGAGGATTATAGTGTAATTAATGGTCAAAAACTAATAAATTAATTATTAGATTTTTTTTTAAATAGTTTTACAAAATTTCGATTTTATTGTGTGCTTTTTTAAAATCTATTGATGGAAATTTATTTAAAGGCTCATTAAGTCTGTGCGAAATAATTTTCCCCGTGGTTTTCTTTGTATGCCCAAACTAGCACTTATCTCTCCGGACTATGTAAAGCCACAAGAGCTGACTGGGAGATTTGCAGGCAAGATCACAATTCAGAGGAAAAAAGTCCCACAGTAGGATTTGCCTTTGTGTTCCTGACTAAGGGCGCTGAGCGGATCACAGACCTCATCCTGGTGTTGTTTACACAGGGAACAATCAGTAATGTATGAATAATAATGCCACCCTCTGATCATGACTAATTGAATTGCAGCATGCTGTGGAGGTGATGAAGAAGCTTTGCAGGATTTTAGTCCATCACTCTTGGTGTTTTGCAGATTGATGCAGACAATGATTGATGGTATGTGCTTTTGGCAAGATTGGTTATACATCTTATTTCCCTCTTTTAAAAAGCTGTTCATCATAGCAGGAATAAAAAATTATACATATTTATACAGTCCCATGCAGATAAAGTTAGAGACTGTCATAGAAGATTAAATAACTGAATCTGCTGTGTGTTATTTTCTCTCCAATAATATTTTATTTGCTTTCAAGCTTCAAGTTTAAATCAAAATTCTATTCCAAATTAGTGGAAATACAGTCACTGATTGTAGGGGACTAGTGTAAGTAGGGATGCACCGAATCCAGAATTCGGTTCGGGATTCGGCCAGGATTCAAGCTTTTTTCAGCAGGATTTGCATATGCAAATTAGGGCCAGGGAGGGAAATCACATGACTTTTTGGCACAAAACAATGAAGTAAAACATGTTTCCCCTTCCCACCCCTAGGGTTAGGATTCGGTTCTGTGTTCGGTCGAATCTTCCGGGAAGTATTCCGGGGTTTGGCCGAATCCAAAATAATGGATTCGGTGCATCCCCATTTGTAAGATATAAGGAAGTCCTGTGATCACATAAAAACAGAAGGCTCTTAGGGTCCCATTAACTAATATTTGTGTTTCATTTGTTTTCACAAACTGTATTTTTTTTACTTCTAAAAATTGTGGATTGTACTAATTACTCCAAATCACAAAAAAAAATCAACCAGAAAACACAAACACATACTAAACTTTGCCATGTAAAAGTGGTCAAGGTCATGTAGAAGTCACTGGAATTTATAATTTCCATATGTAAAATCTTTGTTTCATTTTTTTTGTCTGTATTTGCATAAAAAATTTGAGGATTTCAAGATTTTCCGATCTATCCTCATTTTTATTAGTTTGCACTTTTTATATTAGGCTGTTTGACTAAATAACTTGGCATTTGTGGCTTTAGAGAAAAAAGTTTTTTGTGGTTTCTAAAACCACTAAAATAACATATTTCTCATATTTTAATATATATAGGTAAGGGATCTGTTATCCAGACACCCATTATCTACAAAGCTCCGAATTACGGAAAGGTTGTCTCCTATAGACTCAGTTTAATCCAAATACTCCACATTTTTAAAAATAATTTCCTTTTTCTCTGTAATAATAAAACAGTACCCTGTACTGCATCCCAACTAAGATAGCATTAATCCTTATTAACCTATTGGATTTATTTTATGTTTACAAGATTTTCTAGTAGACTTAAGGTATGAAGATCCGAATTACGGACAGTTCCATTATACAGAAAACCCCAGGTCCAGAGCCTTCTGGATAAGAAGACCCATACCTGTATTAAAATAAGAGAAGCATTGTTTCTAATAATATACCATTTTGAATTAGTTTTGTGATACAGGAGATATCACTATTTAAAAGGGTAGGTTTAACAGTTTATTCATTGTTTTATATAGAGGAAATATGCACCCATTCACTAAGAAGTGTGAGTAGTGATGGGCGAATTCGCCGCGAATTCCCTCGATTTGCAGCCGGCGAATAAATTCGCGAAACGCCAGCAAAAATTTGCCTGCCGAAAATTCGCTGGCGTCAAAAAAAAAAAAAACAAATTGCGTTCTCGTTTCGCAAATTTTTGGGAGAAGCGAAACGGGATAGATTCGCCCATCACTAAGTGTGAGCAGTTCTTTTAGACACATTATAAGACATCACTTCACATTAGGATGGACAAAGAGGCAATATCAATTATATAAATAGTTTTCTCTCTCTTATATCTTTATGGGAAACTCAAGTATAAACTATTTTTAAAATATATATGTAAAATTTATATGGACTTCTAACTGGCAGTAAATGATAAATGCTGCTATTTCTGAGAGAAACAGTAGCTCAAAATGTTATTGATGATTACATTACATACAAGAGATCATTCTACTGGTTCATGACGATTTGTTCTTTGGAGGCATTTATTATTAAGTATTAACTTTCTTTTTTCTGTGAAAGTGTTTGCTTATCTTGTGGCTGTTTTCTCAAAGTACCTGATTACACTTTCCTAATCATCTTCTGTTGTCCTCCTTTCGTGGCACAAGAAGCTGGTAGGTAGTCCTTAGGGTGGTGGCACATGGGGAGATTTACTCGCCTGTGATAAATCTTCACTAATGTGGGCGATTCATTTCCCCAAAGTGCCTTCCCACTGGCAATAATGTGAATCGCTGACAGGATGGCATATGTGTTGCTTCAGTTTTCCAAAGTCGCATGAAGTTTCCTTGTGAGGCAACTTTGGGTGACTTCGGAAAACCGAAGTCATCTGCCGGCCATTCACTTTCTTGCCGGTGGGAAGGTGTTTTTCGGGGAGATTAGTTGCCCACAGTGGCAAAGATTTATGTCAG
This sequence comes from Xenopus borealis, assembly GCA_024363595.1. NCBI lineage: Eukaryota > Metazoa > Chordata > Amphibia > Anura > Pipidae > Xenopus > Xenopus borealis. Next base: position 37,715,721 of record CM044439.1, on the reverse strand, counting down.
GGTGTAAATATTCCCCTGTGCCACCGCCCTTAGTGATCCAGAAGTCATATTTAAGTGTCTTTAAAAATTTGTCTTTGAATGAAATATTACATAACCGTGACAACTACAGAGAGTGGCCTTTTAAAGGAGAATCAAAGTCACAATCAGTGGGGGGGTACCAAATTTTGGGCAACTCCAGGGATTATAAAAGCTTACCTGACACCCAGGGCCAGTGCTCCTGTTAGCAGTGAACTACACCAGCCCGTGGTTCTTCTGCGTAATCTTTCTTCCTTTTCTCTTTACTTTTCTCTGGGCACAGGCATGTGTGTTTCTAAGTTATGCTTTCACGCTACTGTACACGTGCATGCCCGAATCAGAACAAAAAGAAGATAGAAGAATATAAAGAAGATGGAGACAAGGATCTTTTGTAGAAATACTCCAGGCCATTGCTGTTTTTAGCAAACAGGAGACCAACCCAGGGTATCGGGTAAGAGATTTTAATCACTGGGAGTGCCTAACATATTGGCACCCCCAGGCCAAATTTACATAGAGGGCACCCCTGCTACGGGATTGGCACACAGGTTATTTAAAAAACTTTTGAATCTCCTGCTCATCTCCAGTATTTCTGAACCAATGTGGGTGTGTTTGGGCAGCATGCCACCCCCTAAAATTCTGCCCCCCTAGGCCTCTCCACATATTCTGGCCTGGGACCCCCCCCCCCCCCCCCCCCCCAGAGAAGATTTCTTCAGTTCTACTTGAACTTAGTTAACTTTTAACTTTAGCCATTTAGCAGAAAACATTGCATTTGGCTTTAGGCTCATGTGATGTTATTACACTTCTCTTTGTAATTGTTTGTGATTATAAGTGCTTTTTTAGGTCTGCAAAGTACAGTTGTGGTTATGCAGGTTTTTCTTTGGCATGAACAAATTCCAATTCATTAAAGATATAAAGACTAAATGAGCTCCTTGCACTTTCACATAGCTGCCTTCTGTGCTGCATGGTCAGTTTATTGAGGGAGCCCAGAAGGAGGTGGAAGAAGCTCCAGGGTTCCTGAGTCATCTGAGTCAATAAACACAGCACATGCGTATCTAAAGAATGAGGCACCCATCATTCAAAAGATGTAAAATTGGAACACAGAAGATTGTCAGTGAATCTATGTTTGATTTAAGCATAAGTGCAAGTGCAACTGTACAATTTTGACCCCTCTACAATTACATTAGACAAGTTGCCTTTTTAAATGAGAGCTAAAGCTTAACTAAAGAAGTAGCTTGAAATGTTGTACATTATTGTAGGGACCCATAAGTATAATGGCCCTCATGGATTAATTTCCCCTCTATTACCTCCCTTTCCCTGTTGCTGGGTTACAGCCCATGTAACATCTTGGTGTCATTTGATTACCCTTCTTCTTGGTTCTAAGTTGTGACCACTTCCTGCAGTGCTGTAACAAAGTATTTTGCAGGGTGGGACACTTCCTCTTTGGCCTACAGCAGTAGACCTGGGCAACTGAGCCTGGAGTCAACAAGGCCCTAAAGGGACATCCCAGCGTGTAGGATAGCTCCTGTAATAGCACTCTATAGTGTTAGACAGAGAGGCTATATAGTAAGAGCAGCTCAAGCTCCATCAAGGAGAATAGAGGGAGTAACTCTCCCCCAGACTCTACTTTGCCTGTAGTGCAGGGACCACAGTACTGACAAGGGGATCAGGCTATGTTCTAACCCTGTATCCACATCTGCAGTTTGGGATCCGGTCCACGTGAGGTATTGAAACCCTGGAAGGTGATCATTTAAACTCTTCTTTGCTTTTCCTCCTATGGTTCCTTTCCATGCTGTGTCTGCTAATGTGATTTGAGCTACCTCAGTTGTGAGTATTATCAACCCTGTAGCGCTTTGTATCGAATAAAGCCTGTTCAACAGAAGAACCCCTGGCATCCAGCATCTGTTTTTTTACATCCTTGGCAGCATTGAGTTATCGTTTAACAACATCAACACGTGTATTTTCCACTTAGCGAAAGCCCTACCTGGTGAAAGAGGGTTGCATGTAGCCCATGCTCTATCATCACTAGTTGGTATTTGTCTATTTAAGCCAAAAAGGGGCTCAATTATGTTTTTTGGTTGTGTACCAGCACAAAACAACCACAACCCTTTAGCAGTAAAGATCTGTGTCTCCTGTATAAGCCAGTGGGAAAGGCACCTAGCTCAATTTGAAATGTGCGTGGTCTGCGCTGGATTTAGCCTGAAAATCCGACTATTTCTGAGGTTTCCGGGCAAAAACTCTAAATATTCAAGCAATTTGGGAATAAAAGAAAAAAACTTATTTGGGTTTTCACTTGATTTTATCAAGTTTTACTGCAATCCAATTTAATTGGGTTATTTTATTGCTAAATAAGGTCAAATAAAGCATGGGAGTTTGAATGAGGTAGTGGGAGTTTGGTCATATCTTTTTTAAAATAAAATATGAACTAAATTTGAATTTTAGTAAATAACCCCCTAAATGTCCCATGTAGTGTGTCCCTATCCAAGCATAAGGACTCCAGCATTGGGACAACTGAGAGGCAGAATAGTTTCTTATCCTTGAATACGTGCACCACCCTTATTTTTCTCAGGTGCTTAAATGGATTTTCTACCTCAGCATAGGATGTCGAAAGGTGAAAGTTAATTTAAGTATTCCTAATACAATCATTTTCCCTTTTCTTCTAAAAAGAACCTTTTCAGCCATGAGTATGACAATCAGTATCTAAACATTTCCATAATCCCATTAGTCAAGAAGAGATTTTGGTATTTCTTTGCTGAGTTTGTGAACTTGATTTCGTTCTAAGCCACAGAAATGTCTCACACAAGAAGCCTTTGATGTATTGGCACAATATACCTTCTTCCAAACAGAGCAAGTACAGCTTCATAAACGTCTATGGCGAGGGCAAATAGTCAGCACCTAAATGTTACAAAGCGTTGCCAGAAATATTGAATTACTTTTTAACACAAGTGAAAAAAAAAAACACACACACACAGTTCAACTGCAGTTTATTTACATAATTTAGAGAAAGAAAAATGAAACAGATTTATATCTGATTCGACAAGTTTGTTTCATGGAAATGAAGTGTCGTTCGTCTGTACAGTCATAGATTGCTTTTTCAGTACTGTATAGGAGAAAGTTTATTTTTCTACTTTTTTATTCATGCTGAACAGCTTGCTTAGTTTTTTAAAGGGATTTTGTGGTATTCTGCTGTGCCAGGCTACCAGAATAATGCAAATAAGGATAAGAGATGCATAAGTAAGTGTATGAGTAGTGATGGGTCAATCTATGCCATTTAGACGAAAAATTCGCGAAACGACATCGTTTTCGACGCGCGCCATGTAATTTTCGGCACCCGTCTCATTTTTTTTTTCACATGAACAAATCAATTGCGTTTCACAAATTTATTATAGTTTGTGCCTGGCGAATAAATTCGCCCATCACTATGTATGAGAAACTTTTCAATCAGTTATGAGTTGAACTTAGCTCATAGCCTGGACAAGCCCCTATTTATCACACAGGTTGAGGTTGATTCATTGATATATTCACTAGTGATGGGCGAATTTATTCGCCAGGGCCGAATTCGCGGCGAATTCCCGCGATTCGCCGCTGGCGAATAAATTCGCGAATCACCAGCGAAATTTCGCTTGGCGAAAATTCGCCGAAAAAACGAGTCGCGCGACGTTTTTTGACGTGAGGAAAACGACGCGTCGCGAATTGACGCGTCGCGAATTGACGCAACGCGATTTGACGCGACGCGATTTGACGCGACGCGCGTCAAAAGCGTCCCGCGACTCGTTTCGCGAATTTTTCGCCGATTCACGAATTTCGCTAGAAATTCGCTAATTTTTCGGCGAAGCGAATCTCGGGAGATTCGCCCATCACTAATATTCACCTGTTTAGCAGCCAAGTTATCTCACAGTTCTGTAAAGGTGCAGAAAGTACACTTTAGCCATAAGCCTACTCATCTGTGCCCTTCTCTAAAAGGAAACTAATCAGGGCCTAAACCATCTATAGGTACAGGACCTGGTAACCAAAAATCTGTTATCAAGAAAGCTCTGAATTACGGAAAGGCCGTCTCCCACAGACTCCATTTTCTCCAAATAATCCAAATGCTTAAAATCTTGAATTTCCTTTTTCTATGTAATAATAGAACAACACCTTGTGCTTGATCCCACCTAAGATATAATTAATCTTTATTCGGAGCAAAACAATCCTATTGGGTTAATTTAATGTTTACTTGATTTTTTTTAGTATACTTAAGGTATGAAAATCCAAATTCTGGAAAGATCCATTATCTGGAAAACTCCAGGTCCTCAACATTCTGGATAACAGCTCCCATACTTATATCTCCTTGTCAAAACATCAGACCCCTATGTCTCTGACCCCTATGATAAACTAGTATTGAACACTCACCCCGTTTTCTAGGTGGTTACAATGAGTTGAAGCTCTAGGGCAGGCATCCCCAATCTTTTTTACCCGTGAGCCACATTCAAATGTAAAAAGAGTTGGGGAGCAACACAAACATGAAAAAGTCTCTTGGGGAGCCAAATAAGGGCTGTGATTGGCTATTTGGTAGCCCCTATGTGGTCTGGCAGACTACAGGAGGCTCTGCTTGGCACTATACTTCGTTTTTATGCAACTAAAAAATGTTTCCTTGTCTGGAATTCAAAAATCAAAACCTGCTTTGAGGCCACTGAGAGCAACATCCAAGGGGTTGGAGAGCAACATGTTGCTCACGAGCTACTGGTTGGGGATCACTGCTCTAGGGTCTCCCTCTTGCAGTGAGCACTGCTCCACTGAGTCCAAAGAGGTTGAGTAGGCCTCGTTCTCTTTTTTATACATATGGATGTATTTACCTGCTCAGCAGCAACAGATTAGTTAACTTAAAGTTGCAGACAGTGCACTCAAGCCCTAAATCTGCTCACATGCATGCACTAGCGGAACTACCGGCTATCTGCTCTGCAACTTGAGCCTTTTCTCCTTTGCTGCCCCATTGCTACACAGCAGCTTAATTATATAAACAAAAGTAGTGTTTCTGAAGAAACACCGCAGGGCAACACTGCATTATATTTTTATTACTTTAAAACATTTTTTGATGTTAGTGGTCTTATAAAGAAATTAAAAATGGGATTTTATTTTTTTGCCTTTACATGCCCTTTAAAGTGTTGGGAAGGTATCTCAGAGCAGGGCACATAACAGGAAGGTTACCTTTCTGTGTTAAGAACTCCTAGAGGGGCTGGGGCTCCTGCCTGTCACTGCAAGAAGCAGAGGGAGACATGACCAGGTGATTGAGATTGAGTCTATAGTGATTGACCTGCTGCCAGAAGGTGAGCCAAGCTAAAAGATGGTGAGTTTGTGTCCCTGGAAGGGAAATTCAGCAGGATTAGTGAGAAGCCCAGAATATTCCAGAGTATGGAAGGCATCCTGTGTGGTGAGAACATCAGAGTGGAGAAAAGCTTGAATGTGTCCTGTTGAAACCCTATTGAACTGTGTTCCTGTGACTTTATGTTTGAAAAGCTTGTTGAAATAAACCTGTGTTTCTTCCTGTACATACTGTATCCCTGTCTTTATGCTCCTGATCAAATACAAGACATATTCTGCACTCAATCTATTATCAATATATCAAAGACATTGAAACATATTTTGCCTTAAGCTACTAAAAATGCCTTCCCCTTTAAACAAAACAGGGATTGTTTGTCCATATATTGCAGTCATTCCCGGTATGGTCAGTCCTACACTCAAGTTTCATCTTTATGCTCCTTATTGCTTACCTGCCTACAATTGCTTATTTCCCCTGGAAATTGCATGTACAAGCAGCCAGCTTGTCACAAAGGATAGGGCTTATATTTATAGGAGTAGGTGTGGAGTAGTATTAACGGACACAATATGAGCTCTTAAATACTATTTAACAGCAGTTATATTTGTTGAACATCAGGAGCAAGGCACAGAGTGCAGTGTTGGGGTACAAGCCCTTTAATTAACACCTCAGCCAGCAGCTACCAGTGAGCCTCCCAAATGCCTCCACTTACCTGTTACACTTACATGCTATTTGGAAGTATTTTCCACTTCGAAATTCCAGCCTTAGTAAATCAGCCCCTTATTATAATGTAGAGAGTGATATTCGGAGACAATTTGCAATAGGTTTTTATTTTTGTTTTTTTTAGTTATTTAGATTTTTATTCAGCAGCTCTCCAGTTTGCAATTTAAATTGAGAATATGAGACTGCAATATGAACAGGAGAGGCCTGAATAGAAAGATGAGTAATATAAAGTAGCAATAACAATACATTTGTAGCCTTACAGAGCATTTGTATTTATATGGGGTCAGTGACCCCCATCTGAAAGCTGGAAAAAGTCAGAAGAAGGCAAATACATTTCAAAACTTTAAACGATGACCAGTTGAAAAGTTGCTTTGAATTAGCCATTCTATAACATAGTAAAAGTTACTACACTTTTAAGGGAAGAATATGTCATTATGTTCCTGTTACAGGGCTTTCCATATGTTTGGTTGCACTTACTTTTGCTGATTTGCATAATGAACATCAGGATTTTATGATGGATATTCATGGGGAACTAAATTTTGCCACCAAATGCCAGGCAAAGCTGTCATTTTCAGGATAATCCACTTATCTTAATTGAGTTTCTGGGGCAATTTCAGGTTGAAAATCACCAGATGGAGTTCACTTCATGTGCCATAAGCCTTTAGATATAGAGGGACAAATTCACTAAAGCGCAAATCGTCTAACGCTAGTGCTAATTCCCCAGCGTGACTAGCGAAGTAGATAGACTAGCGCAACTTCGCACCCTAACGCCAGGCGAAGTTTTGCACTGGCAAAGGAACATAACTACACTAATTCACTAAGATGACCATTTTACTGAACGTTACCTCTTGCGCTAGACTTTACTTCGTCAGGTCAGACCTGGTGAATTTCACTACAATAGAGAGGAGTTTGAAAAAAAAACCTTGAAATTTTTTCTGTCCCAAAAAACGCTGCCATCGTATTATTTTTAGGGTAATAGTCTGAAAAATAGCATATTTTTTGGGGGGGGTTACCCTCCTTCCCCCCTACATTTCCTAACATATGGCAACTCAACTATACAGTGGGCACATGTTTATTTATTAAAGGTTTCCTGGGCTTGTGTAGTGTAATGTAGTGGCTGTAACATATACTTCTATTAGACTTTCAACTTCGCGCAAATTAGGCATCGCTAGAGTAAATGCACTTTGCCTAGCAAAGTAACGGTCGTGCAACTTCCCTAACGTTCCCCACCCTGAGCGCAAATTTCCCATTTTAGTGAATTTGCGTAGTGCTGGTGAAACTACGCCTGCCGAACGCTAGCGAAGCCCTCGCTAGTGCAACGTCACAGGTTAGTGAATTTGCCCCAGAATATTTAAAGCAGAAAACCATTAATTTTTTCCGGCTATAGAATGACATTGAACCAATGCAGAATTCAGAAGGTGGGGGATGAATTGGAATGTTTTTCCTTTAATAGTGCAAGTCAAGGTGAATCATTCAAGCTAACATAAAGCAGGTGTAGAAAGTTAGTACAGACATTAGAACTGTCCATATGAACGAGTATTTATGTTAATACTAACTGCATGAATTACTAGGGAAATTTACAGGAAAAATACTTCTGAAAAATAGCTCATGGACAAACACAACATATTTGCAGAACACCCAAGATGTTTGATTACCTAAATACTGTCTACTCCACCATTTACCTGGGCCTTTACAGAACTCTAAATGGTTTTTCTAGAATATAAAACGATGAATCTTGCAAATTATAAGTAAATGTGGGCTTGGTATTTAATTAGGTTCATACTACAAGGCAGAGGGATCATTACTATAGTAAATTCACTTATTCCCACCGGTTATGTTGAGCCCCAAGTTTGCATTTGATCCAGGAGTCCGGTACCCCATCCATGGTACAAAGTATACAGATACAATAGTAACTGGATGGAATCAGACCAGGAAAAGTGCAGCACTTTGCTGCAAATTTATCTTTTTATTAGACACTATGGGGCAGATTTACTAAGGGTCGAATTCCGAAATTCGAAATTCGTCCATGTGAATAGGCAGCGAAGTAAAATCCATAATTTGGATCTCCATACCTTAAATATACTATAAAATAATTTAAATATTAAGGGGCAGATTTATCAAGGTGAACATTTAAATTTAAAAAAATTTTTGGGTACTTCGACTATCGAATAGGCCAAAATTCTATTCAAATTGAAAAAAAAAATTGATTCGAATAGATTCAAATCGAAAACGATTGACTACTCGAATATTTATCATACACTGTTTCTTTTAAAACTGCGACTAAAACACTTTGCCATCTTAAATCTGCCGAATTGTTGTTTTAGCCTATGGGGGACCTCCTATAACCTATATGGAGTCTTTTGGGGCAAATGCTTTGAATCGAATGCGCTAATCGCACCATTAGAACGATTCGAATTCGATCATAAACAGACCTATTTGACCAAAAATTCTGTTGCTCGATTTTTTTACTTCGAAATTCGAGGCTTGATAAATATGCCCTAAATCAAACCAACAGGATTGTTCTGCTTCCGATCAGGATTAATTATATCTTAGTTGTGATCAAGTACAAGCTACTGTTTTATCATTACTGAGGATAAGGAAATTATTTTTAAAAATATGCATTATTTCTTTAAAATTGAGTCTATGGTTATCCTATAATTCTGAGCTTTCTGGATAACGGGGTTTCTAAATAATGAATCCCATACCTGTATTTGTTATACATCCTAACCAAGAAAATATAAAAAAAAAATGCTGTGCACTATTACTACCCTGTATCCAGATGCTCCCTACTTCACATCCTTCTCTTGGAAAAACAAGGGCTACTTGCTTTAATCTCCAAGATAAACCGGTGAGAGAGCAGAAAAGAAAAGCTGCATTAATGCTGTGTACATAGTGATGCAGTATATTCTTAAAATAGGAGCTAAGAGCCCATTGGAAAGTTATAGCCAAACTTCTTGATTAACCCCGACCAGATAAATGATATACTTGCATTGTATACTTTACCTGGAAACCCGTCATCCAGAAAGCTCCACATTACATTATGGCTTTGTTTCATAGACTCTGTTTTGAAGAAATAATTCAGATTTTTAAAAAATGATTTCATTTGTCTCTGTAATAATAAAACAGTACCTAGTACTTCCTTACTGCAGACCAAACCATCCAATTAAGTTAAATTACTGTTTAAATTAGTTTTTTTAGAAGACTTAAGGAACCGATTTACTAACTTCGCTAGTGAAGTAGACTCTAGTGCAACTTCGCACCCTTACGCCAGGCACTGACGTAGGGATGCAACTACGCTAATTCACTAAGATGCGGATTTTACTGAACGTTACCTCTTGCGAAAGACGTGACTTCGCCACCGCAGACCAGGTAGATAGGAGTTTCTTAAAAAAAAAAGTCCCAAATATATATATATATGAGGGATGCACCAAATCCAGGATTCGGTCAGGATTTGGCCTCGTACTTTTTCCTTCGAGCCTCCGAAAAATTCGTACGATTCGAATGATCGAGCTCTTCGATCGTATGAATGGTATTCAAGCAGGACTTGGCCTAAGAAGCCTATGGGGGGATTCCCATAGACTTCTATTGGTATTCAGTAGGTCCAATGTATACGATCATTCGATCATTTGGCTTCATTCGATCATTTGGCTTCATTCGATCATTTGGCTTCTTCGATTCCTCCGAAAAAATGGAACGATTGGAATTCGATCGAACTTCGATCTATTCACGTGAATTTCGTAAATCTGCCCCAAAATGTTGCCTTTAGGTAATGTTGATCATTTTTGCTGAGAGGCTTGTTAGCTGAAGTTGAAGCTGAAGCTTGTTAGTTACAGTTTCTAATGCTAAAGGACTCCTGCTGCACAAATTTGGCAGCCCCCTCATACAGGAACATGGGGGATCAGACAGGCAATGTAAAAGCATCATGCAAATACTTTATGGCAAAGTCAGAAGTAGCTTTCAAAGCCAATATTATAATAGATGTAAAAAAGAGTTTAATTTCAGGTGTCAGTATCTCTTTAAGGACCTTACTTAAGGTAAGTGCAACGTGCAGTTTTGGACACCATTGGCCCTTATAATTTCTACTTAATATTTTCAGAAAGAGAGTGCTTGATGTTATCCCTGTACAGATTTCCAATCTCACCCTAGGACCTATTATCTGGAATGCTTGAGACTTGAGGTTTTCCGAATAAGGAATCTCAATACCTTAAAGGAGAAGGAATCCTTTCAGTGCAAAATCCCTCCCCCTTAGGCCCTCCTCCCCCCGGCCTATCTCCCTCCCCTTGGCAAATGCCTCTAACTTGCTACTTACCCCTCACAGCAGGTCCTGTCCATGGGGTTCACAGGCACCATCTTCTTCTGTGCGCTTTTCTTCATGGATCCATCTGCGTTTGGTGGTGTATGCGCAGTAGGAAGCATTTGCCGGTTCAACTCTACTGAAAGTTTTCCCATTTCAACTTCATTACTTTTGGTGCATGCACAGTAGAGCTGAACCGGCAAATGCTCCTACTGCGCATGCGCCGCCAAACGCTGATGGATCCAGCAAGAAGACCGCACGGAAGAAGAAGGTGCCTGTGAACTCCATAGACAGGACCTGCACCGAGGGGTAAGTAGCAAGTAGGGTTTTGCACTGAAAGGGTTTACTTCTCCTTTAAGCCTAAGCCTCCAAGTCTACTAGAAAATCATTTAAAGGGGTGGTTCACCTTCAGGTTACCTTTTAGTATGTTATAGAATGACCAATTCTAAGCAACCTTTCAATTTATTTTTTATAGTTTAGGAATTATTTGTCTTCTTCTCCTGACTCTTTCTAGCTTTCAAAAGGGGGTCACTGACACCCTCAAAAAACAAATCCTCTCTAAAGCTGCACATTTATTGTTATTGCTAATTTTTATTATTCATCTTTATTTCCTGACTCTATTCTATTAATATTCCATATTCTCATTCAAATCAATGCATGGTTGCTAGAGTAAATTGGACCCTAGCAACCAGATTGCTGACACTGCAAACTGGAAAGCTGCTAAATAAAAAGCTAAATAACTCAAAAACCACAAATAATAAAAAATGAAAACCAATTACAAATTGTCTCAGAATGCCACTCTCTACATCATACTAAAAGTCAACTCAAAGGTGAACAACCCCTTTAAACATTAAACTAACCCAAAAGGATTGTTTTACCACCAATATGGATTCATGCAGCTTAGTTACCATCAAGTACAAAGTAAAAGGAAATCCTTTTAAAAAATATGAATTATTTTCTCTATATGGACACTGTGGAAGATGGCCTTCCTGTAATTCAAAGCATTCTGGATAACAGGTTTTTGGACATCCCATACCCGTGCCATGGTTTGTTTTTGTTTAACGTGCATACAGTTTATCCATGTAACATATTCATTTGTTTGTCTGGCAGTACCCAGTATCAATTATTTTAATAAAAGACAGTAACCTAAGAATTATAGCAGTTAAGCACACGCATTCATCAAAGTGACACACCTTTTGACACATTTATGAGATATAAACACTATAGCATTCTGATCTGTTTTAATTGCATGCTACAAAAGCCTTCTGAGCCAATAACTGTTTGGCTTTTCTTTAACGAGGAATTAGAAATATAGGGATGAGACCTGTTATCCAAAATGCTTGAAACCTGGGGTTTTCCGATAACTGGTCTTTCTGTATTTTGGATCTTCATACGTTAAGTCAACTAAAAAAATCATATAAACATGAAATAAACTCAATAGACTGGCTTTGCTTCCAATAACAATTAATTATATCTTAGTTGGGATCAAGTGCAAGCGACTGTTTTATTAAAACCGAGAAAAAGGATATCATTTTTTAAAAAATTAATTATTTGGATAAAATGGAGTCTATGGGAGATGGTCTTTCCATAATTCGGAGCTTTCTGGATAACGGGTTTCCCGATCATGCATCCCATACCTGTATACTCAACAGCTGTGCTGCTATGGAGAGGAGAATTCTGAAAAGAACAAGGATTAATTATATCTTAGTTCAAGTACAACAGGGCCGGAATGAGGGGTAGGCAGAAGAGGAACCTGCCTAGGGCGCAAAGCTGAGGGGGCGCTGGGTAGGTGCCTGTTAAAAAGTTTTCTGCCTATGTCTAGTCAGGCCCAATCGCTCCCCTGCTCCTCTCCTTCCTCCTCCCCTGCCCTTGTCA
>CM044439.1:37659083-37681912 GCA_024363595.1 Xenopus borealis | reverse complement strand
GCCTTTATACATTACATTTTTGGCTAACCAACTATATTAGAAACATTTTTTATTTTGTACTGCCTATCTATTTACCTGGTTTTTATTTTTACCCTGAAGCCTTAATACCCTTGCCTTGCACCATGTTCAGTGGTGTATGAGGTCATTAAAACACAAATGGCAGTTTGGCAATAAATATGATATTCAGTGCATAACTATTTAGATCATTTTTGGATCATTTATGCTGCTTTTGAATAGATAAAAGAAAAAACTCTGTGTCTTTGTAAAATGATCTGGGTATTCAGCCTCCCCTAATTAATTTCTCTATTGATTATGGGGGGGGGGTCCGGGGCCCATCAGGGCTGCAGCCTCAGGGCCCCTTGGCCTGCATATTGGATCTTAAATCTCTGCTGTCTGTCTTGACCTTCTACCTGCCCTGATTTAGCTTCTGTTTTGGCCTATAATTTAAATTACTAGTACCATGGGGGCTGTTTACTGTGCAACAACACTCTTTTCCCTTTGCCCAGTATTCACCTTCAGTGGTCGTATGTTTAACAGAAGGTGTAGGAGAGGTCAGTCTTCCCCAAACTTTCCTTTGCCCAATCACCACCAATTTTTTAATCCCACCCCTATATCCACCCCTCGTGTCATGCATTTGGAATCGTAAATGTAGTTACCTCTGCTGTGTAAGATGCTTTCTTTGTGCCCATGGGAACCCTCGTCTCTCTGTGCTCTAGAGCAAAGTCTCTGTGTATTATTTCTCCATGACCCTAAATAGAATTTTCTGATCCTGAGCCTAAATCTTGGCCTGCAATGCCATAAGAGCACAAGAACATGAAATAACAGCGGAAACTTTTCTGAAAGTAAATCATTTACATGTAGCCCACAGAATACTGATTAGAGACTTGCCTGTCCGTGTGTGAGTTTGTTAATGATCAACATGGAGTACACAGATCCAGTAAATCTTCAGCCACATGGTGTGTGCAATTCTACAGAAAATTAAGTAGCAGTCTGTATCATCATTTGACTTTTGAATCTGCACCAACCAATTCCATTTATTTGGTATGTTTTTAGATACACTGAAGAGCAGGGCAGGTATGTAGAATTCTGAAATGGATTTAGAGGAAAGGCTTTATAATTGGGTTGCTCAGCAACAAAGCCCATTGTCTTCAGGGGATTCTTGAGGAGATGAGTGATGGGCTCTGATGAACGTCATTCACCTGAAGTGATGAGCTATGACCTACAGGTATGCCGGGCATTCACTTAACACTTCTACAAGAAAAACAAGTGCTCGGCATTAGATCTACAGTATATACCAGTGGGAAGCCATTGCTTATTTATTGGTGGGAAAGTACAGATGATGAAGCAGGATTTACTGGTATCTCACTAAGTGCAGTTTGAGACATTTATACCCACAGGAGGGGCTTTGGCTCCATCCGCACTAGGATTTCTTGGGTCTTTGCAACACTGCTCCAACCAGTGCTCTTCACCTGGTATAATTTCCTTTTTATGGTTTTACAGATGCCACACTGATCTAGAATTCCCCCTCTAGAAAGTCTCAGATGAAGAACATGCTTCCTTAGATGCACAAGCGATTGAATGCAAGTTGTCCTGCAGTGCATTTCTGAATAAAAACAAACACCAAACAATTAAAATTATTCCTCTAAACAGATATATCAATGATTCATAAAAAAATACATGGACAACACCCTTCTGTTAAACATGAGAGCTTTGCAATATGTTTCAACTCCAACTGGAAGCCTGCAGGCCTGATGTGGCCTGACAAGGTCTTTTAAGGCTTTCATTCTGCAAATAGCCAATGTGGTTCTAGATCTGATTGGAGAAATTTAGCCTGCCCAGTTTTTGGCCAGATATTGGTCGGGTATCCGGGTATCCCCATTGCAGGGCCCCATACATGGGCATATAAACTATTGACTTAAGGTGGCCATACACGGGCCGATAAAAGCTGCCACAGAGTCAGCAGCTTATTGGCCCATGAGTGGGGCCCTCTGATGGGCTTCCCCGATAGATATCTGTCCGAAAGTCAGCCAGATGTCGATCGGGCAGGATTAAAAATCCCGTTGGATCGCGGCCGCATCTGTTCGTTGATGAAGTCCTATGATCCGACCGCCCATATCCCCTGCATTGTGATCCGATCATTGGGCCCTAGGGCCCACGATCAGATCAGCCTGATATCACCCACCTCAAAGTGGGCACATCAGAGAGATACGCTCATTTGGCGATGTTGCCAAACGAGAGGATCTCTCCGTGTATGGCCACCTTTAAGAAGACTCTAATCTGCAGCTTAAATCTGTATGGCCACCTTTTGGGCTAGACCACACGGGAAGATTCAGGGAAATTAGTCGCCTGGCAACCAATTATCGCTTCTTTGGGGTGACTAATCTCCCTGAATTTCTTGCCCGTGTCTCGTGCCCGCTAAACTGTAAGTCGCCTGTGCCTATCCAGACGTGGCGTTGCGTTTTCCTAAGTCGCTGAAAATTGCCTCGTGAGGCAATTTCGAGCAACTTAGAAAAAACCAACGCTGCGTGTGAATAAGCAGTTGGAAGGCAGGGGCAAGCGGTTCGGGGAGATAGTCGCAAGGCGAAAAATTTGCGAAACGAGTCGCGCGTTGCGTCATTTTCGACGCGCGACTCGTTTTTGTTGGTAAATTTTTCGGCGGCGAATTTTTGCTGCCGTTTCGCGAATTTATTCGCCAGCGGCGAATCGCCGGAATTTGCCGCGAATTCGCCCCTGGCAAATAAATTCGCCCATCACTACAGGAAAATATTTCTAGTAATGATGCACAGGTTTAGAGAGTGCTCACTTAAATAAACAATATAGGAATAATTTATGATGTTGGAGCAAGGCACAAAGTGTCCCATTAGTTCAAGAAACAAAATGGGGCGGCGTGCGCCGAATATGACACGACATGCATTCTATCCTTATCTGTAATAATACAGTAAAAGCCAGCCACCCACGTATTTTGCAGACTTGCAGAGTGGTTTTTAGTTCATGTTAAAGTTGGCTGAAATCGCCAAATATGTTCAATTAATGAGCTGCATGGCAGATTACAAGGTCAGGGAGGTTTAGCCTTGATGAACTACTCACCTAGCAATTCAAGGCTACAGGTGCTGGATTCAGATGCCTGTTACATAACAGCTGGTTGGGTATAGCAAAGATATTTCAGAGAAGCCTGCTTACAGCTGATAACGCCAGGAATAGTCATCCATTGATTCCACCGGGTTTTGGAATTAATTAAAAAAGCTATAATAAAAAATGTATTAAAAAGCTGTAATTAGATTGTTAGCTTTTTAGCAAAATGTTGCTTCTGTTAAACCAAGGGGCAAATTTACTAAATTCACATCTATTCACATGAATGATTCGAAATTCGATCGAATTTTCAAAAAGATTCAAATTTCGAATATGCAAATTAGGTAAATTTGACCAGTGAATTCAGTAAATTCGATCGAATCGAATTGAATATTCGAATACTCGACTATCGAATTACTTCCCCTTTAAATTTTTATTCGACTGCTTAGTTCGCCAGTTTCAATCTGCCAAAGTGGCTTTGCCGAATTTTGATTGAATTATAAAAATTCGATTGAATGGTTAAAATCATTCCAATCGATCGATTTGAATGATTTGATCGTTCGATTGAATTTTTATTATTCGTTCATTCCACCAATTGAATTGCGGTAAAATCCCATGGTCGAATTTCGAATTTTTTTTAATTCGAAATTTGACCAATAGTAAATCTGCCTCCTAGTATAGTATCTTTTGTAAATGTGTTGTGGTTACTTGTAATATATTTTTTACAACATTATTTATCTAATAATGTCTCTGGTACTGATATTTAAGGGACCGATTCATCAAAATTTTTAGTTTTTTTATTAAAAATTTTACCATACTGGACTGGTTTCTTATTTACTAAAAAATGTAAACCCAAAAAACTGGATTCAAATAAAACAATAAAAACTTGAAAAAAAAGTTGAATGCATTGTTTCTTCTATTTTCAATGGGTCTACAAACTCTCAAAAAAATTTTTGATTCCATTTTGACTCCCATTGACTGTTCTCTAAAAACATTTAAACATTAAATAAACCAAATAGGATTATTGTGCCTCCAATACGGATTAATTATATGAGATTTAATTAAGTACAAGGTGCTGTTTTATTATTGCAGAGAAAAAGGAAATACTCTTGAAAAACGTGAGATATTTGGTTAAAAAGAAGTTTACGGGAGAAGCCTTCCTGTAATTCAGAGCTTTCGTGATAATGAGTTTCCGGATATTGGATCCTATACCTTTATACGTAAATGCCAGCGCAACTGTGCAGAAGTGTAAGGATCAACTCTTAGACACAAGTATCTTTAATGAATGCCATTATATGCAGGTATCTGCCCTGTAACGCTCACACCTAAAAGACAAAGTCCATCAGGTTCAACCCCTCCAAATGAAAGCATCCATACACACATCCTTCCATTCTTTTACATAAATGGTATATACTCGTATCTATACTAACTATAGAGTTTAGCATCACAATAGCCTTTGATATTATGTTTGTCCAAGAAATCATCCAAGCGACTCTAAAAAGCATTAACAGAATCAACCATCACAACATCAACCGGCAGTGCATTCCACAAACATCTGCAAAAATAGAAACAGTACTTTCAATGCCCACCTCAAGGTCATTAATAAACAATTAGTGCGGTGCTCCACTAATAACATTGGTCCAATTAGAAAATGTTCCATTTACCACCACTCTTTGTAGTCTATCTTTTAGCCAGTTCTCTATCCAGGTGCAAATACTATGTTCCAGGCCAACATTCCTTAATTAAACCAGTAACCTTCTGTGTGGCACTGTAGCAAATGCTTTAGCAAAGTCTAAGTAAATCACATCCACTGCCATCCCAGAATCGAGGTCCCTGCTCACCTTCTGTGAGTCTACTAATAAAGCACTGTTATACTCTGCTCATCCTCGGCTATCAATACACAACACTTTTCATAAAAATAAAAGTTTGTCTGGCAAGATCTATTATGCATAAAACCATGTTGTCATAAACTCATAGTATTATGATTTGCTATGAAGTCCAGTATCTTATCCTTAATGAACCCTTTGAAAAGCTTTCCTACAGCTGCCATCAGATTAACTGGCCTATAGTTTTGAGGCTGAGAACAGGATCCCTTTTTGAATAGCGGCACCAATTTGCTAATATGCTTTTATAAATTTCTTCAGAAGGTATACAAGGGTTAATAAAAACATAATCCACTAGTTTGTGTTTCTTCCGCAGTACTAAACAACCATTACTATCAGTGATGGCCCTATATGCAACTACAATATGAAATATTTTCTTTGTGCAAAAAATTGCCTTTTTTGCATCAAATAAATGTACAAATGAAAAGTGTATAAGAGAAGAGAAGACCTGTGATTTTTCTCTATGGTACAAAACATAATGCCATTTTTTTTTCACATTGGCCCATGCCGGCTCTCAGTAATTTACGTTTACAATGTCCAAATGTGCTGTAAAGTTTTTTTGATACTTGCGGTTACTGGCCCTTTAAACTCAATCATACTATCAATTTGCTAGAGTAATAAATATTTGTTTGCTTTGAGCCTGCAAACAGGTTGGGTAGCTGAGATGATTGCAGAAAGCTAAGATTACATACATCTTTTTTGTTTCTTCGTTTGTTTAATCTTCCATTCCAACTTTTCTGAGGGCACAGAGGAATTTGGCAATAACTGAGGCAAACACCATGAATAGGACAAACACCTAGAGGCTTTGATAATGTCAGCTGCATTTTACGAAAAGTGTGCAAGGTTGTTTTGAAATGTCATCTTGGATTACTGGATTACTGCATAACAATGCCTCAGCCTTTAATTCGGCATAAATGTGTACATTTAAAGCAACGGTTTTATGCGCTGAAGTCATAACTTGTTCATATGAGAGAACAGGCGATCACCTTCATGTACTTAGGCAACCCAGCAACAGAAATGTGTGCAAGGGTTCTACACTTCTTTCTCTTGTATGCTTATCTCTTCAGAGTTTCACCGCGGCATGGATAGTAACAAAAACTTTCCACACACCAAAAAATGTCTTCTACAATCCTCCAATCGGTGAAAGATGCACCAGTTAAGCTGACCATACATATACAGATAAAACCAAAGTTTGAAACTATTTGCTGTGTATTTTGGTCAGTTTGTTATGTTTGGCTTTTCCGAGTGTTTCAGAACTTTTCTATCACTCAGGGCTAGGGTTGCCACCTTTTCTTGAAAAAAATACCTATATATTTTACTGTTTTCCTTATTAATAACATTGGGATCAGCCATCAAAAATATCGGCTAGGCCGGTAAAATACCGGCCAGGTAGGTGGTAACCCTACTCAGGGCCCCTGCCAATTCTTTGTAGTCTTAGCCTGGCCCCTACTTTATACCAGATAACCCTTTAGGAAACTAGCCCTAGATATACACATTAAGATCAGATCTCAGTTAAGCAGTGGCGTAACTATCAGGGTTCAGGGGTGCAAACACATGACACGGGCCTACACATCCTTGGGGCCCACGTGAGCTGCAATAAGTGTTGTGCCGGGTGGCTGAGCAGGACAAATTGCTTGGTGAGTGTGCTGGGAGAACTCTAACATGTGTTTCTTTAGAGGAGGGGGGCCTAGCGGTGGGCTTTGGTTCATGTCCTTCACCTGGGCCACTAGTTATGACACTGCAGTTGAGAATAACACAACTACCCTTTTTGGAAAAAAGGAGGGGAACCCAATCACAGAAAAAAGAGGGCAATTCCAGAAAGTTCTTTATTGCCTTAATACATTAATGGGGTTATGTAATAAAAGTCACTACGTTTGCCCAGGAGCAGTAAACCATTGCAACCAATCAGCAACTAGCATATAGTGGTCCCCTGTCTAAAAGCAAATATCTTATTGATTTCTACTGGTTACTGCTCCTGGGCAAACTTAGTGCCTAATATTACATATGGGGGTTAATGCTCAGTAACAGCTAATTTGCTCTTTTGTTCCTGGGATCAATTTTTATTAAGCTGGCCATAGACTCAACAATCTGATCGTACGAATAGAGTATTCGTATGATTTTCGGACCGTGTGTGGAGAGTCCCGACATTTTTCGTCCGGCGGAGATCGGTCATTTGGTCGGACAAGTTAGAAATTTCTGTCGGCTGCCAATAATATCTCTGCGTGTATTGCCGATCGTATGATTTTCAGTGGGAGACTGTTGTCGGACAGAGACTTTCATATGATTCCTATAGGGGCAAAACATTGACTGATCTGTGTTTTTTACTACTTTATTTGATCTGAAGGTTAGTGGCAGGTCGGGTCAGATAGTAGCCAGTTTGGAGTCAAATGCGGGACCCCAGCACTGCGAAGCAGCATTACTAACCCATGAATTACTATGGTGCATTGGTTGTTTCTATAAAGGGAAAAACTCGGTTAAATAAAATCCAACAAGTGGTTAGGCTTGTAAAGTAATAGGGAGTCTATGGATTATTTATTTTATACAGTACGTTTTGTTTTGAATGGAACAAGGATTGTAAATTGCGTGATGCTTCTTTTGTTAGTTTCAAGTTTTGTTAGGGATATGATTTTGTAATATTCAACTCATAGAAATGAAAGTACATTTTGGACAAAAGCTTCAGATTTTACAAATTGTCAGCATTTGTTAATTATTAGTTATTACACCTGTCCTGCGGCTTCTCAGCATGGATTTTATTGGCTAAAAGCAATATCCCACATAATCTGCTGTCACAATCAAACAAGTAGATAAAAGCCTGAGTGAACAATACAAGTAGGAGCTAATACTTTAGCCAACTGAATTTAGAGCAGAAATACAAAGCAATGGTTTTTGGTTCTCGCCCGTCTTTATATGCTGTAGTCTGTTTTCTCAAGGCTCTACAAACAACTAAAATGTGAAGAGCAAAGAAAATGACTTAATAGAGAATATGTCTTTCATCTTTTCAAACTGGACAGGGAGTATATATATTTTTCATAACATTACTCTTGCCGACAACGTTAAACGAAAGACAGCATTAGATTTCTAACACAGAGAAAACAGGGCCTGTAAGAATAAAGAGCTTTTGCCGTCCATTTTTCAAATATATCTATATATTTATTAGATACTTTATAGGATTTTCTTTCACAATTATACTCACCTGATGATCTAATACAGGGATCCCCAATCTTTCGAAGCCGTGAGCAACATTCTGAAGTAAAAGGAGTTGGGGAGCAACACATGCATTAAAAATGTTCCATATCAGGGCTGTGATTGGCCATTTGGTAGCTCCTGTGTGGATTGTCAACCTACATTGAGGCTCTGTTTGGCAGAACACCTGGTTTTTATACAACCAAAACTTGCCTCCAAGCCTGGAATTCAAAAATAAGCACCTGCTTTGAGGCCACTGGGAGCAACATCCAAGGGGTTGGAGAGCAACATGTTGCTCATGAGCTACTGGTTGGGGATCACTGATCTAATACCTTGAGATTATATTTGGATCCCTATTCGTATCTTTGTTTGTAGAGAACCGCTTGCTCACAACATTTAAAAGAGAAGCAGGACATATGCTGAGCAATATTCTTTGCAATCTAACATGGCCACATTTCTGCCTTTCTATTGATTCAAGCCAACAGTCAAGTTTTGAGACTATAGCGCTGCTGTGTCTTCTATTCACTTCCTTACCTCTTTCCTTATCTAACCGTCAACTGATTTGTAGTAAAATAAATACCACTGGGGACTGTCCACCCAACACAGGCAAACCATAAATCACATGAAACTGTTGGACCGGTACCTTAACTGCCAGGGTGCACTTTTATTCCACAAATTAGGTCCCAGAATTCCCTTTTGTTTGTATAATGTAATATTTGTATGCTGTATGTGCCAGTTGTCCTGCAATAAAAAAACAAAGCATTTCACAAACTGCAATCTATCGGCAGTTTGCAATTAGAAGTTAAAAATACAGATTAAGGCTGCACAATAACTCAAAACTGTCACCTGAATAAGAGGCCAGTTTCACCTTCATTCCACCACCATTGTGTGTCTTTTCATAGGGCACTGCACACCGCTGCTGAGTGAGCTGCATTCATAATGTATGTCACAATCACCTCCCTCTTCTAGGTTCATTTGTCTCCTTTGTATTCTATTCTTAGCTTCTTGCTTCTGTATTAAAGCCCTTGCACTTTTCATTTAACAACTACAAGATAGGAATCAGTTAAGAAGCAACAGTTATGCTCCCCTCCCTTTCCCACTGTCAGACATGTGATCTTGCCCCGAAGAAGAGATACTTTTGAAATGTAAAATTATATGTTTATTGATATATTAAAGCAAAAAAAAGGATCTATAATAATAGTAATGGTGACTGGTATTTAATCTTTCACCACAGGAAGATAAACTAACATCTGCCAGTTGCCCCAGCTGGTTTTTCAAGGTTGTTTGTACAATGAAAGTCACATTGAGGGAGACTGAAATGAAGTCTCAAGGGAAGCAGTAGTTGACAGTCACTTTGATGTGTGTGTAGAACTGGGCCCCAGAGATTCATACTACACACTGTGTACTGGGTACCCTAGCCAAGGCCCCCCCTGCCTTGATAATCTCCACCCCTGCCCAATGCGCAACTTCACACTGTCACCCCTCCACTTACCAACATTATGGGGCAGATTTACTAAATTCGTGTGTTTGAATATGCGCGAGAATAGTCTCGAATAGTCTCGATTCGATCATGTGACTATTCGAAAATGCAAATTAAATATTTTCTACCAGCGAATAGATTGAATAAATATATATTCAAGCGTTCGACTATTCGCCAGTCGAAGAACTTGCCCTTTAAATTTTTATTCAACTGCCTACTTTGCCAGATTGAACCTACCGAATTGCAACAGAAGTCTATGGGAATCCCCCACTGGCTTTTTTTTCTAAGTCTTTTCCGAATTTCAATCGTACGATCGAACGCTTCGAACGTTCTATACGTACGATTTTGGCGAATATTTGAGGGGTTTTTTTCTGCGACTTTTCGTAGAATCGTTCGATCGTACAATTCTGGCGAATATTCAAAAATGCGCTCAAAACTGGCGAATATTTTATTTGCCAAATATTCACCAGTCAAATTCAAGGGCTAAAAACCCTCGACAATTCGACCCTTAGTAAATCTGCCCCTATGTGTTCACCAGTGGAGTGAAGGGCCATCTTTAATTTTGTTTGAATATTTGGAAGAAAGTAAAAGTCGAAAGAAATAAAGTTACTCAAAGGCAAGTGACAGGACCCACCGGGATTTTTCTCAGTGTGCCGGGGGGCCACAACACTTTTCTCTCTTTATGCTCAAAAAACAAATGATGACCTCTAATTCTTTAATTATTTTAAATTTGGAGGCATGTGTATACTTCTATTAATTGGAGTAATTTACAAACTGTAACGCAGCGTGTCAAACACCAATATTTTGGTTTTTTCATATAGTCCCAAAGTGAGCTCCCAGAGATGATCTTTTTGCTCCATAATAGAGCTCAACAACATGCCCCTCCCCGATGAATACAGCATTATCAGCATTCAGCAGCACTGTATTCATGAGATGTATGCTGAGGGAGACCAGGAGCAGTTTAAAGAAATTAAGTGCTGAATTATACTATACTTACTATAACTATATATCTTATGTAAAGGAGTTTCCACATGTTTTAGATTCTGCCTTGGTCTACAAAGCTTGGTCTACAAAACTATTATTTGTTCCTTTTTTTGTTGAAGGGTGAAAAGAAAATCCTCCCCAATATTCTTTAGAAACCAACTCCAAAAGCATACAGAATGATGAATAGAATCAACAGTATAATGAATAATAGCACAGTTTTATCAGAATGTAATAGGAACACCTGGCGCCTTGACCATCTGGGAAGGTACTGAAACTTTACAAATAAAAGGCTGCAATAAGAACAATAACTATCATATAAACTAGAAGTAAGTATGATATTGGGGGGTAGTATGTACTCATTGCTGCCAATAATTATAACAATATTTTATTTCTGAACTATATTCCCTGTTACAGCATAGCTGAATTACTTAACAATATTATATATTTGTCTGACCTAGTTCTTTCCCAACTATTTCAGCAGACAAATATTGACATTATAACCTTTCTACTCCAACCATGGCTGTGAATAGCTGCATGCCCCCTCTCTTTTGTTATAGTGGATTTCAGATCCATTAGACCAGAGGACAAAGATGTGTGCATTTATTTCCGCTCTTCTTCTCTAATTCTGCTGTCCCTAGAACCTAGTGTTTCCTCTTCTTTTAATAATTATATTTTATATGAATATTTATAATTATAGCAATAGAACAACACTAATCATTTCCAGAATTTGTACAAAGAAAAACATTTTTATTTGATAAAACGCTTTGGCAAAATCCTATTATGTACTGGCCTGTTGTTAGTTGGGTAATGGGAACTGCGATATAGACCTTGACCAGTTCATACTCATTCACATTGGTTACCTGTTAATTCATAGGCCATTCACTCCTAGGGTTGCCAACTGGCCGGTATTTTTGGTGGATAATCCCAATGTTATTAAATAGGGAAAAAAGATAAATATATAGGAAGGCGGGTATTTTTTTCAAGATAAGGTGGCAACCCAATTCACTCCCCATGATGAGAGCAACTGTGTTTGGGTCCTGAAGCAAGAGGCAGAAAGCAGCAGTTACTGGCGGAGGGAATCCTTGTATAGATGCCTTGAGTAGCTGGGGAAAAAGTTATGAAAATCTTTAGAAAAAGTCAGTGCTTTGCACCAGTGAGTCTAGTGGAGAAACCCACCTCAGACAACAGGGCCCCACAGGTTACCAAGGTCTACAAAAACCAATGCACCCCATGGTTACCTGGCAATTGGAGCCTGACAATTGTTTTTGTAGGACCCCCTACAGCACTGAAAAAGGTTAGCAAATTTGGGGGGGGGTGGCAGCAGAAAGCCACCTCAGTCAGCAAGGGGGTCAGGATCACTCTTGTAATCATTGCTTAGTGATGTCATCAGCTGTAAGCAGCGCTTAGCAGGGAAGAGTAAACCTTTTAGCCTGAAACAGATTCACCCTGAAATTCACGTTTTCCCATCTTTGCAAATCTGCAAAGTATCTTTTTAATGGTCCTCTGCCTACAAAAACTCATTCATAATCAGGATTCAATGAGGCAAATTCACTAAAGCGCAAAGCATCTAACGCTAGCGCTAATTCGCCAGCATGACCTCAATTCATAACTTCGCAAATTCACTAACACCGATTCTGGCGAATTTTCGCTAGCGAAGTAGATAGACTAGCGCAACTTCGCACCCTAATGCCAGGGGAAGTTGCGCACTAATGAAGGATCGTTATTACGCAAATTCACTAAGATGACCATTTTACTGATCGTTTCCACTTACGCTAGACATTACTTCGCCAGGTCAGACCTGGCGAAGTTCAATACAATAGATAGGAGTCCCAAAAAAATGCTGGCGTGTTTTACCTTTTGTAGGGTGATAGTCTGAAAAAGAGCTACATTTTTTTGGGGGGGGTTACCCTCCTTTCCCCCTACATTTTCTAACATATGGCAACACAACTATACAGGGGGCACATGTTTAGGGCAATAGGACAACTTTATTTTATTTATTAAAGGTTTCCCTGTGTAGTGTAATGTATATTTTGAAATTTGCGGTATGCAAATTAGGCATTGCTAGCGTAAATACCCTTTGCCTGGTGAAGTAACACTAGTGCAACTACGCTTCCGTTCACCGACCTGAGTGTAACTTCGCACTTTAGTGAATTTGCGTATCTTAGTGAATTTGCCCCAATGAGTCATCTGTTGGCTTCACATTTCAACAGGCCCTCCAGAGTGGGACTATGATGCCCAAGAAACCTCATATATGTCTTTTACTGGTGATCCTTCAGATAACAGTATGGGATCTGTCATCCAGAAACTTGTTACCCAGAAAGCTCAGAATTATGGGCCATTTCCCAAAAACCCAATTTTATCCAAAAAATCCAAATTTGTAAAAATGATTTCCTTTATTCTCTGTAATAATAAAACAGTACCTTGTACTTGATCCAAACTAAATTACAGATAAATAAGTTATTGGAAGCAAACCAAGCCTATTGGGTTTATTTAATGTTTACATAATTTTCTAGTAGTTAATGTACAAAAAGATCCATTATCCAGAAAACCCCAGGTCACCAGTATTCTGAATAACGTGTCCCATGCCTGTACTTTTATTATCCATTTCAGTTTAGAGATGTATTATTTAATGACTTTTTAATTAGTAAGTAAAGCGCATCCAGGTTTGAGATGAGAAGATGGGTTTTGTTTGAAGTGCTGGCTCTGTATCTGGTATGTGTATGCAAGGATTTTAAAAGACAGATGGCAGGGCTTATGTAAAGAACTTTTTAAAAATATAAAAAAGCTGGTGGCCCTAATGTATTGGTCATTTAGGGAAAGTGCAAAGAACAGGCTGAAAACTGAAACAGATTGCTAATTCCGTCTTTTGAATAGTGAATTTCATTATCTCAGTTGGAAGCCTTCTGGAGGGGAAAACACAGTGCAGAACAATTTGCTTTCACCTAAAATATGAAAAAGTGTCAATTTAAAAAAATCCTTAATGATGTAAAGCGTGGGTATTTTTTATATGCACATGATCAAATGACGGATATTTAGTGCATGGACGTTATTTTCTATTGCTCTGTCAAGTGTTATACCACTATATTATATATATATATATTATACATAGTCTGACTGCTGGGTTACTATATGAATTTTATGAATTAAATTGAGATACTGTACATAAAATGATTACAAGTGTCAAAACTTTCAGAACTATACGTCTTCTGCTATAATGTTTGATTGAAATATTTCCTAGAATTGCCAGACGTCTAAATTTAACCGTGTCGGTTACTGTAACCCTCCTCAGGGTAAAAACTTCCTTTCCCTTAAATCAAGTGCTTCCATAATTATGTCTGCCACCCAATGAGCAGGTAATTTCTTAATAAGAAATTCTGTGTTGTTAATCAAATCCCGCTGCCAGCAATAAAGGATTGACGCTGTATTATGATCAGAAAAATGGAGAACTAAATCTGGACAAAGGATTAGGCTAGAAATGCTACAAATTATGTTTTGGGCTTCTTTATTCAATTCAATGCAACAACGGTCCTTTAGCAGTAAACGAACACCGACTCTAGCGAAGAAGATAGACTTGCGCAACTTCACACCCTTACGCCAGGCGAAGTTGTGCACTGACGAAGGATCGTAAACACAAATTCACTAAGATCAACTTTTTCCTGAAAGTTACCACTTACACTAGACTTTACTTCGCCTGGTCTGACTATTGATCAATATAATAGATAGGAGTTTGAAAAAGAAAATGGTAAAATTTTTCTAAGTCCCAAAAAAACGCTGGCGTGTTTTACCATTGTAGGGTGATAGTCTGAAAAAGATTGTTTTTTTTGGGGGGGGGCACAGGGGGTTTAGGGTAATAGGACAACTTTATTTTATTTATTAAAGGTTTCCTGGGCTTGTGTAGTGGAATGTAGTGGCTGTAACATATACTTGTATTATACGGTTAAGTTCCTGCCGTATGCAAATTAAGCATCGCTAGCGTAACATCGCTTTGCCTGGCGAACTAACACTAGCGCAACTACGCTACCGTTCTCCGACCTGAGCGTAAATTGGCACTTTAGTGAATTTGCGTAGCGCTGGCGAAGTGCGGAACTACTATAGAGTCCACTTTAATCGATCATAACTAAAGAATTCAGCTAGAAATGTTGTACATTATGTTTTGTGCTTGTGTACCAGCCCAAGGCAACCACAGTCCTTTAGCAGTAAAGATCTGTGTCTCCCCAGTAGATGCCCCAGTAGCTCCCCATCTTCTTTTCTGCTGATTCACTGATTCACATGCTCTGTGCTGCTGTCACTTACTGAGCTTAGGGACCCACTCACAATATACAGTACACATAGAATAGAAATGTCACAATATAAGGCTGATTAGTAATTAATAGAGATAATTATTTTTCATGGCATTTTCAGCCATATTAATTTTTAGGCTTTAGTTCTCCATTCAATGATTTCCTTTTCTCTGTAATAATAAAACAGTACCATGTACTTGATATGAACTAAGATATAATTATTCCTTATTAGTGACAAAATTTAATGGGTTAAATTAATGTTTAAATGATTCATTAGTAGGCTTAAAGCACGGACATACTCCTTATCCAGATCCCAGTCTATTCTCGATAAGAATTTAATAATATGCCCTGTAGCATCATCTTCTGTGACGTGAACCTTATTTCTTCATGTTTATAATTAGTTAATAATTACATGTTTAGCTTTGCAGGATGTTGATTTCATTTGAGTTTGGATTTAAAAGGAATCCAAAAGGCACACATTGCTTACCAGTAACAAGTGGGATTTTTAGGAGTTCCTATACAGAGGGCAGAGCCTATTATTTTCCAATGCACCTCTACCCATGACACTGTGCTAAACCACTGAACACAAATGAGATACTGCATGATGCATCTAAACTGTAGTTGGTAGTTCACAACATTGTTACAAGGTACAGGGACAAATTAAAGGGATACTTTCATGGGAAAAATGTTTTTTTCAAAATGCATCAGTTATTAGTGCTGCTCCAGCGGAATTCTGCATTGAAATCCATTTCTCAAAAGAGCAAAAAGATTTTTTTTATATTTCATTTTGAAATCTAGCATGGGGCTAGACATATTGTCAATTTCCCAGCTGCCCCAAGTCATGTCACTTGTGTTCTGATAAACTTCAGTCACTCTTTACTGCTGTACTGCAAGTTGGAATGATATCACACCCACCCCCAGCAGCCTAACAACAGAACAATGGGAAGGTAATCAGATAACCGCTCCCTAACACAAGATAACAGCTGCCTGGTAGATCTAAGAACAGCACTCAATAGAAAAAACCCATGTCCCATTGTGACTCCTTCAGTTACATTAAGAAGGAAAAACAACAGCCTGCCAGAAAGCAGTTCCCTCCTAAAGTGCTGGCACAAGTCACATGACCAGGGGCAGCTGGGAAATTGACAAAATGTCTACTGGGTTCCCATATGGTGAACTATAAAAGCCATTGCACAGGAAAGCATGAATAAAAAGTAATGTGTAAGGACCCTGGTACTTTCCTCCAAATTATTCACTATAAATTACCCAATACAAGTAGAATGTCTCCTCTACTCCACCCCAATACTCCAAGTAAATATCAAGAAGCAGAACAGATACAACATATATATATATATATATATATATATATAGTTACTTAGCACCAATGTAGCTTTTTATTTTAATAAGCTGTCGATTGTCTTCTAACCAATCCGCAGCCTAAGAGCTCGTTGAGAAACTACGACAATGTGAACGAAGCACAGCAGCTGTCACCTACTGTTTTCAGAGCCTGTCAAAATACTTTTCCTTACATTCTAACTGAACCATTAACATCTCCCCATTTAACCTTTTAGCCTTTAATTGAATTAAAGGTTTAACTTTCTCAGAGATCCCTGCCATAAACAATCACAAAAGAGAGGTATTTTGGTTTGCATTTTAAAGAGCCATTAAATGGTTTGTGTTCAGGAGGGTGACTCGGAGTTAAAAACCTAGAAGTAAGTTGATTAACCAGCAATCGGATGCATTGTCAATGATCGGGAGAAACAAACAAAACGGATGCAGGTAAAGCATTATAGGAAGTTGTAGATCTGAAAGTACAATCAACTAGCGCCATATCATGAGGGTGATAACAAGCCAGTGCCAGTTTTTTTCAATGGGATTAGTCTCTCCAATAAATGGTAACATAAAATAAAGTCTCAAAAATTCCAGGAGTGAATCATTATCCCCATCATGATACGGGGTTAGGTGACATCCAGGGGTGTAATTTAGGGGGACGTTCCCCTTCTGCAATTTGGTGCATGGGGGTCATGAGCGGAGCAAAATCTGTAATTATAGGGAAAACACTATACATGCAGGGCCAGATTGCATAACATAGGCCCCTGTCCCCTCCTCTTTTATTCCCTCAATTTTCCATTATCAGGACTGGTGCAATGGAGATTGGCGCATGGGAAAATAAAAAAACTATTATATTCCTGGTGTTTCTGAACCAATGTGGGTGTGGTAGGGCAGCATGCCACCCTAGGCGCGGGTCTTGGTGGCCTCTAGACAAATCAGGGATACGGTAAGGCCATTATTAGTGATGGGCGAATCTACCCAGTTGAGCTTCACCGAAAAAGTTGTGAATTTTCAGCGAAATTCGCGAATTGGCGAAAAAATTCGCGAAGCGAGTCGCGGCACGTTTTTGACTCATTGCGATGTTTTCGTCGTGTCATTTCGCAGCGCTTTGCGTCGGAGAATTTTCACCAGGCGAATTTTTGCTGGCGTTTCGCGAATCACGGGAGTTCGCAGCGAATTCGCCCCTGGTGAATAAATTCCCCCATCACTAGCCATTACAGATACTATTTTAATCAAATATTTTTTTTTTGTTAAATGATTTCCCCTTTCTCTGTAATAATAAAACAATACTGGACATTGTACTTCATGAATCTATTATGGTATCAAATAATCCTATTGGGTTTATTGTTTAAACGTTTTTATAGTAGATGTAAAGTACAGAGATCCAAATTATAGAAAGATCCCCAATCTGAAAAACCCCCAGGTCCAAAGCATTCTGAATAACAGGTACCATATCTGTATTATGGGTGAAAAATACTGCACTTGTAGTTGTAAAAGACCCCTATAAATTCTTATGGTTAGGGCCGGATTTACCTAGCGGGCGCCCATAGGCCGCTGTTGTTTGTCACCCCTGTCCCCTCCCTTTTATTTACTCAAATTTTCATCATCAGGATGGAGCAATGGGAATTGGCACACAGGAAATTTACATTTCTGAATCAATGTAGGTGTGGTTGGGCAGCATGCCGCCCCCTAAAATCCTGCCCCCCCCCCCCAGGGCCTAGGTGGCCTTTCCACAAATCCGGGCCTGATTATGGTTTTGTACCTTTTTTGAATGGTTAATCAATGCTGCCTTTAGTTTATGCTAAAGATATGATAGGGCAAAAGCAGCAAAAGCAATTATATTTCTCCCATTCTATTAAAATCTTCTGTTCCTTTAGAAATCAAGCAGTTAAGGAGGCAAAATAATAAATAGATGAGTAAATAAGAAGCAGGTCAAATAAAACTGAAGAAATAATTGCATCATCTATGCTGAAACACATTAATCTCAGATATTTCAATACACCCAGTAAATGTTTCACAGTTCTATTTTTATATGCACCTTACCCTACCTTTGGCAAACCGAGTGTAATGTGACCTTGGATCTTTATTATCTCTGTGAATAGAGAAGCTTTATTGGCTCCAGATGGAAAGTGTAAAATGAATAACCAGCTCAAGCTACTGGCACATAGTTCCCTGTTAGGCTCCCTGCAGTGTAGATATGCTATTGTGCTTCTTTTGGCTAAATAAAGTTTGCTATGCCATTTAATTAAAGGGTAAACCAGTAAGTAAGGTGTAAATATTGTTTATTTCTTTCATTATTTTTCTTGTGCAGTTAATTAAATACACTACAATATTTGTTTGTAGTAAACCAATAGAACAAGATGGTATAGATTAGTGTCTAATAAATATCTAGCACAAGAATACTATACATAAGGGATGCTACACATTTTAGTTAACTATTAGTATTTTATAGAATGGCCAATTCTAAGAAACTTTTCATTTGGTCTTCATTATTTATTTTGTAGAGTTTTTGAATTATTTGCCTTCTTCTTTTGTGTTTTTCCATCTATCAAATGATCCCAGAAGTAAAAACTATTGCTCTGTGAGGCTATAATATTATTGTTATTGGTACTTCTTATAACTGATGTTTCTATTGGTCCTGGTCAATATAAAGCCCTGAGTAATAACTTACTTTACCAAGACACAATGCAGTATTACCCATAGAATCCAATGGCACAGTGTGGCGTCTTTAATAACTCTGTCCAGATCTGAAGAATACCATATCTCACTAGTGATGGGCGAATTTATTCGCCAGGGGCGAATTCCCGCGATCCGCCGCTGGCGAATAAATTCGCAAAATTTCGCTTAGCAAAAATTCGCTGGAAAAACGAGTCGCTCGTCGTTTTTGACGCGACGCAAACGACGCGAAGCGCCAAAGTTGACTCGACGCGCGTCAAAAGCGTCTCGCGACTCGTTTCGCCAATTTTTCGCCAATTTGCGAATTTCTCTGGAAATTCGAGAATTTTTCGGCGAAGCGAATCTCGGGAGATTCGCCCATCACTATATCTCTCTACTAGTATTACCCACAGCAACCTGATCTGTGTATTTATTAGATATGCCTATGATCGATACCAGCTCATTTCTGATTGGATGGTATGGATTGCTGAATTGGAAGCATTTGTAGCTGTCATATTGAGTTTATAACAGATATTGTTGGGAAGACTCAACATCTGAGACTTCATTTGTAAACCTGGGACAAGATAATGGCATGCAGTAAGTTAGGTTGTTCAGAAGTGCTAAGCTTGTGCTTTGGGCATGTGATCAGGCCCGACTGGCAATCTGTGGGTTCTGGCAAATGCCAGAGAGGCTGCTATAAGGTGCCCTGTGTGTGCTGATTGGGCCTCTATGAACCTAAAATGCCAGGGCCTTTTTTGATTCTCAGTCCAGACCTGCATGTGATGGTAAGGTCTACGGCTCACAGGGCTCTGGCGCATGAGCTTAAAACTTCATTCCATGTAGTGTTATTTGGGGAGGTGGTCTTTATCAACATTGCTCAATTTCCCCAGTTTAGATTACTCAGTGATCCACAATCAATGGCTCACAAGCAACATGTTGCTCACCAACCCCTTGGATGTTGCTTTGAGTGGCCTTAAAGGACAAGGAAAATTAAACTAAAGAAGTAGCTATAAATGTTCTACATTATGGGGCAGATTTACTAAGGGTCGAATTTCGAATGAAAAAAAAATTCAAAATTCGACCAGGGAATAGTGGGGAATTTAAAAAATTCGAATTCAACTATCGAATTCAAATTTTTTTTGCGCAATTCGATCGATCAAACGAATATTCGAACGATTTTTAGCGATCGATCGAATTTGATCTTAGGGAATGATCCCCATTTCGGTAGGTTTAATCTGGCGAAGAAGGTGATCGAATTTAAATTTATAGGGGAAGTATTTGACCATCGAATTTTTGAATAAAATTAAATTTGAATATTCTAATCATTCGAATTCGAATATTCGATGGTTAAATTTGGTCGAATTTGCATATTTGAAATTCAAATTCGAATCTTTTTGAAAATTCGATCGAATATTCGAATCCCGCATGTGAATATATGTGAATTTAGTATGTGTTGGGCTTCTGTACCAGCCCAAGGAAACCACAGCTCTTTAGCAGTAAAGATCTGTGTCTCCAAAGATGCCCCAGTAACTCCCCATCTTCTTTTCTGATGATTTATTGTACATTTTCCAGCTGCTGTCACTTACTGAGCTTAGGGACTGACTGACTTTTGGTGAAAAACATTTTACGAATACGGCCATTTTTCAATCAAAAAATTACCCCCCAAAAAAATGTGAGGGTCGAATTTCGAAGTATTTTCCACTTTGAAATTCGACCCTTAGTAAATCAGCCCCGTAGGTTATAAATGTCACAGTATAGGGCTGATTAGTAATTAATAAGGATAATTATTACACAGCAGCACAGAAACCAGTGCAACTAGCATCAGAATTTAATAATCAGCCCTGTAGCATCAATTTGTATGACGACCCCTAAGCTTAGCTTCTCAACAGCTGCTCAGAGCCCACTGAACATGTGAGTGTCACAGACACTTTCCAAGATGGTGACCCCCTGTGACAAGTTTGAAGTCCTGGATCATTGCTGCTATTGACAAGCTGAAACTTTTGGTACATTAAGTTCAGTATATAAAATATTCCATTTTTAGTCCCATTCACTTTTAGGGTTTCCTTCTCCTTCAAAGCAGGTGCTTATATTTGAATTCCAGGAGGCAAGTTTTGGTTTCATAAAACCAGATGTACCGCCAAACAGATTCAGATTCAAAGTTTTATTGTCATATGTATAGAGTACAGCCTACACAGTACAATAAAATTTATACTTGAATGCCTTCTCCACAGACTAGACAATTACCACGCAGTGCAGCATTACAATAATAAAATATAGCTACAATAAGGTTCTGTTTACTTACATACAATGAAGTTACAAAAAGGTCTGTTCTCTTCTAAATACAGTCAAGTTACAATAAGTCATATCTACTCTAGTTAACACGCTATCATAATTACCATAACCAAAAAGCGCAAGTGTAAAATGTAGTGTTTAACAGTCTTTAGCATTTGCAGTGGATATCAACAATATACACAGCAAAATCCTGAACTGCTGGAAGTGGTGTGCCAATGATCTTCTGAGCTGTCTTCACCACTCTTCGCAGTGCTTTGTTTTCTTGTGCGGAGCAGATGACATTCCAGGATGTAATACAGCCTGTGAGGATGGACTTCACCAACTGGTGAGGACTTTGCTGGGCTTCCAGGATTTTCACAGATGTCATAGAAAGTGAAGGCCTGGTGAACCTTGTTGATGACAGTTGCTGTGTGCACCACAATGGTGGTGTTGTCAGCTAACATAATGATGCCATTAGAGCTGTGGTTGGACACACAGTCGTGTGTGAACAAGGAGTAAAGCAGCAGGCTCAGGACACTTCCCTGCAGAGTGCCGGTGTTGAGGATCAAGGAGGTGGAAGTGATTTTGCTGATCCGTACATGATGTGGTCTGTTTATGATAATGTCCAGGATCCAGAATCTCCTGTAGGATGCCTGTCCACATAGGAGCTACCAAATAGTCACATCCCTTATTTTGCACCCCAGGGACACTTTGCATGCTTGTGCTGCTCCCCAATTTTTTTTTTTTACTTTTGAATGTGGCTCCCAGGTAAACAGAGCTTGGGGTTACCTGAGATAACTGATGCAGACCACATAAAAAAGATGCCAAAAATAATTCCTAAATTTAAAAAAAATTGTTTGTTCCATGGGTTTCAAAGTCAAGCAACCATGTCTAGGCTTGAATATGCTAGAAGATTTGCTGAAGATTCTTGTCTATACTGCTTCAAATGCAATAAAAGCCACTGTGAAAAGCTAAAATCTTAACAAACATGCCAAATTCACGACCAGATTACTTTCAGTTGATTTTGCGACCACACTCAGACACCGCAAAACATAAGCAAGTTCTAATCTAGGGCATATAGGCTCATATCTTATTATTATAGCAGTGAATGAGACAAACATGAAATAATCAGGTATGTACCGTTTGATAGACAGGCCTGCTGCATAACACCTGTTGCTTCTTCAGATAAGTTTCTTTTATTATATGAAACCAACCACTGAAAAAGAAAGGGGGAAAACTACTGAAGTTGACTCCTATCATGCTGACATGGGAAGCTTTAGCTCAGCGTTCCATGTGAAAAAAAAACTCTTTGTCATGAATTACTGTGATTAATTGGTGTTCAAAAAAAATACGAATGCTCCACATTCACCAAATAGTATTTGAACAAAAGAGGAAAATGCTAAAACATGATTTCAATGCAGAGGTTCATGGGGCAGCCTGTGAGCACAGGGCAAAGCTCAGAAATAAAAAGCATTTTTGCACAAGGGAGGAACATTACTGAGGCATCGCTGATGTACAGTTCTTTTGCTCCATTCACTGCACAAACATGTCTTTTCAGGTGCAAAAATTCAGTCTCGCATTCTTCATCACAGAATGATCTGTGTTATGTGCCACTTGGGTGCATAAGGTATTAGAATGCAACCCTGAATACAGTTTACTGCTCTTCTTTTAACATAGCACCTTGTTGCAGAAAAC
>CM044439.1:37594859-37613247 GCA_024363595.1 Xenopus borealis | reverse complement strand
AAAAAAAAAAAAAACATTCATAAAAATGAAGGATCAATTTAAATAAAAATCATTAAAGTTACAAAAACTTAAATAATATGTATTTTGTGCTTTTTAAAGGGAATTTGTAATGTTGTAATGGCTTGGGGTAAATGGTAATGTTCTCTCTGCCCTACACTAAAATCGGGTTTTGTTATGAAAAAAGAAAGATCTGGATAGCACACTCAGTAAATAGCAATCGTTTAACTGTCAAAAAGTTACATAAAAGTATTTGCAAAAAAAAAGTATGGGCAAATACTTTTGATTATGTGACTTTTTGACAAATAAAACGATTGTTATTTACTGAGTGTGCTGTAAAAAATGTTCAAGTAGAGTGTCCTTTTTTGCTTTAGTTATGAAAAAAACACTGGACAGAGCTGGAATCCTAGTCTTGAAATCTTATATAATGGTGTTGTGCGGATCAGGAAAAATTCAAGCCACAAAACCAACTTTACTGCCAAATGTTTCCGGAAAACCATTATCCAGAAAGCTCTGAATTATGAGAAGGTCATTGCCCACATTTTAATCAAATAATTAAAATGTTTTTAAATGATTTCCTTTTTCTCTGTAATAATAAAACACCTTGTACTGGACCCCAACTAAGATATAAATAACCCTGATTGGATAACATAAATATCTGTAATCTGGAAAACCCCAGGTCCCCAGCATTGTAGATAACAGATCCCACACCTGTAAGGTAATTACAGTGAAATTTGCTTATTTGCCTACATTTTGATGAAAAAAATTATTATTACTTTGAGAACTTATTGAATATCCCTCTAACTTTTAAAAAAAAAGCTTTCAGTGTTACTAGGCTCCTAAATTATATTATTTAAAGATAAATAAATATAAAAAAAAATGTTACAATGTTGTTGATGCTTTCATATTAACACATGACCTATTACAGTGCAAAGTGCATATGTTTCAAGAATATTAATACAAGTAGTGTAGAAAAAATATCTTGAAATAAATATATTGATAAATAGTGGATTAAGCACACTGATAAATGGTAGCCTTGCTGAATAGGTGTATGCTTTAAACAATGGTTTCTGTTGAGTAGGAACAGGTAAAAGATGGATGGTTTGTTAAACATTGCCAGCATACTTTACTAGTGCCATTCAGCGGTCACAGCTAATGGTAACAAGGGCATTGTGTTGCAGACCCATTTCAGCCAATGTAGTTCTACTTCTTATCTTTGTTAGTCTTACAAAGATTAAGGTGGTTTCTATGTTTTCAATGCACTTCAGTCCTTCATGAAAAACATTCCTTAAGGTCTCATGTCTTAAACACACACCCACTGACTTTATAAAAGCCGACTCAGGCCTTTGTTTCATATAATGACTTACATAGTTTATTTCCAATGCTACTCTCTGAGAGTTGATAATTATATTCATTTGTTAAATTTCTGTTAACTGCAGCTAAATGACCTTTAAGATGCCCATACATACTTAGATTTGGCATGGCAGTTTCCCAGATTTCTACCATAATGCCCAACTATCAGGGTATGTATGGCTCTCCTCAGATCTATAACCATGCTACCCTGGTGGACCGAGTATTCTCAATCCTAATGGAAAAGTTAGGGGTTATGGAAAAGAAGTGAAAAAGCTATGGTACATTATTGCATACACTTCTTGCTGTTCTGACCCCACTATCGGATGGGGTATTCTCGGTCCACCAAAACCTCAATGCAAGCCCCCCCATCCTTGAGTTTCTTAGAGGCATATACAAATTAGGGGTCAGATTCAGTTCTGTATTTTGCCGAATCTTTCATGAAGGATTTGGGGTTCAGCCAAATCCCAAAAATGTGGATTTGGTGCATCCCTAAAAAAACTGCAGAAAATTTAAGAAAAGTGCCAAAATGCACAAAAATTATACAATATACAGTTGCATTGCCATACACTACTCATTACCAGACTGGTGTTAAATGATATCATTTGTAAAGTTATAGAACATCAATCACATTTTCTGCAAAAAAGGGGAGGTAATAATTGAAAACTATTCTTGCTACGACGATTGGGTAATTGAGTAAACAGTTGAGCATTTTCAGAAATCTGTAGGGCAGGGATCCCCAACCTTTTGAGACCGTGAGCAACAGTCAAAAGAAAAAGGAGTTGGGGAGCAACGCTAGCATGAAAAATGTTCTTGGGGTGCCAAATAATTGCTGTGATTGGCCATTTGGTAGCCCCTATGTGGATTGGCAACCTGTATTGAGGCTCTGTTTAGCAGTACACCTGGTTCTTATACAACCAAAACCTTCCTCCAAGCCTAGAATTCACTAGGCCACTGGGAGTTGGAGAGCAACATGTTGCTCATAAGCTACTGGTTGGAGATCACTGCTGTAGGGTGTCTTCATTGGGATCTGCTCTTCCTTTGACATCTGCTTGTTGTTAAAGGCAAGTACAGAAGTTATATAGTTAAACATATTTTGTATAAGTAAATACCTCATCATTGCTCTTTGTCTAATATATAAATAGTATGATTAGACAGAATTATTAGAAGACCACTGCACCTACCATACATGACCAAGGGGGAAATTATTAATGCAACCCCTTGATATATTAGTGAATCTATAAAAATGACTTGGTTTTGGCAACCTGTTTTGTTTTTTGTTTTTTTTGTCTTTTAAGGTCATTGAAGAAGCATCAATAAGAAATGTAAACTGTAACTGTAAAATAAGGGGTGGTGGTAATGAAGACATGAGTCACAATAAAAAAAAGTTATAAATGAGGCTTCCATCAAATACTGCTACTGCCTTTGTGAGGTCCTGTATGTCCTGCTATTGAAACACTTTGGTGGCTTTTGGGACACTCTTCTCCCAGAAGTTCATGAGGGAAAAATGATTCACATTTTATTCAGACCATGGAACAATGGTCGTATTAGTCTTTCAAGGAGCAAAGAGTTATTATATAAATATATAATCCCCAACTTGATAGAATGCCCATTGAGTCACAAAGTAGATTTTTTTTTTATTCAAGCATGTCATGTTTTTCATGATTGATTCATTCTTTTAAAAATAAAGGATGAAATAAAAGTTGTGTTTTAATGATCTATTCCAAAGGGGCAACAATAAGAAGAATAAAAACTATCTAGGCTGATAGGGAGCGCCAAAGTTCTTTCTTCTGTGACTTATAAAACTGGAGAGGTAACTATGATCTAAGTTTTCTATGTCATACATTATCTAAATATTTATGCAGCCTCAAATTCCAGAGCTCACTGATGGGCCCAGTCATTGCACCCCCTTTAGCTAGTGCAGCGAAAATATTTTCTTTATTACATTTACTATTCTTTAATGCTATAGCACTACTGTGTATGCCACTATGGAAGGAAGAATTCAATCCCAGTCAAGCCTTTCAGAGCACATGGGAATTACATTATTACTGTGGCTTTAATTTCACCCCTACCATACTGCATATATCATTTTGGTCCAGATATAACCGTCCCAATTCATCAAATAGATTTGGGTATTTTAAATCTCCTCATATCCCACCCGTGTTGGCTAACTATAGTAAAGTGAACATTGCAACAGTTTTTTTTATTTGTTGTCTAATTAATTTGCTAAAGCTTTAGTCACAAGTGAATAACCATTAATCATTTAAACAAGACCTAACAATTATATACTCTTTCACTCTCAATTTCTTTATCTATCTCAATCTATAAGAGCACCGGGTTTATTTTGTAATTTATACAAGATTTTTTTCTGGAAATATTTCTGGAAATCAGTCACTTGTTATTATTTCATCTATCACATTTGCTTAATCTATTACTAGTGCTTTATGTTTCATTTTACTATTCTAAGCTATTGAAAATTTGAACTGAAATTATTTAAAGTCGAATTAAGAAGAGGAGATTGGAAATTCAAGAGTCAGATGAAGAAGGCAAATAATTAAAATCAATAATGAAGACCAAATGAAACGTTGCTTAGGATTGGTCACTCTATAAGATACTGAAATTTAACTTAAAGGTGAACCACCTTTTTAAAAGGGCAACGCCGTCACAAACCTTTTTATACAAACCTTTTTAATTGTATTTTTTTTTTCTACAAAAATAAGCTGTAATATTTGATCTGTCTTTCGTAATTTTTTTTATCATTCCTGGGCATTTGCTTCAGTCAATTAAAGGGAAGTAACTTTGTGGTTGATCTTCATTTTTGTTGTACTTTTATTATTTGTTTGTTTATTGCCTCTCCCGATCTTGGAATTTCAGATGGTTTATTTGGTTGCCAGGGTCACTTCCTCTGGCAGTTAGGGAGCAGTCCACAAAGGTAGTTTTTATTGTTGTTATTATTCCATTGTATTACTTATCTTTCTTTTCAGACTCTTGACATTCATCTACCTTTTTTGGCATTTGAACCATAGCTTGATGGCCTAGTGTCTGGTAACCCCATTAATAGATAACAGTTGAAATGGAGAGGCACAGAACAAAATAAAAGTAAAATATTTAAACCTATACAGAAAATAAAAAGGAAATCCATGGGCAGATACTTTTTGAATGTTGTATTTTTTATACAATATTAACATATCAATTTTAACATGAATATTCAATTTTAAGCCTCTCTTGTTACGATGGTGTAATTGTAAATGCATCCTTGCATTTTGAATTCTGTCTGTGTTCTCATATATAAATGGATGATTACCCCCTCTAAAAAAATATCCAGGCCAGCAAAACAAAAATATATAGTGAATATTGTACCCCCAATTTGTAGTTCAGGCACTCAAAAGAAGGAATTTTCCACTAGTCAATAGACTGACTAAATGTGTGTAACACAAAATGAGTAAGGCTATAATGATTTGACATAATAAATACTTTTACTTAATTTTATTGCCTGGTAGAAGATTGTCTTCTTTTGAGTGCCTGCTCTACACATTTCTGGTGCTAATATCTCCTGTTTTTCGGCAGAGGTTACATTATCTATTATAATACACTTAGCACCAATTATAATCAATGACATCAGCAAACACTGTTCATAAATTACTATAAAAATTAAAGCAGATGAGTAAGGACAAGGCTTCCTTATGCCCACTGACACTGCACTCTGAACCTTAAACTAGACCCACATGGAAATGCTCCTTGAATAAGCACTAAAGGATGCATCCTTAGTGATCCTGTGCTTCTGTAATGGGTCAAAAATGTAATTCATAATACCAATTTCTTATGCCGTTTAGTAACTTATGTGTAACGTACTAGTCAGTTGGAACTGTAAAAGCTGTGGGTACACCTGTGGACTCTGGGATTCACCGACATCCTTTTTAGGCACCAGACTTTATGCTGCGGAATCTACAAGGAGTAGTGTGTAATAAAAAAAGTAACATTAACAAGTCCAAAAACGAGGTACCGGCAAGGATTTAGGCAAGATGTAGTCAAAGAACAGGCAAAAGGGTTGAGGCAGGCAACAGGAATCGAAGTCACAGTGTCAGGCAGGATTCAAAACCAGGAATTCAAACAAAGAATAACGCTTAGGCAGGATCTGAAAACAGAAGCCAGGTTGGGCACTGTCAAAATGGAGGATAGGCTTTTTAAAAGGAACTCATCACCAAAAGATGACGTTATGACACTTGGCATCCAAATGCAAGCGTCTCAATGCTCAGCATCAAGTGCCAGGCAAACTGTCACCAGCATCACTTCGAGACGCCATTGCTGGATGTAAGGACACCAGAGAATATGACAAATAGGCCACACCAGAGAGGTAATATTTGTCTACAATATCAGGGTTGGAGTTATCTACTGTTTGCCAGCTCAAGATCTACTAAGAAAGGCAAAATATCTACTTTTATGAACTTTAAATCAGTTTTAGTAAATGGATATTTGGACTTCAAAAGATGCCACCAAGAAGTTGAATGAAGAAGCTGCAGTCTATCCGAAAGCCAATTCATGTTGGATACAGGCAACCCATGTCTCCCAGCGTCACTTATGGACAAAAGAGGGGACGTTTTCTCTGAGGACAAAAGCACTAAAATGGGTTTGTTCCTTGAAAACAGGTAACTGTGGGAACTTTAACTAGTTCATAAAAGAATTTAAAAACATAAATTATAGAACACAGAGTTGTATAAAAATCCAGAAACATTTGAAATTGCAAGACAAAAAAAGATTTTGCAATATACAATCAGCAAGACAAATATTGAATGGACAGTGTGACTTGATAGTACAATCCATTCAAGATAAGCTCTGAGTAAAAAAAAATCATGAAGCAATTTGGATTAATTAATAAGATTGGAGTCCATCTTTCAAGTTTTTCCTAGATAGCTGCTTCCCCACCAGGGATACTAAGATGAATGATGGAATACAGAAGTTTCAGGCAAGAACAGAATGAAATAAAAAGAAAATCTGTACAATCAGTGCTAAGAGAAACTCAAACAAAAAAAGGGGATGCAGCAGAAA
The DNA here is from genome assembly GCA_024363595.1 of Xenopus borealis. Lineage (NCBI taxonomy): Eukaryota > Metazoa > Chordata > Amphibia > Anura > Pipidae > Xenopus > Xenopus borealis. Next base: position 37,606,854 of record CM044439.1, on the reverse strand, counting down.
TACAGAAGATAATTATTGTTTTGAGAATGTTTGCATTTTCTCTCATAAATTACTGTCATAATTACATTACATTGTTCTATCCATGTCTGTTCAAAAACAATAAAATCAATGTTGTGGGCAAAATTTGTCCAAATGAAGGCCATGCAGTACCACTGGCTACAGGCTAACTGTAGTTTCTGCAATTTAAAAAAGGAGAGGCCACAAGGAAACTAAATGTAGAAAGAACTCAAAAGGTTTGTCCAAGTGCACCAGCCTCAGATCCTATACAAAAGGAGCAGTAATTCATCAATGGCAGAAAAGTGTCTGCTCGAGCATTCAAGGACTCCACAAGGACCAAAAAAAATAAAAGCAAAAATCTTTATATCTGATCACATTAAAATGATATGCATAAGCCCTACGCATTTCATGCCCTAGGGGCACTTTGTCACAGGCTTAGTCAAGCCTCGCAAAGATATTACAATATTCTGTTGGAAAAGTGATTGCTTAGGCACACATTTTTGAAGACTGCCAACTTTACCAAGAAAAGTCAGAAAACCCATGGGGCAGACTTACTAAAGGGTGAATTGACTAAAGCTAGCAAAAATTCGCCAGCCTGATGTCATTTCGTTACTTCACCGATTTACGAGAGCAGGTGCACCTTAACTAGCGAAGGAGATAGATGCTAGCATTGCTTCACACTCTAACGCCAGGCTAATGTTTGCTCTGGCGAAATGAACGTAACTCCGCAAATTCACTAAGATGCGGATTTTACTGAACGTTACCTCTTTCACGAGACTTACATTCGCCAGCTCTGACCTGGATAAGTACTTATGTGTAGGGCTTTAAAACAACTCTATTGACTATATGAACTTTCCTTGGCCTGTCTAGTTATCAGTGTAAATGTAATGTATTAGATGTGCCATGTAACATAAATAGCTCCATTCCACTTTAAATTGGCCGCTGTATGCGCTAGGCAAAATTGAACACTAGAACAGCTTTGCTTTGATTTGCTCACTCTGCGAAGTAACGCTAGCGGAAATTCGCCTGGCGAAGTGTTGCGATTTGCCCCAATGTCTTATCTAAGCATTGCCTCTGATTGACAGAGATATAGATTTACACATGGAATTCATTTTAAAACTAAGACAAAATAGAGCACAAATGTCTTCAATTTCAAAAGTACATTGATCCAACTATTTGCTGAGTATTAAACAGTATTGAGCAAATTTGCCTTCTCCAAAGATTTTGCAAAAACTCAAAAAATTTATTTCACACAAAATGCTTTGCTGTTGGATTTTATCAATGGGTTTTTTTTAAGCAAATTACATTGAAGTCAATAGAATAGGTGTTTAGGTGTTTTTTTTTCACGCAATTGTAGTCAATTCACTTTTTTGTTTTTTTAACAGTTTTTTGCAGCAGTCCCTATTAAGTCCCTATGTGTGAATTTTACGAAAAAAAGACCAGACATAAAAAATTAGTAAATTGGCTGTTTTTCACTAGGAAGGATAACAAAAGCAATAACTTAGGTTACCATGAAACATTAGAAAAGGTGCTGTATCCTTCTAATTTAACAGTTTTCTAAGAAATACAGGATTTAATGTTCTCTTCTTGGATTTCCATGAGAAGTGAACCTTGAGCAATGCTTACTTAGGGAATTAAAGAGAAATCTGTTGAAGAGCAAATAGTGACCACTCAGCTTAGAGCATAGATCAAAGATCATCAAAGATGGATTTAAGGCGATCATGAAAAAAAATATCCAATGAAATGGACTAGCATCAATATCAATTTTAATTATTCTTTTCATGAGCAGAGTTAAATATTCTAAATAAATTCTTATTTATACATTATTATGAAAAACACAGCTGCTGAAAGGTCCTTTAGTGAGCATTTGTAATTGTAATTTAGAGTCATATAACTCTTCTTAAAGTGGACCCATCACCCCAAAAAAATAATCAAAATCCTATTTTATCAAATTAGTCAAGCAAAATGAACATTACACTATATAAATTATTTTAATCTTGTTTTCTTCAGTCTGGGAATTCATAATTATAACAAGCAGGCTGGAGCCATTTTGTAGACACTTTTATTAAGACAAGCCTTGCATCATCTCAGAATCTTGTTTGTGCACCAGAATGGGGGACCCGGTGTCTATCCCCATGTCCTGGCTGCACAATTAAATGGTTAAGAGAACTGGGGGAATGTGTGGGGAGCAGTGGCATCTAGAAAGTGAAAGTAATTATATGCCCCGCCTCTATGCCTAAGGCATAGAGGAGGGGCAAACAATATTTGATGGACAGCTGAGATTTTTAAATGAGCTTAAAACAGCTATGAATGCTTTGATAAAAATTTGAAATTGGATTTCATGTTTAATTTGAAAAGGACTTTTATTATACAGATTTTTGCGTCTGGGTTACGGGGCCACTTTAAGTGTCCACTTATTCTAAATGGTCTCTCAAAGGTCTTGACATAGCCATTAAATCATATATTAAACCTTGCCTGATTCAGGAGCATCATTTTTTTTTATTTTTTTCCTATACTAATTCTTGTTTTAAAATCTAGATGTGCATCACAACCCAAGATGGTGCTTAATTGAAATATGTAATACATATAATTTATTGGTATCAGGTATAGGATACATTTGCCAAGGTTTAGATTTCAGACTTTCAGTTGAATTAATGTTTATTTTTTTATGCTGACATTCATATAAACCTTAATACTGCTACTTTACTGGTTATTATTTATGTATCACTTCTAATTCTAACAGATTAATTACCATAGTTGCCATAGTAATACATTTTCCAAGGATTAGTTTATATATACTTTGCTTTTAACCTTCAGCAATTTAAGGTTGAATTTTGCAATTAACCTGGATTAACAAATAATTAAAAAAGCTCATCTCCGATATTCAAAGCTCTTGAACCTGCAAAACAAATCTCATTTACATTAATAATTATATCATTTGTTTATAAATATTCATACAGTTCTTATAACAGCTAAAATCAGCTCTTAAAAAGAAAAAAAAGTATATAATTTAAATGATAGAGATTTTTTATATATATATATATATATATATATATATATATATATATATATATATACAGAGAAAATCTGTTTTGTTTTTACTTTTCAGATGTTCACTTTTTTTTTGCATTTTACCCAATAAAGTTGTCATTTAAATATAACAGGGTTTTAGATTTTTTTTAGAACTTTTGTGGATATTATTATTATTATTATTATTATTAATAATATAAATTAATATTATTAAGGTTCTTTTTGGTTTGCCTGCTTTTTAATAGGCCATTATAAAAAATGTGTAAATATTTTACATGCGAGATGCATTTGTGGCAGTTCATTTTCATTCTCAATGTATTTCGCAAGTCTTTTTGGACTGATATAAGAGAATGGATAAAATATATTAACAGAGGTTTAAAATTGCATGGAAACCTATTATAATGACTTACCATAATCCAATGAAATCACATAATAATATTGAAAAGGGCTTCTCCGGGGATGGACAATACAAATAAACTCAAAATACCGGATGAAATGAATGAATGGGTATCTTCATTGTTGACATTTTAGAAGGTTTGGAGAAGATGAAAAAAGAAATGTATAGCTAGGACTGGGAATTATAATAATGATAATGTTATATATTATAATTGTACGGAGTGTTGTGTTGAGTAGAAAAGTAGTATTCCGGCAATCAGGTATCAAATAACTATAGCTCTCTTGGTAACTATAAACTGGGCACTATAATTGAATAACTAGGGGTGGATCAAAGATTAAACAATTTTTCATGCCAAAGTTCTTCCAATAATACTTTACATCTCTATGTATTGAAATCTGAAAGAGATGAATCAATGTTCATGAAAAGAAGATGCATCACTCAAATGTATATGAAATTCTTTTATATAAAGTGTTGAGAGAGCATAGACACAAATTTCGTTTTGCTGTTTGGGAATTAGAAAAATCAAAGAAACACGACCATGTTTACTCAAAACAGCTTGTTGGGTTGAATGGGTATATTTTGCTGCATAACATGAAAATTGTATAAATAAGAAATACCATTGTATTGACATTTATATTTTTAGGTAGGTGTGTGTTAGTGATATATGCATAAGATTATGGGTGAATTAAACCCATGTGATTGGAATGCTAATAGGGGGCTTACTACAAAGTAGGTTCTTTAAAGGAAAACTAAAGCTCAACAAAGCATTAGTCCAAATATGTTACACCATATGTTTTGGGCTTCTGCACCAGTCTGAGGCCACAAAATCTGATTTGCAGTAAGGATTTGTACCTCCAATAAATCCTTCATGAAGACCCCAATATTCTTTTCTGCTGATCAAAATACCTATTCTTGGGTGCTGCCTGAGATTAGGGAAAGACTCACTATCTACATTATATTCGGCTGTGAAAAATGTTTAAGTCATGGAACATTACTTTAATGGTGAACTTTTGGGCTAATACAGTAAACTCGGCATCATTTCTTAAAGGCATTGTTCATCTTTGAGCTAACATTTAAGGGCAGATTTATTATTGGTTGAATTTCGAATTAAAAAAAATTCGAAATTCGACTATGGGAATAGTGGGGAAGTAAAATCCTTCGAATTCGACTATCGAATTCGAAGGATTTTACCGCAATTCGATCTAATATTCAAACTATTTTAATCAATCTAATTTTTTTATTCGATCTCAGCTAAGGATTCCCAATTCGGTATCTTGATCCTGGCGAAGTAGGTGGTCGAATAAAAATTTAAAGGGGAAGTATTCGACCATCAAATATTCGAATAACATTTTATTTGAATATTCGAATCATTCGAATTTGAATATTCGATGGTCGAATTTGCCTAATTTGCATATTCAAAGATTTGAATTCGAATTTATATTAAATTCGATCGAACTTCGAATTATTTACATGAATTTTGTAAATCTGCCCCTTAGTATAATGTAGAAAGTGAAATTCTGAGACAATTTGCTATTGGTTTTCCTTTTTTATTATTTGTGGTTTTTGAGTTTTTGAGTTCAGCTTTTTATTGAACAATTCTCCAGTTTGCAATTTCAGCAGTCTGCTAGGGTCCAAATTATCCCAGCAACCATGCATTGATGTGAATTAGAGACTGGAATGTGAGAGGCCTGAATAGAAGGATGAGTAATAATAAGTAGCTATAACAATACATGTGTAGTCTTACAGAGCATTTGCCTTTTAGATGGGGTCAATGAACCTTATTTGAGAGCAGGAAAGAGTCAGAATAAAAAGGCAAAATAATTAAAAAACTATGCAAAATTAATAATGAAGACCAATTAAAAGGTTGCTAAGAACTGGGCATTCTATAATATACCAAAACGTAACTTAAAGGTGAACCAACCCTTTAAGGATACACATAAGCACACCTTGGGAACCACCCTTTAAATATTCCAAAGCACAGTGGAGTGTTAAAGGGGAATATCACCCTCTTTCTTATGGGGGCTTCCAACAGGTCTTCCCGATCAATATCTGGCCACAATGTTGATTGGGAAGGTTTCATTTTTCCTGCGACCAACCCGTCTCAGCTCATTGCTCCTCGTTGTAATCAGATCGTTCAGCCCTAGGGCCGAATGTGTGGGGAAAAGAGCTGCTTGTTTGGCGATGTTGCCAGATGTGCAGATCTCTTCGTGTATGGCCAGCTTTGCACAGGCACACCTTGGGAGACTCTTTCTTGAAATAGTCCAATGCACAGAATTATAAGGGGAATGGCACCCCCTTTATAAGCTAAATGAACCTGCACTGGGTTGCAGATACACTTTTGGGCTGGTACGGTACAATCAGCATCATTTCTTAAGGATACACACAAGCACACATTGGGAGCTTCTTTCTTGAAATAGTTCAATGCACAGCTTTGTATGGGAAATGGCACCCCCTTTAATTCACAGGCACAAGATAAACCATCTTGGCACAGGGATGCAGATCAACACAGAAAACAAACTCTGCAATTTATGGTTGAGAATCATTTTTCCAGGAGCAGAAGATGACTGGGTCAGAGAGAGGTCAATTGGAGGCCACTGTCCTATAAACCTGGTGGTGCATAGTGCCTGACTCTTCTCAGCAGAACCTCCTATGTTGCCTAAATTAAGGGCTATACCATACATACATACTATGCACATACCATACATACATACTATGCACAATGCTTGTCAAAAGAGCCACAATTATTATAAGAAATGATGGCAGTTTAAGGAGTATATAAACTACTAACATCAGTCCTGAGAACAGTGGTTCTGCATTTGCAAGTGATGCCCTACCTTTGACTTATCCTTGCAAATTTGAATTAATTCTTTACTGATCTACATCATCTGTATTTTATAATGTGGATATTAACTATTTTAAGAATCAAAGACTTAATCATGTTAAATTAATTGCACCCCCAAAAAATGCATTAAGTAGCCCCACAAGGATGTTAAAAACTATCACATAACCCACAATAGCCCCTAAGTGATCAATGATCAGACTAGACAGATAAGCTTGTGCTTCTTCACCTACCAACAAAAAATTCTGTGTAATAACAAGCATGTGGGCAGTCTGGGGTTGGAGGAGTATCATAAGAGGTTGCTATTGTTGCTTATGACCAAGTCCAGAGTTATCTAAATAGGTTTAGGAAGCCAAGCTGCCTAGTTGCGTCATAGCATCTACTTAAGTTGGAGTCCACTTGAGGGAGGTCAGGATGGGAGAGATAAGTATTTTGGCTTGGGTAAGTATGTGGGAGGGCACAGAGGAAGCTACAACAGGGGGATCAATCAAGAGAACCTGCCAGAGTAAAAAATAAGTCCTCCCTTCATTCACCTATATTAAAAAACAGTGTGTAGTCTCTAAGTGGGTGCTTGAAAATATTCCATGGACTCAAGACATTTGCTTCATTGATAACTATCTTTCTCGAAAAACCTCATATGATTTCTTTATTAGGGACAATTGTGCTTTCTACAGGAATGGGATCCATTATCCAGAAACCCATTATCCAGAAATATATTTTAAGCAAATAATTCACATTTTTAAAAAAAAAATATTTCCTTATTTTTCTGTACAGGTATGGGACCTGAGGTTTAACAGATCTTTCAGTAGTTTGGATCTTCACATAGTTTGGATCTTCACACCTTAAGTCTACTAAAAAATCATGTAAACATGAAATAAACCCAATAGGCTGGTTTTGCTTCCAATAAGGATTAATTACATCTTAGTTTGGATCAAGTAAAAGGTATGGTTTTATTATTACAGAGAAAAAGGAGAATTTTGATAAAATGGAATCTGTGGGAGACTGCCTTTCTATAATTTGGAGCTTTCCTGATAATGGGTTTTCTGATAACAGATCCCATACCTGTATTGATAAAACGGTAAATTTGCAGGGAAGACATGGAATAAGAAAAAAAAAAGAAGGGGATCCAATAATTGCAATAGTTTGTAAATGGTAAGGTACACTTACCAATATCAGCAGGGGGCTCAGGTGCTCAGGCCCCAGACCTTCAGCTCGGGGAGGCAACAAGAGACATTAGGATTGCAATAGTAAGATGGCACAGAAACTGGACTTCCCTCCAAAGATGGATGCAAATAAAAAGCTTTATTGTACAAAAAGAATCATCTCAGAGGGTGGCCTTACGCGTTCTGTGCCTGCTGGGCACTTAATCATAGGCTTACTATAGTATAGCAGACTGTGGTCCACTAGAAAATCATGAAAAGCATGAAATGCAACCCAATAGTCTGGTTTTGCTTCCACAAACTTAGATTTGGATCAAGTACAATGTTCTCTGTATAACAGAGAAAACGGAAATCATTTTTTTTTAAAATGTGGATTATTTGGATAAAATAGAGTCTTTCCATAATTCCGAGCATTCTGGTTAATGGGTTTCCGTATAATGTATTCCATACCTGTACCTTAAGGTAACTAAGCTGCATGAATCTATATTGGCGACAAACCATCCTATAGGGTTTATTTTATGTTTAAATGATTTTTAGCAGACTTCAGGTATAGCGATCCAAATTATGGAAATATCCCTTATCCAGCAATACTCAGGTTTTACACATGCCGGCTAATAGGTCCTACACCTGTATAAAGTTCCTGCTTGTTATCTTTGGCTACATAAGATTGCCCAGACAGTGACGTGAGATGTCATGATGTGTAGTAGGACTAGACATAGCAATAAAGACCTCAAAATTCCAAACTAATATTGACAACATAAAGGTTCCAGATTATATTGCAGTGAATATGTTGTGTAAACAAAGCCCCATCCAGGTTACTGTGTGTTTTGAGCCTTAAACAATACATATGTATGACCAATAACCTGCCCCAAGATCCTAGCCCAACAAAACTACAGTACTTGTCATGAATTCCCAATTCAGTGTCAAACAGTCAAAACGAGTGATTAGTTGCAGAAATTCTGGAGCAAATAATTTTTCAAATCTTGTATAGGCCTTTGGATCCCAAAACAATCTGATGTTGTGTTGATGCACAGGACTAAAGAAAACACTAGTAAAATAATAATAATTTAAAAAGCTGGTTAAATGGGTCAGGGGGGCCTTTATTTTATTTGTTCTATTATTTTATTGTCCTGCTGTACAGTACATAAGTAGTGCTATATAAATAAAAGTATACCTACATTTAATACAAGACCCTCGGTATGAATTGACATCATTTTAGATGCAGCTATGGGATCTATTATCCAGAATACTTGGAACAAGGAGTTTTCTAGATAAGGGATCTTTCTGCAATTTGTATATCCATATATTTAGTGGGTTATTTACTAAAACTTGAGTTTATCTAATTTTTTTTTATTAAAACAAAGTCAACCTACAGTAACTCCCATCCATGAATTAAACTCATTTGTCAGTAATTCTTGTAAAAAAAGTCAGAGCAAAAAGAATATTGTGCATCAATTCAAATCAATTTGGTATGACGTTCCACAAACTCGATTGTATTGTATTTTCATGGCGAAAACTAGTATTTATAGGATTATCAGACTAAAAACAGCGCAAGATATCAACAAACATCTCAAGGACATCTGCCATCGACTTCTACGTGACCTCGACAGATCTGAGATGGAGTATTTTTGGATTCGGACTTTTAGCAGCTTTGAGGTATCATAAACCTCTCAAAAGTTTTTTTTTCTCTAAAATTTCCATCTAAAATTTGTGTTTTATCCTTTAAAAACTCTACCAGAAAAATCTGAGGTTTAATAAATGGGCCCCTAAGTTACATAAAATTAATTTAAACATTAAATGAATTCTATTTTAGTTGGTACTGTTTTATTATTACAAAGAAAAAAAACTTCATTAGTAAGATTTAGGGGTGGCATGCTGCCCAGCCATAATGTAAGGATCACTGAGGACACATAGGGGCACATTTACTAAGGGTCGAAGTGAATATTCGAATAGAATTAGAATTTTAAAAATTCGGATTTCGAAGTAATTTTGGGCTACTTCGAATAGACCAAAATTTGATTTGAATAGAAAAAGTACTGGCCCTTTCAAATCCATCAAATTCGACACTTCTCCACCTTAAAGCTTCCGAATTGCCATTGTAGCCTATGGGGGACCTCCTAGAACCTGTCCTAGGAATTTAAAGGACTTTGCTCAAAATAATTTGAATTGTTCGATTAGAACGATCTTTAGTCGATTGAAAACTGACCTATGGACGAAATAGGTCCATTTCGATCAAAAAAGCACTTGGAAAAAAATTTAAAAGTCGAATGTCGAAGTTTTTTCACTTTGAATTTCGACCATAAGTAAATCTGCCCCATACTCCACCCACTGCTCTCGAGTGCATCTGACACTAGGCCTAGCTGAAACCCAGGCCTGATCCCATACCTTTACTATCATTAAGACGTTAAAGGTTCTAGAGCCAATGGTTGTTATGATATAGATATAAGGAGAATGATAAAGGTTTTTTTCCAAGATTTCTTTATGTGATATAAACGCATTTCAGTATAAGTTTTCAGTCATGATTCGCGTCATTCTATGCAAGATACACTGACATTTGAAACTAACAATCCTGACAATCATTTTATATTAATGAAATCACGCAGAAATGTCCGAATATTTAGATTCCTACACATCAATATCATTTCAGAGGGTCACTTAGCATACAACTTCATACAACTTCAGATCAGATACAACTTAGTTTCCATAACTCACCCAAACTGACAGTGCTAAGCTAACATTTGCTTTCTTTTATCCTCCTGTATTTTTAACAGTTGTCGTTATTTTTTTTTTTTTTACCTCCCTGCATTCTTACAATTGTACAATTGGAAGACAAGATTTCACAGGCAGCTGCATGCACACTGTACACACAGACCCAATTCTTAAACTTTGCTTGTGTAAAAACTCACTTGGCACTTTTTGACACCCATTTTGAAATGTTAATCCGTCGTTCATTTTTGGAATACTAATCGTTCTTTTGGTGCATCAACGTCAACCATCTTTCCAGGAACCCCAGCAGAACAACTACTATAAATACATTCCTGCTATACTCTAAACAATATAGCAGAGAATATTTACAGAGAAAGTGTATTCTTTGTGCAAGGCTAGGCTAAGTGTCTGTGCAAATATTGTGGTACATATAGGTTTGTTAGGACAAGGCAAATGTATATGGCATTTGGACCTCCACTGCAAAACTATTTTCTAATCCATACTCAAAGAGCTGCATGGAAATCAATTTTCATCAATTCGGTTTATTCCATTATTTGTCAAAATTTTTATCTAAAACCCCCATTATTTCCAATTTTAAGAGAATTCACCAATGAGATTGCTGCATTCCAGCACCACCACAATCATAGACACAAACATTATTTTGTAATTGTTGGCTTTTTTTAGTACACTGGAATCAACCATCAGCAGGGAAGACATTTAATGGATTAGTAAACCCAACTTTAATGCTATTACCTAGTTTATAGTGTTTAGAAGTTGACAAAAAAACTGAATTACCCATGGAAAACAATCCACCAATGAGAATTCTACTGATCAAAATCTTCATCATAGATGCAGGAAGAACTATGTCAGGCATCTTGCTTTTAGCTTACATACAGAGATTATTATACAATTTTGACGTCGTTATATTAAACTCTAATAATCAGATATGGAGATAAGGGACATAATTACTGGGAAAACTTAGTTTGAACTCCAGTTGCAGGTACAAAGAACAGGGAGTCAGATTTATACAGAGCAAATGGGCTTCTCATTGGAAGATTCTTTTTAACTGAGCAATTTTGCTTTAAGTATACAAACCTGATGTTGCTGGATTACATCTTCCAACATGTATTAACCTTGATAATATATTAAAGTATGCTGGGTTTTGTGGTCCAGTAGCAACTAAGTAAAGTGTGGTTGAGCAGTTGCATAGATACATAGTAAAATCTGGTTGAAAAAAAAACAAAAGTCCATCAATTTTGGTGTACTGTCTCTTTAAAAAACTTCCAATTTGACAATTCGCCACCTTAAGGCTGTGGATTTGCCATTTTAGTCTATGGGGGACCTCCTAGAACCTCGTCCTGGAAAAACAAAAGATTTTTTTGAAAATCATTTGAATCGAACAATGCATTCGAACGATTTGAATGATTTCTATTCGGTCAATTTTCGACCGAAAATGCCCTATAAAAATTTGATGGTCCAATTTCAAAGTTTTTTAATTTAGAAATTTGACCCTTAGTAAATCTGCCCCTAACTATAGATTTTAGTATCACAATAACTTTGGATATTATTCTTGTGGAAGAAAACCCTTTCGGCGCAAAACCCCTCTGTCCTCCCCCCCAGCCTACCTCCCACCCGGGCAAATTCCCCTCTTCTCCCATGTGGTCTTCTTCCTGGAACCATCTGCATTTGGCGGCGCATGCGACATGGAAGCATTTTCTGGTTCAGCTGTACTGCGCATGCGCCTAAAGTCACAAAGTTTTCCAATTTCAACTTCGTGACTTTCGGTGCATGCGCAATAGAGCTGAGGTGCTGATACACTGCCAAACGCCAATGGATCCAAGAAGAAGACCGCATGGAAGAAGATGG
>CM044439.1:37571486-37594416 GCA_024363595.1 Xenopus borealis | reverse complement strand
CTACCCCTCTACCCTACATAGACCCCCCTCCCAGCCTAGCTGTTACCCCTGGTAAATGCCCCTAACTTTTTACTTACCCTCTGGTGCAGATTTAGGGCACCATCTTTTTCCAGTGTTAGGGGCATTTGCCAGGGATTGTAGCTAGGCTGGGGGGTCGGGGGGGGTATATGTAGGGTAGGAGGGTAATATTTTTTTAATTAAGGATTTAATGCTCCTTTAAGATAACATTTATGCACTGCAGTTGGTTCAAAATAGTTTCTGATGATGTTAAAGAATATAGAGCTATTTAAAAAGTTGAGAGGGTATGATCAATAGATCTGTTAGATCTCAGTGCATAAGTCTGCTGGAGAAGCACTATTAATACATGTTTTCCCATCACAGAATTTCTTTAAATACCATAGAGATTTGGGGAATTATAACTTCATACACCAGGGAACTGGTATCACTCAAGCCTATACAAAAACTCCAACTCGTTCTTGATCTATGTGTGGCAGAGGTAAAAAAAAAAAACAAAGAATGCAGTAAATACATCATATGTTCTGTTTGTAAGGATTTCACCCTGCTTATTCCTACTTGCAGAGATAACACTATGGTTGCAATTGTGTGTTTCTCAGTGGTAAAGATCAAGGTCTGTTCATTGCAAAACCTGGAAGCCAGGACATGTGTCCTACTGTACTCTGAAACTTTGATACTTTCTGTTGGTTTTAGCAACTGCTTCCTGCACATGTATGGACACTGGATTCACTTGTCAAATGTCAAACCTAAAATGTTTATAAGAACATTTATTTCCCATAGGTGATTGACCTTTTATTTCATGAGAATAATGAGCATACTGTATATACCGTATATGTGGCCACTATTAATTCTGGTTGTACAAGCAACTAGGATTTTTTTCACCAGTCATGGATTTGCAGCAAAATTCTGCATTTCACTATCTATTAATTCTTTCAGGATACTGCAGCAAAAATTTGCTGTGGAAAAATTTTCTACAACAAAAAAGTTGCCATTAGAAAAAACGCCTGTTGACTTTACTGCATTTGGACAAAAAAGTCTCCATAAGAAAAACACCAATTAACCTTAATGCATTTGGACGAAGAGACAAAGAATGTAGCCACAAGAACAAATGCCAACTGACTTTAATGCATTTGTGAGAAAAATTGTCAGGCATGTAAAAAATTGTCTTGCATTAACAAAATGTTGATGCTCATTAACTTCAATGAGTTTCATGTATTTTTTACCGTTTTGTAATTTTTTTGCAATTTCACAAATTTTTCGGCAAAGTGAAACGGGACAGATTTGCTCATCACTATAAGCAACGTTATGGGGCACATTTACTAAGGGTCGAAGTGAATACTCAAATAAAATTCTAATTTCGACTATCGAATAGCCCAAAATTTGATTTGAATTGAAAAAAATTCGAAAAGTCGAATTTCGAAGTAAAAATTGCCATTTTAGCCTATGGGGGACCTCCTAGAACCTGTCCTGAAAATGTTTCTAAATCCTAGGAATTCGAAGGATTTTGCACATAGTCCTTCGAATTCCTAGGACTTAGAAAAATCAAACAAACGATTCGAAAAAAAATTATTTGATCGAAAACAGCCAAATATCAATCAAAAAAAAATTCGAAAAAATCTACTCCTATATGTGGGTGCTCACTGGGTTATTGGAAATGGGATGCAAGGACACATGCCATGGGAACCAGGATCCCTGCTCCAGTCCGGCATCGATATGTGTTTCATTCAAGCATATCAGTATAACCAGGACTGCAATGAGAGTCAAAATAGGCCCTGGCATTTCAGGTACACAGAGGCCCAATCACCCAACAAAGAGGCCCAAACAGCCCCCCACTAGCCGATTAAATACTGAATTTCTATGTCACCTTTTAGCAGCCCTCTCTGGCATTTGTCAGAACCGGGCCTAAGTGTAACTCCTACCATTAAGCATTTGCAAATTGCTGACTCATGCTGGAATAAGCCAGTTAGAGACAGAAATTCGGTCAATGACTCACAGCATGAATGTGTTGGTTGAGCCTGGAAAATAGGTTTGGTTGAAGAACTCAAGATAAATTGATAACAACAATTACGTTAGAGTTTTGGCTTTTTTTAATGTTAATCAAACCATACTGAACACCTTTATAAGACAGACAAGTGACTATGCACTGCAATTGGCTTCTCATGAACTAAAATAGGAAATTATACAAATAGTCCTAGGTCCATGAGTGCTGCCTAAAAATTCACACAAGCACACCTTTAGCAAAATATAATGGAATGCAACAGTAGGGATACACATCTATGCCCAGTACACCCTCAGTCTGAGCTAGCATAATACTGTATTATACTATACTAATATAAAAAACATATATAATTGCTCAATAATATGATATAATAATATATAATATAATATGATGACATCCACAAAATCATTCCAGTCACCCAAACGCATGAACAGCAGTGTCACGCTTCATGTTTCCAAGCAGATATTTTTGGTGTCTGGTCTGGGTACAAATACCTGTTAGAAAGAGAAAAAGATGGAATCAGAAAGAAATTGGTGTTTACATTTTAAAAACACATTGTATATAAACATTTATATATATATATATATATATATATATATATATATATATATACTGGATTAGTTTGCCCAGTCATAAAAGCCTGATATTCACATATAAACAGAAACCTTTCCACACAAGCAAGTGTTACTTGTTCCTCTTACATGTTATGAATGAAAAAAGTGCTGTACTGCCCATGTGCCTGCCCAGTGGAAGCAGGGGATACATGGGTAATCAGGTGCGATATTTATAGACAAATGCCTGCCTGTGATGCAAGGCTAACATTTACACTCATTTGCAGTTGTCCAACATATTGGCACATTCCTGGTTGTATAACCTTTACTTATCCTTTAAGCCTTGTAAGTATCCCATATTCTTTCTCAAAGATAATGCGATAAATAGCTATCTCTGCATCCTAGTGTCTAGTTCATGATTCCTCATCTCTCTGTGGTCCCAGGACTCCATTCTCACCCTTCCTAAAATAGATCCTTAGCACATGCCTATTTAATGAATTCTGCTATTCCTACTGTGGTCCGTGCTCAAAGATGCATCAGGGCATTCATTCTTACCCAGTCTTTCAGGCTTGACTTTTAAAACTGGCCTAAAGTTGGATTTTTCTGATAAACTACAGTCTTTTATGCAGTAACTACAACCACTACAAAGGATGCTTCCATTCAGGGCTGGAGCTGTCATTCCCTTCTGCGTTGAGTAAGTTCACTCCCAAAATCAGGCAACCAACATCTCTACAGAGAGGTTACACCACCAAATAATCTGGTTGATGCTTCATGTAGCAGGAGGAGCTTTTAAAGCTTCAACAGGTTATTTTTCTTACATCTAATATTCACATTTAAGAACAGGACAGTGGCAGCTTATATACACTCCACGCAACAGATCCATTCTTTGTTCATTGAAGCACCAGGTGCCCCAAATTGCCTAGCAGATGCACTGGCCTATATTTCAATATGCATTGCCTCAGTCTATGTCCTTCGAGAGAAATCACCTAGATCCAACAACATCTAGGGTGCAGTCAGATAGAAACGTTCATTAAAACTTCCACATCACAGATGATGAACTTCATATCCAGAGTATGGGCTCAGGAAGCCTTGACATTGGTTGCCTTCTTATTTGTATGGAACCATCTACCTTATCTCTAAATCTATCATCTCCTACGTTCTCTGGCAAAAGTCCTTCTCAAGATAAAGAAAGCGAGAATACTACTCCTAGTCTATATACTCAGGCCCTTTCAAGTATCTTTTCCTCTGCTTGTGGAAGAAAAACTACTAATGCAACCTCAAATATTTTATGAGACTTCCTGTAAATGCTCTTAAAATCACTCCTGGCATTTCTTTATCTGCCCTGGAGCAGATGCAACTTGTTTCATAGTTTAGATCTCAATTGACAATTGCTTTCTTTCTTTGAAATGTGTTTTTGTCATTGCTTTTCACTTTATGGGCTTATCAATACCCTCTCTCTAACCTAGACCTGGTTCAAACTCCTGAAGACAGTTCTCTTTGCATAATTCTCTGCTGAAACAATGATCTCCATTCTAAAGAGAACATTAGACCAGACTCACTCTACTGGAGACCATCTGACAAACAATTGCCTATGTGAGAGTGGGTGTGTGGCCTACTTTCCCATTAAACTGTTGCTACTGTATTTGACAAGCCTTCTGAAGAATGAAAGAGGTTTCGTAAGAATTTCCTACAAATCTCATTTATAATAGGCATCAGGTTTGCAACAATATCCAACCCAGTCTGTCTGCTACTCTTTACTTTATATATTCTCTCTTTGGCCTAGGACTGTTGTACTATACACACAGCCTTTCTCTTCCCTCACACCAGACACATCCTCCCAACAGAGATGTCTTCCTTTAATAAGCCAAAGTCTACTTGAGATAGGCCACTGCTCCACCTATCTTCTCAAGTACTAGCCTTCAAAACTACCTGCCATTGATCCCTCATTCCCTTCTCTCATGCTATGATTTTTCATAGGTACCATACAGAGGCAGATTAAAGGGCCGATATCAGCATCTTATCTGCTAGTGTATGGGGGTATCCCCATTTGATATCTGGTCAAAGTTCAGCCAGATATTGATCAGGCAGGTTTGAATTTTCCTGCTATGGAGGACCACATTGGCTAGTTGATGCGGCCCTACAACCCTTCAGCACCGAAACAACTGGAGCACTTACTTAACCACGGCTGGAAAAATTGTTTAATCCAGGTGTCTTATCTCCCAACAGCTCAAGCACAGAAATGGACTGTCATGTCTACAGCAAAGGATAAATATAACATTTTTTAAAGTTAGGAAATGTATTAAAACAGATGGTAATACAAGGCAAATCAAATGACAGTTGACAGTGAAATATGAGTTTGACGTTTATTTTCAAATTTTAGTTAAACACTTCTAACCCTTCAATGACTCATAATTATAGAATCTGAAGGCTTAATTAAAAACCCTTCGCATTATCAGAATTCTCAAGGCATTAGATGGGCTGCAATGTTTGCACTATCGTCGACTTTCATTTCAGTTTCACAGAACTACCTCCAGCTTTACCATATATTTTGCAAGAATGAACAAATGACTTTGCGTTGCCAGCAGACTCTCTTTGCCTAATGCAAACTGTTTTGAAATTAGCACTATAAGTAGCTAGCTGTAAGTGCTTTTCAGTATGTTTAATGTCTCGTTAATTAACCTTTCCCAGCTGTACTTCAGATACACCACAATGAAAAGATTTATAAAACAAACAATCTGCTTTGTGGTAACTTTTTTCTTCTCTTTTTTTTGTATAAACTTTTTTTTTTCTACTTAATAGTCTTTCAATGTTGACCGTTGAATCTATAAAAGTAGGTATTGTAACATTCAACATTCACACACCCTTTCCATTATCAGATTTCAAATGACTTATAAATATGTATCGTTCTTTGATGCAACAAAAAACTCAGCACCACAATACATTGGTATTAAAAAAGAAAAGGCTAATTCAAGAGATCAATCATTTTGTATTGTCTGCACACATGGAAGTAGACTTTTACTCTGTAGGTCACAAAAACTAACTGTACGGACTTTATCTCTGAGTCTCTGGGGTTTTATGGTGTGGTGTTTATTTTGAGGCTGCATGGTCAGTTGCTGATATAATGGACAATGGTGGGTTGTTATTCAAGAGAAAGGTGAAAAGGTGAATGTTTTTACCCTCTAGCTCATTAGCTAATGCCAAACATAGATGCTTAATTGCTAAATATGACTTGTGCAGACTATGACTTTACATTGAAAGTTCTGGCAGTTGAACTCCAATGGTTGTTAGCACACATGGATAGTGATGGGCGAATCTCCCGAGATTCGCTTCGCCGGAAAATTCGCGAATTTCCAGAGAAATTTGCGAATTGGCGAAAAATTCACGAAACAAGTCGCGGGACGCTTTTGACGCGCGTCAACTTTGACATGTCGCGTCGTTTCCGACGCGAAACTCGTTTTTATGGCGAATTTTTGCAAAGCGAAATTTTGCTGGTGATTTGCGAATTTATTCGCCAGCGTTGAATCGCGGGAATTCACTGCGAATTCGCCCCCGGCCTTTGTGGACCATCACCCTGCACCACTAACTGAACTCCCCTACTGGTCCTGATCACGTCACATGTAGAAGCAAAAAAAGGTAAGTGTAGGGTGGGGGGCTGGCATAGGGGTTTGCTTCTGAGGCTTGAGGACAGGGGGAGCAGGCCTGGATTTGTGGAGAGGCCACCTAGGTCCGGGCCTAGGGGGGCAGGATTTCAGGGGGTTGCATGCTGCCCATCTACACCCACATTGGTTCAGAAATTTCAATTTCCTGTGTGCCAATTCCCATTGCTCTTTCCCGATGATGAAAATTTGAGCATATAAAAAAAGAGAGGACAGGGGCGACAAACATCAGAGGGCCTAGGGGTACCTACTATGTCAATCCAGCCCTGAGGGGGAGTGCTTTATGCCTAATGAGGTGGGTGTGGACACAACCATGGTTGGCCTTAGACCAACAGTCCTATGCTGACAATAACGTGAAGTTATAGCAATTTTGTTTCTATTACCCATCTCAGGCTCCAATGTGACGCCACTTCCTGTTCATGGTGATGTCACTTCCAGTTTCCCAGAAATCACATCCCAGGTTGAAAGATAAACTATTTGCAGGTTGGGCTGGGTAGCGGGCATATGTAGGGGGACATATTGGGTGGCACATGTGGGTCAGGTTGCAGGTCAGCAGGTCCAGACCTGTACAGGACTATACCAAGAAGTTTCATCAAGAAGTAACTTCAGTCTAGTTTGAAAAGCCAAAGCTGACTCGTATGCTTCCCCATTGGTGATTTTCATTATTGCCTGTGGGAAGGAAACAAGAGAAACAGCCTTGAAAAAAGTTCACTATAGTCTCCAAACATGTTGTGGAAAATAAACATATTTTGAGCAGTTTTGGCCGTATTTTTGTAATACCCTTCCTTGGTTGTTCCCATTTGCCAGTGGGGGAGGTGCATAAAAGAATTTGGCAGAAAGTCCTATTTAAAGGGATTGTCATGATTTTTTCTGTGTAGTTTTTATTTCTAAATGACACTGTTTACACTGCAAAGAATTCCCTCTACAATATAAAATGTCATTCCTGAACCAGCAAGTATATTTTTTGGGTTGTAATATTGATGTTTAGGCAGCCATCTCAGGCCATTTTGCCTGGTCATGTGCTTTCAGAGAGAGCCAGCACTTTAGGATGGAACTGCTTTCTGGCAGGCTGTTGCTTCTATTCAATGTAACTGAATGAGTCTCAGTGGGACTTGGATTGTAGTATTGAGTGCTGTTCATAGATCTACCAGGCAGCTGTTATCTTGAGTCAGTGAGCTGTTATCAAATCCCATGACTGGCAGATGGGATACTGACAATATGTCTTGCCCATGTCAGATTTCAAAATTAAATGTAAAAAAAATCTGTTTGCTCTTTTGAGAAACTGATTTCTGCTGGAGCATTATTATTAACTGTTTTGAAAAAAAATTTTCCCATGACAGTATCACTTTAAGGATACCAGGCATCCTGAATATTTGTTTATCTTCTAAGACACTGCCAACACGATCATTCATTGTGCAAAATATTTTATTTTGTGGAAACAGTGATCTTATGCAAATAATTACCTTAAGCATACAAGTTACAAACTCTCCATTGATCAGGGTGAAAACAAATCAAAACCACAAACAGACCTGCTTTGCGTATAGCCTCATATTGGTGATGCCGAAATGTCACCTTAATAGTTGCTTGTATCAAATTCCCTTGTAGTTCAATAACCATAACTGCTTATTCACATTTAGTTGGCCTCGACACTGTTTTAGAAAGAGAGGGCTCTCTCCAGGCCAACTCAAGGTGAATAGGAATTTTAGTCATAGTAGAAAACTAGGGCACAAAATTAACCTGTGCTTCTTCAGATCATGTTCTGACTGACAATGTTCTATACAATTCATGACTGGCATATTGCTTAGTGAGCATTCAGTGAAAATAATTATATTCTTTATATAATGTTGTCTTTCTTTATTTTACTAATGACAGGCTTCAACTATGTCTTTGGCAACCAGTTATTTTCAAATTGGCTCTATTGTATGAACTATTGGTTTACATTCATTTGAATAATTTTCGCAGTCAGAAAGTACAGGTATAGAATCTATTATCTGGAATACTTTGGACCTGGGGTGTATTTCAACATTAAATTAGCTTAATATGATCATTTGTCATCATCCTAGTTGCCATCAAGTACAAGGTACTGTTTAATTATTACAGGGTGAAAGAAAATCATTTTGAAAAATATAATGCATTTGCGATATTGGTCTTCCCATAAATTGGAGCTTTCTAGACAATGGGATTCCGGATAAACAATCTCTGTATGTTGCTATAGATATAAAGGCTTTTTAATAGAACCAGACACAGATAAAGTGCACCTATAAAAAAAAAAGAAGAAGGTGTTTTTAATTGAATATAATAGTTTGGATCACTATTATTGAGCATGAAATTGTTTGTGTATTTTGTATTTGCATACTGTTTCAAAGTACCTACAAGAACCTGAAACCAGTGGTGTGAGATAGGGTTGCCACCTGTTGGTTTTGGACCCCAAACAGTTAATTTTTTCTCAGGGATGTTGAGGTCACAACTGCCTGTTCTGGTGTCCACCTTGTAAATCTGACCAATAACCTCTGATGTCAAAACCAGACCCATCTGAAGCACAAACACCCCCCTAAATACCCTAACCCCACCCCCATATCTTACTGCTCCACCCCAATACCATTATACCAACCCCTTCTTTTGTTTTTGCATGTCAAAGGTGGCAACCCTAGTGTGAGATTATTTTTAATTATAGAAATGACTTGACCTACAGCTGTTACCCCAACCCCTGTTGTTGTGGTTTCTTAAAGTTATAATACTGTGCCTCCATACAACTCTGAGTGCAGCCAACTTCTACTCTTAAAGGAAAACTATACCCCAAAAATGAATACTTGAGCAACAGATATCAAGTTTATATCAAATAAAGTGACATACTTACCAAACTGGAATATATATTTAAGTAAATATTGCCTTTTTACATCTCTTATGTGTGCTGACTCAGAGATCACCTGACCAGAAATATTTCAACTCTAACTGTAACAGGAAGAAGTGTGGAAGCAAAAGACACAACTCTGTGTGTTAATTGGCTCATGTGACCTTACTTTATAGTTTGTTTGGTATGTTTGTTTGCACCATTGAATCCCAGGATCCCTTATCTTTTAAAATGGCTATTTTCTATTTATGATTACCCAATGGCACATGCTACTAAAAAAGTATATTATTATGAAAATGGTTTATTTACATGAAGCTGGGTTTTACATATGAGTTGTTTTATGCAATATCTTTTTATAGAGACCTACATTGTTCAGGGAGTATAGTTTTCCTTTAATATTTATGTGCATTCACC
This sequence comes from Xenopus borealis, assembly GCA_024363595.1. NCBI lineage: Eukaryota > Metazoa > Chordata > Amphibia > Anura > Pipidae > Xenopus > Xenopus borealis. The sequence continues at coordinate 37,584,930 of CM044439.1, read as the reverse complement.
CACTTATGTGTTAGGTTTGGAGAAGAATCCAGCAGTGACCCCATGATTACAAGGCAGACAATTCCCAAATTTTAGTACTGGGCAGCACAGCTAGAAATGGCCAAGGTAATTCCGTAAGATGCCAAAGAAGCGTAAGGGCAGAAAAAATAAGTTAGGCATAAGTGCAGTACATCAGTTCTTTTAATACTAAATCTTAACAAAGCACCATTACAGTGCAAGGTGTTAATTAAACTAAAAACATATAATAGAGATCCTCTCTACGTTGGAAATCTGTTCAAGGTATTGCTGATATTTTATATGGTAATATATCCCTATTTTTCCCTAATATAATATCATCAGATGTTCAAAAGTATTATTAAACATTGTGTTTACCCATCATTAAGATTAATCTCTACCGAGCCTCCAAAAAATACGTGCGTGCTTGATTTCTCCTCTCTGCATTCTATAGAAGATAGCCAGGGAGGATAAATGAGCACTGCATGATATGATCGTCGCCCTGTCGCCTTTTCTGAAGAGGAGCACAAGCGGAGTATTGGTAAGTTATTTCTTAAAATAGACTTTGCAAATCTTTTTCGTTATGTACAAACAATCTTTTTTTTTTTTTTAAACTGGTCCTTTTAGGTATGGGGATACAAATTCTATATATATATATATATATATATACATATGGGGAGAGAGAGTAAAATTATTTCACTGATTATTCCTCTGTAATTATAGGACCATTCCCTATTTCTGATGTCAACCATACATAAACCAATGTTTAACACAGCCCAGTTGAGTTGGGTTTTTATATTAAAATCTTATTTATTATATTCTAGGAATGGTCAAATAAAGGAAGGCCCCATATACAGAAAACCCTCTGGCTTCTGGTATCTCAAATGTGCACCAGAAACCATGTATATTGCCAACTGTGTCAACCAAGTTTATGGTGACCTTTAGTTTCCATTCATTTGTTGCCTAAATCTATTGTCGATTACAAATCAGGTCAGAAAAATGAACCCATTGATTTATAAATAAGCCAATGTCAATGGCCTTTCTTTATTAAACTAGGGAGCCCATAACTTTTTTTTTTTTATTTTAAATCCAGTCAAATTTATTTTAGTGACGCTGCTCTCAAAATGTGACCCATATTTTTTTTTTCTTTTTACGTTGTCTGTCTTCATTGTAAGTAGTAAGCTGACAATGATATTCTGAATCCCCAGTATCATACACAGCAGGCTTTCCTGATGTTTATCTGTTTTTGTTTTATGGTATAGAGCGGGTTACAAGTGTAAGTGACTGTAGAGCTTTAATGATAAAAGGAAGAGGAGCCTCCATGGGACATTCATGGGCACAGATTCATGTCCAGAGATTCAGTAGCTAGTTATTGACTAACAGGTGCTATTCTTCTCTCCAGACACGTGAGGTCAGCTCTTAGGAAAGCCATTAAACAATAGAAGTCACTTTGCTTTTCAGACTTTCCCTTTGGCCACCCAGAGGGAAGAATATGCTGAGGGATTTTATTTTTGAGGAGGGGGGTATTTCTAGCAAACAAAGCGTAATGTTTAAACTTTGTATTTGCTGCAGGTGTGCTCCTTGACTGCAAATGTCTAATGTGTTCTTGGTAAGTTATTCGTATTCTGCCTGCTAAAGTGGTATGACTTATCACCTCACAAAGAAATTCGGTGGAACTCGTCCTTTCAACGAAAGAATTTGCAAGTAGTTTCTTTTGCCCAAAACCAACAGTGCATAAGAGGTATGAATACATATCAAGGCATTTTGACTTTATGACGTTTGTTTGTTTTTTCTATCCAGTTCCTTTTAAATTACATTGAACACTGCAGATTGAGGTTCAAATTCATTTTTTTGCAGCAAGGCATGCTCTTTAAAAGGTAGTATACGTGTCCATGTGATTTCTGTTTATTTGTGATATCCTTTTTATAAATTAAAACATACTGTAGTAAATGTTGGTGTTGACGGGTCCCTTTAAAATGAATATATTAACAGGTGTCATCGGTCAAAACGTGCATTTTACATCATTTTTTTCTCATACATTTACATACTGTTAATGTGCAAAGAGATTCTAAGGAATAGGTTTAACTCCTTGCTTAGAACTGCAGCTGTGTTCTTATCTGGACAGAGGAAAGACACGAACAACAAAAGAGTCTAAGAAGCCCAAGCTGATGCATGGGAAAGCCATTGGGCGACCATTGTGACTGCCCTTCTGCTAAGCAAATAGTTCAAACTGTTCATTCCCATCTCCCATTCTCTCCCCAGTACATTGTTTGTGTCCTTGCATTTCATTCTGCAAGGAAGATTGCTCCCTGGACTTATAAGCAAACAGTCTAGAAAAGAGCCAGCTATCTTCTTCTTTCCCCTGGAGAACTAGCATTTTTATTTCAGCTCCAAGCTGTCAAAGGACTGGAGAGTTTATGTCAGTATCCTGAATTAATTGCTCTAAGCTGGGGCGCTCTGTATGTATCACCAAATGTCCACAAAATTATTGTCAATAATGTTTCCTCCCGTACAGAGTCCCAAGCTGTTCCTGCACAAAATGTATCGCTTTAATGACGCAGACATGTGCTGAGCCCTGACAATTTGTATTGTAATTTCTGGGGTGGGGGAATAACCATTATTATATTGGCAGCCATATATCAACTAGAAGGAACCAAATAAAGTGCTGCGCATCAGGAGGTATAAAAATAATATTTTCTGCATGAATATTATTGTAAAGTTACGCGTTTTGGGGCTGGCAGCAAAATATACAATCGTTCTTCTTTTTTCAGTCTATATAATGGAAAGGATCTATTATTAGCAAGACTAATAAGATTACTACTAAATACAAATATAAATTGTGTGGTACAGAATATTCATGCATTGTCCCTGATACAAAATATAAAGATGACTTCTTTAGAATTAAACTTACCTGTTTTTGTTTAGAATATGGTGCAGACATACCCAACACTTAAGCTGGCCATACATGCAAAGATCCTCTCATTCAGCAGCCATTTCCCATAGACTCTATTTTAATCAAATAATTCAAATTACAGTGCCTTGTACATGTATGGGATCATTTATCCGGAAACCCGAAAGGCAGTTTCCCATAAGCTCCGTTTTATCCAAATAATGCAATTTTTTTTTTTTTTTATGATTTCCTTTTCTCTGTAATAATAAAACAGTACCTTGTACTTGATCCAAATCCAAGTTAATTAGTCCTTACTAGAAGCAAAACCAGCCTATTGGGTATTTCATTTGCTTGTAGACTTTAGGTATGAAGATCCAAATAAGAGAATGATGCGTTATTTGGAAAACTCCAGGTCCCAAGGATTCTGTATAACAGATCCCATGCCTGTACTTGACCCCGATAAGATTTAATTAATCTTTTTTGTAAAAAATGTTATTGGTTTTAATTAATGCTTACATGATTTTTTTTAGTAGACTTATCTGGACCCCAAGTCCTGAGAATTCTGGATAACAGGTCCCACACCTGTATTTATTTTTAAAAGTTGTTTTTTTTTTTTTTTTTTTTTGGCAAGATTATTATTATTATATCATTATGTGTTAATCCTATTGCAGCTACTACAATTTATTTTCCACATCAGTTACTATACACTACTAATGCAACTTATCATGGCACTATTCATAACTTTTCTTTTTTAATTATTTGTATTTAATATTTTACTTTATTATTATTATTATTATTATTATTATTATTATTAATAATGATAATAATAATAATAATTTGTATTATTATTATTATTACTATTATTATTATTAATGATAATAATAATTTATATTTTATATAATATTTTATTTTATAATTTTAATTATGATTAGGGGATAAAAATTCATCAAACGTATGGTAGCAAAATGACGACAAATCATTGGCAGCCATGCTTTGTATTTCTTTTCTCAGAAACTCATTCAGTCCCAAATTTACAAGTAATAGATGAAGAAAAAAACTTGCTCCAATGTGTTGTTTCCATGACAGACTTACATGAGTAAGACTGAAAGAGTGAGCCAGACAACAATAGCCTAACAAAGGGATAACACAATGTAGTAGGAATGAGCCAGGGTCTTTTGGTCAGAGAAAGGGATTTTAAGGAATCAAAATAAAATCTCATATTTATTTATGACATTGCACAAATTAGGTTGAGTATGTTTTTACACAAAATCTAGGTAATAAATGCATTTTTACAACAGGGAAATGTTAGGTGACTTTTATATGGAAAGCGTCACAGAAGATAAGTGTCAAAATAAGTAGTGATGGGTGAATCTACAGCGTTTTGATTCAACAAATTTTTCACAAATTTCTCAAGAAATTCACAAAACACGGCCTGCGTCTCGTTTTGGATGCGGGCGTCCATTTTTGGACGCCGGTGCACATTGCTGGCGTCAGTGGCGTAACTACTCACCAGCAGGCCCTGGTACAGGATGGGCACCCATAGTTCGTCATTTCATAAATACAATTCTAAAAATCCCATTGGAATGAAGGGAAAGAGGGTGAGTTTCTAATGTCACATTTTGATCAATCTGCCCCTTAAAAATGGCTCTACTTAAATGGATCAATGAAGGCTCCCGCACTCCCTATGCTTGAGAAAGGGGCGTGACTCCGAAACTTTGTACCCGCAATAAACACGCAAATGACTTGCTTGCATCTATCCTGTCGTTTTTTTGCTATTGGAGTCTACTTAAAGGGAACCTGTCACTCAGACATAAAAAGTCCTTTTCAAATAAACATGAAACCCAAATTCTTTTTATTTGGGTTTTAACATAAGTAGTACAGAAAAAACAGTTTTGTCAACATCTGTTGTCTGGAGCGGAAAAAAACAGAAAATAAGGATAAGGAGAGGAAAGAATTGGTCCTAGTTCAATTGCTTTGTAGAGCCAATGTATCGAGAGAAATAAAGAAATAATATTCTGATATTATTATGTATCTGAAAAAAATTGGTAATAAACGGCACCCAAATTCTTTTTTAATTAAAACATCCATAATTGTTATAAACTTGCTTAAAATTCTCAGCTGCCAGGGCAGGCAATTCACTCCATTCTGCACAACTGCCCTCCTCACATTCCCCCTCCCTTCTCATCCTCTAATTGTGTAGCCAGTGCATGGCCATCAAATGCCCCATTCTGGCACATAAATAAAATGTTGGCATGATGCGAGTTTCTACAAAATGGTGCAGTCCTGCTTTCTGTGATTGTGAATTCCAAGACTAAAAAAACTAAATTTACATTTTTTTTATAGTGTAAGTGAAGTTTATTTTGCCTGACTAACATCTTAAAATAAGATTTAGAATAAATCTTCCCTGGCGTATGCAAATTAGCATTCTGATTCGGTTCAGCCAGGCAGAAGGATTCAGCAGAATCCAAATCCTGCTGAAAAAGGCTGAATCATGGCCGAATCCCGAACCGAATCCTGGATTTGGTGCATCCCTAATTTCAATGCAGAATTCTGCTGGAGCAGAACAATTAAAAAACACATTTTCCCATGACAGTATATCTTTAAAGTGACAGGTCCCCTTTAGCTGTTTATATGATTTTTTTATAGTTTTATAATTATTTGCCTTTTTCTTCTGACTCTTTCCAGCTTCAACTGTGGGTGTCAAGGTGAAAAATTTCTTTAAGGTGTGAAGAACCAAATTAGAGAAAGATCCGTTATCCAGAAAACACCAGGTCCCGATCATTTTAGATAACAGGTCCCATACCTGTACTTGATTCATATGTCCCCACCCTTGTTCCTGCCTTGATTATGTGGTTTTTCTTGTGATTACCTTCACATACTTCCAAAGTAGTCCGGGCTACTGTATATTACTACTGGCTTTTTCTGTTTTTTTTGTAGCAAAATCTGGCTATTTAACATGTGACCTGCCTTATTTGTGCTGTAAATGACATATTCTGTCTGCCTTTCATTCCAAGGGTTGTGGAAGAGAGTCAGTCTCATCCCTGTTTGGTCAACCTACATCTACTTCTGTTACTGCTCAAATTATCACATATCAACCAGCCATTGCCTTTTATCAGGTTCTCCCACTATATGGGTCCTAGCAGGCAGTGGCATAACTACTCCCTGGTGGGCACCTGTCAGGCCCTTACCTCTATAAATCCCATGCTGGAGTGTTGATGGCATGTGTGCTGTAAAATTTCCCCCAGATAACTGCCTGCCAGAACCACTATCGTGGCTCCGATGGGCCCCAAGAGGGTGGGAGCCCTGATGGAATTGCACCCCTGGTAGTTATGCCACTGCTAGCAGGTCTGGACTGAGAAATAAAATAGGCCCTGGCATTTCAGGTACACAGAGGCCCAATCAGCCCACACAGAGGCCCAAACAGCCCCCACCAGCCCACTAAATACTGACTTTCTATGGCACCTTATAGCAGCCCCTCTGGAATTTGCCAGAACTCACAGATTTCCAGTCCGGACCTGGGTCCTAGTCAGGTTGTACCCATCCTTTTCATCAAGAGCAAAGGCACCAGGATTTTAACTAGCAACACCTACTCCGAATGCAGGTATTGTGCCATGAAATGAGTAAAGATCTTGGCCAACAAAACTATGACCAATGCAGTAAATGATTGCTAATGTTGCAGAAATGTTGTAGGTCAAGTACTTGTGAGGGTTTCCATCACTAAAACAGGGGAACTTGAAGACAGGCAAATAAAAAAGTCAGTGACTGGATGATGATTGACTGAATGATTGTTAGGTAGCTATCTGAGTTTTATATATATGCATATTTATAGCAGACCCATCATGTGTACGTAATGGAAAATGTTCCAAGATTGGTAATTTGGGAAGTTCTAACTGCTCCAGTTTCACATGATCCTTTTACTTATATAGCCAGCTAAAAAGAAGCAAGAAACTATGTTTATGGCACATTCTTGGAAGTTTTGATAGACTGCAGTCATGATGTCCCCCACGTGCCATCTTATGACCCATGGTTCATCTCCAAGAAAGTCTACTGAGCCGAGGGTGCACAAAAGAAGAAGCATTCGTCAATACCAAAAATAACATTGGCCAAAACCAAACGAATGATGTGACCCTTAGTCTTATCTTGAATCAAGTGGCTGGATACTTTTGTAAGAACTAGTTTTCAAGTCTATGATCAATAGAATGTTGTGGGTGGAAGCCAGTCTGTTCAGAGACAAGAGAGTTAACAAAGTAAATCAAACAATCGTAAATAATTCTTTCAGGAAATTCAGAAGCCGGTGATAGGACTGTAACTGAAAGATAATTGGAGAGGCATGTGGGGTCAGACAAGTGTTTCTTGAGGACTGTAGTTACAAGAATTATTTTTAAAAAGTGATTACAATAGGGACAATGACAGAAGAGTTGTCAGTAGGTAATCATCTTGCCAACAATTCATCTTCCATTCAGTACAACAGCCATTCACAAATGTCATACATTTTAATGATCTTGATTATTTTTGAAGATCTATTTTGATTTTGAAAGCGGGTAGGGGGTGGTTGTATTGATAATTTGGGGGTGGGTTCATAATGTTTTTATTTTCTAGAATTTTTGAACATGGAATTGGTCTGTTTTTTGAAAAGAAAATCTTTCTTAAATGTCAGTGTTTATCTGAAGTTCAAATCACTGCCAGTGACGCAGGTCACGGGAGAAACAAATTCTATCAGTGACATATCTATCAAAGTGATGTTTCAACAAGTAGCTTCTGAACAAAACATGGCCCGTGAATGTGATTATACATATATATATATATGTGTGTGTGTATCTGTGTATTTCATACAAGTGGAAAAGCTGTGATACCATTTTTAAACAGAACTAGTGATGGGCGAATCTATCCCGTTTCGCCGGAAAATTTGCGAATTTCCAGCGAAATTCGCGAATTGGCGAAAAATTTACGAAACGAGTCGCATCACATTTTTGATGCGCATTGCGTCAACTTTGACACATCACTTCCGACGAGCGTCATGACATTTTCGTCACGCGTCGTGTTTTTTTTTTTCATTGCGCGTCTCATTTTTTTTACGCCAGCGAATTTTCTCCAGGCGAAATTTTGCTGCCGTTTCACTTAACAGAACTATATATTGCCAGCTCCAGAGGCTTGTGAGAGGCAAAGGCTAGTTGAGTATAAATACTTCAGAGCTCCCTGAATTGAAGGACCAGGCAAATAGTACTAAAATTCTGGAAGGGTTAAGTGCATGAAAAGTTGCAGGATTTTGCTTCACACTAAACTATGCCATCTGGGGCAAGCTTTGCCATTTTCTGCTAAACTGATTGCACACTGCTTTGTATATGGAGTCCAAAGTGATTGGTCATAACAATCAAATGTTTTATTATCGGAAGAGAATTGATAATTTTGACTAGCTAATTACTTGCCAATGGGGCCTGTGGTCTGTTGCCCATTGGCAGCTTGCAACCCTTTAATTAGACACGGAGGAAACACTAAGCTCCCTAGCTGCATTAGTAGCTCTAAAGCTGTGATCTCCAAACAATAGCTTATGAGCAACCTATTACTCACGACCCCAGGCTTGGAAGCAAGTTTTGGTTCCATAAAAACCAGATGTACTGCCAAACAGAGCCACCCGTATGCTTCCAGTCCACATAGGGGCTACCAAATGGCCAATCACAGCACTTATTTTGGCCAATCACAGCACTTATTTTGCACCCCCAGGAACATTTCTTATGTGTTCACTGCTCCCCAATTTTTTTACATTTGAATTAGGCACACAGGTAAAACTGGTTTACCCTACAGTATTTTGTAGCCTTTCCAATGAAACACTTATTATCAGTTATCGTCAAGGTGGCCATCGCTCAAATGGAGTAGTATAGAGTAACCATGCTGACAGTCAATGTCCAGGGTTGGACTGGCCTGCCAGGGTACAAGAGAAATCTCCATAGGGCCCAAGACCTGGGGGCAGATTTACTAAATTTGTGTGAAGGATTCAAAATTCGATCGAATTTTCAAAAAGATTCGAATTCGAATAATTTTTTTGGGTACTTCGACTATCGAATTTAAAGAAATTCGATCGATTTGAATGAATCGAATAAAAATCTATTCAATCATTCGACCATTCGATGGTCGAAGTACTTGCCCTCTAAAAAAAAAATGTGATTGCTTCGTTCGCCAGATTAAACCTACCGAAAAGCTGTTAAACCCTAAATTTTTTAGACCGAATAAAAAGAATTTGATCGAATGGTTAAAATCATTCGAAACGTTCTATTCCAACTATTAAATAGTTTGATCGAATTTTTTATATTCGTTGATTGATTGAATTGCGCTAAAATCCTTCGAATTTGATATTCAAATTCGAAGGATTGCAATTCGACCAAAATTCGATGGACGAATTTGAGGGTTTTTTTACCCTCGAATTCGACCCTTGATAAATCTGCCCCTTAGTGTGTTCCCACCATCCCTTTTTAATTTCCAGAATAAACCTTTGTAACTTTTATAACAATTGCCACTGCCTCAACGCTCTGATAAATACACATGTAGTGATTTCAAATATGTACAATATTGTCTATTTCCCTAACTGGTATGGGCTGTCCAAATTGCACTTTGTTTGGTTTGTTATGGTTACATGACTGTCATGGTTCTCTATTCTCACTTACAGTATGTCAATAAACTTAACGGATGTAAAAATCTCAGCAATGGCATTTACTTTACGAGAAGGGAACTTGTATTTGTTGGGTTTTCCTGTAGAAGCAAATAAAAGTCAGGCTTTTTTGTTTATTATTTTGACAAAATTAAATTTAAATAAATATTATCCATAAAGTTAACACAGCCTTGAATGAATTTGCTACAATTTTGCCCGTCCATCAGCCGACAACAAGCTGTTATGTTTTAACTAGTGATGGGCTAATCTGTGGTGTTTCGCTTTGCCACATTTTTCACGAATTTCATGAGAAAATTGTTAAACGGTGAAAAATTTGCGAAACACAGTCGGCGTCTCATTTTGGACGTGGGCGTCACGTTTTGGACGTGGGCGTCTCGTTTTGGTGACCAAAAAAAGGGCACCGGCGTCTGTTTTTTTTTTTATGCCGGCGGATTTTTGAGGGCGTTTTGTGAATTTATTCGCCGGCGGTGAATCACGGGACTTCACTGCGAATTCAAGTCAGGCGGATATATTCGCCCATCACTAGTTTTAAAACATTTTTACTAGAAAACTCTTCGTACTAAAGATTCTATAGAGCTATAGATTTCTAATAACATGTATAACCATCACCATTGGCTGTTTTCTTTAAATAAATGGAATTGTAGCAACCTTGATTACTCTGACAAGGAAACATTATTCAAAGGTTCTGAAGCTGGATATAATATGGCCAACGCTCAAAATAAAGATAAAGTGACCCACGGGCCTAGTTATCCTTGAAAATGCATGGAAATACTTGCTTTCAAGTGCTACTAAACCAATCTAGCCCTAAGAGTTCCCCTTCCCATGAATGAAATGCTAGCATGGGCTTTAGTGAATGTAAATTTAGCATGTCAGGAGGTTGTCATCTGCAACAACTGAATTATTTAGCTCTGTAACTCGAAGGATACAACAGCTAAAACAAGACCAGCTTTTATATGGCACCCCGTGATTTCATACTTTAAGAGATATGTGTGAATGTTTTCACTTGTATGCTATATGACATGGGAATTTTACTGCACAGCGGAACGTCCTCCTGCTCTATAATCAGTACGGAGTGCAGAGAAAATACTTCCATAGCCAGCTTCAAAATACCCAGAACCCCTGGGTGGTGGGCTCTGCCAACAAGTAGCATGGGATGCCAATAAAAAAGTTATGGCCTTGCTTGTGCATGGTCACCCATCTTATTTGACCCAACATGACCCATGAAGCCCTAACCATTTCCATGATCCACCAAATTCCATCCAGTTCCCTCCCTATTTGTTATCTGTGAATTGAACCTTCTACTTATCTCTGACTATGTTATGGGGGGTGTCAGAACTTGCTTGAATATTGGTTATGAGGCAGGTTACTTTTAGGGTAGGGTAGTGGTGGCATTTACCCTCAGACCCAAATATCAGAAGGGACCATGAGAGAGGATCACAGATGGAACACCACCTTGAAAAAGTCTCCTGAAGAGGAAACAAAACATTGGTGTGGCTTTTATACATGGACACATTCACTTCTCATGCAGTGGAGGATTATTATCCAGTGTTGCCCTAGGCACACCACATTTCCCACCGGATTGACTCCAGCACTGAAATCAGATGTATTTTGCAGAAGCCTAGGGTGGATTAATAAAAAGTGCAGATTTTTCATATATAGACACCTGAGGGCCACCACCCTGAAGCTGCCACCCTAGGCATGTGCCATTTGTAATAGAAAATAAAGGCCTGTTCCCACCTACAACATTAGAATATTAGATTATATATTTTAGATACTTATGCATATTAGATTAGATAAATAGATTTCATATCTATTTGTCATCTATCTATCAAGGCACGACTCCAAGATGGCTTTTGATATTGTACAGCACCGTAGCATCACAAGAGATAATATTACAAAGCACTATTCACAAGGACAAATCTTGCAGATCACGCATATCATCTGTATGTTACATGTATTATACTACAGACTGCACACACCTTTGTCATGCAAAAGTTAAAGTTTAACTGCTGAGTATTTCCACGATTGAGTAATGCAGTAACTGCCCTGAAATTGTAAATCCCATACAATTAGCCAATCGCTCGCACATAAGAGATTATTTTCATCTCCCTGCCTCCGAAAGCAATATTTTTTTCAGTTTTTTTTTTTTTTTTCAATAACATTTCCAAAGCTTCGGTACTTGCAGAAATAATAAACCAATTTATATACCGGTGGAAGGCCGACATGACGAGTGGCTTTGTGTAAATTTTTCACTTGACTTTTCATTATCTGCTCGGAGAAAATCAATCTATATGTATGGGATCATCTTTGAATTCAGGAGATAAAAGCTAAAACAAATGCGCTTTGCATATCCCCAAAGCTAAATGTCTCTGTGTTTCATTCTATACTTTGATTTTTTTTTACAGTGCCGACTATTTTGCAAAGCAAAAAAACAAAGGGCAACAGTTTGTATGTTTTATGTTTGCTTATTTGCTGGAAATATTGATCGGGTAAAATGGTGCTTGTTAATAAGTTACTGTAGGCAGATATCGCTTCTGTCACTCCCGGGCTTTATACTTCCTGCACTACAAATATCCACCTCCTTCTCTCGTAGTGCCATAACAGTAAAGAATAGATCAGATTGCAGAGGGCACCATAGAGAATGACAATTATTCCATATTTAGAACGTGTCACATTGTGATTAATGGTTTGTGAGATTGTTTAGTTCAGTGGTTCTCAACCTTCCTAATACGGCGACCCTTTAATACAGTTCCTTGTGTTGTGGTGACCCCTAACCATAAAATATTAAAATATTTTCATTGCCAGCCCAGAGCGGATTGTTAGGAAAGTACAGGAGACAGCGTGTCTGCATAAAGGTTTGTTTTCTGTGCGTAGTGCGGCAAAAAATTTTTGCCACACCCATTTTGTGGTCACACCCCAATAACCATGTTCATTTTACAAATTTTAAATGGGCAGGGAGAGCTGTATGGCAGTCCCTACTAACGGGATATAGAAAGTTGTAGTGCAACTGGATTCCCTACACAGGTTACTGAACTACAACTCCCAGAGAGCTACAACCTTGCCCCAGGGCTAGTGGGGAGAGAGATGAACCTGCTCCTGGAACCCCTTAAGTGACCCCTGTGAAAGAGTCGTTCGACCCCCAAAGGGGTCCCGACCCCAGGTTGAGAACCACTGGTTTAGTTTATGTTGAATTTTAGCCCAGGGTTTTGATGCACTTTTTGAAATCTGTTTTGCGAAGAAGATGCACATAATGTATATACTGTAGCCATAAAAAAGATGCTCATCTGTACAGCAGGCAGTCAAATGATTGTATCTGTGCAATCTACTGTGAATGAGGTGCAATCGGATCGACCCGCTGCTATGCTTCCGATCAGAACAAAGTACAAAGCCCTAAAGAAACATAAGACAGCCCTGCGACAGTGTATACAGAAATAATTACACGTACCCAGCGATCACGGACTTGAGATGTGACTCGTGAAAAACGAAGAAAAAAAACAATTTCTTGCTCCATGTAACACTTTAAAGGGAAAGTATATGCGGACAAAAATGTTTGTCAAAGAAAGGTTATAAATTGTCCATTAAAAAAAACAAGCTTTGAAGCTGTACTGTATATCTTGACCAGTATTGGTAAGAATGTGGTTAATTTTCATTCAGAGAAAACAGCGAGATTTTGTTAGCATGGAGATATGCTGGTCATGTGATTGTGTCTCCTTCCGCATGTGGTGAGAAATTAGAATCCTGTTACATTCTATTTTTTTAATTGGATTTTATAAGAAACAGGAACCCAATCAGCAGGTAGATGTTACTGGACATCTTGAAAAACACATATTAGTTGGCACCATGTTACTAGACCTGGAAAGATTTGCAACAAATAATCAATGTAGGAGTGGGGGGGG
>CM044439.1:37483951-37503953 GCA_024363595.1 Xenopus borealis | reverse complement strand
TAAAGACTGAACTAAACATTTACTGATAACTACAGTAGATTCATCGACCAAAGGCTGAATTGCAGGAATAAACAAAGAGTAAAGGAAGCACTGTAATCAAGTCAGACAGAGTTAAATGAGTGTTGTGGTTTATGAAAAGTTATGAAAAGGCAGTAAAACAGAATAAATATAATGCATCTGTTAGTTGTTTGCAGTGGCTCACGTGACCTCCTCCCGTCTGGTCTCATCAGCGAGCATATTTAGCTAAGCAAACACAAGGAACATGAGGTCTAGTGCCATCCCGGATCCAGGAATTTGCCACTGAGGAAACATGCAGATTGCCCTGATGTTAGCTTTGTCGGTCTCATTTTAAAATTGATATGGCTTTCCTATTGCCAATCTGTTCCTTTTATTAAATTGGCTTTAACTAATAAAACTTTACAGTTTTTAATTTAAGCAGGCGTGCTACTGTTAAGCACAAAGTGTACACAGACTTCCGCGTCATAAATAGTTATTATCGAGCGTTACAAACGGTGGTATAAAGCCTTGGGGATAATTAACTTCTGTGCTATAGTTGGCCAGACGACTTTCAGAATATGCCAACTGCATTAATAGGTTTGGAAAAGCCAAGAATTAACACTAAAGTCATTAATATGATGTATGAGTGATGCTGAATAGTAATGACAACACAGGAGAACTGACAGAAGCTGCACATTTGCTTGACAGGATTTCTTTTTATTAATAGCAATTAAACTATCGCCCGTCAGGGTTTTAGCTATGACTTGTGGTGTTGCACGGAATCGTGTAGGTCTCTTGCATGGTCTCTTATTGCTCAAAAACACAATGCATTTTTGGCAATTGGAAAGGCCAAGCAAACCATAGCATTTCATACTCAATAATGGAACAATGATCCACAGAGGTATTGCACACAAGCAATGGAAATCAACATGTTGCCTAGACTTTCGGGAAGGCTAAAAGTGTTAGGTAGAAAGAGGATTTATAATCAATATACAAGGATTTTCTAAATATGTATACATATTTTGAAACGTACACAGTAGTGGATGGGTGAATTTTTTTACCTCCACATTTTGTCACCAGAATTTCTTTTATGAAACCATGGCAAAAATTTGCTATGGAAAACTTTGCTGCAACAATAAAGTTGGAGAGAAAAGAGGCCCATAAGAAAAAACACCCATTGACTTTAATGCATTACGACAAAAAAGTCGCCATAGGAAAAAAGGCCCATGGACTTAAATGCTTTTCGCAAAAAAAGTCGCCATAACAACAAACCCCCATTGACTTTAATGCATGAGGACAAAAAAGTCGCCATAAGAAAAAAACGCTCATTGATTTCAATGCGTTACGACAAAAAAGTCGGCATAAGAAAAAAACACGCATTGACTTTAATTCTTTTGGCCAAAAGAGTTGCCATAACAACAAACACCCATTCTCTTTAATGCATTAGGACAAAAAAGTCGCCATAAGAAAAAACGCCCATTGACTTTAATGCTTTTGGACAAAAAAGTCGCCATACAAAAAAACGCTCATTGAGAAATGCTTTGAGACAAAAAAGTCACCAGAGGAAAAAACGCCCATTGACTTAATGCATTAGGACAAAAAAGTCGCGATAAGAAAAAACTCCCATTGACTTTAATGCATTAGGACAAAAAAGTCGCGATACGAAAAAATGCCCATTGATTTCAATGCATTACGACAAAAAAAGTCACCATAAGAAAAAATGCCCATTGACTTTATTAGGACAAAAAAGTCACCATAAGAAAAAACGCCCATTGATTTCAATGCATTACGACAAAAAAGTCACCATAAGAAAAAACGCCAATAGACTTTAATGCTTTTGGCCAAAAGAGTCACCATAACAACAAACACCCATTGTCTTTAATGCATTAGGACAAAAAAGTTGCCATAAGAAAAAATGCCCATTGACTTTAATTAATTTTGGACAAAAAAGTCGCCAAATGAAAAAACGCCCATTGATTTCAATGCAATACTACTAAAAAGTCGCCATAAGAAAAAATGCCCATTGACTAATGCTTTTGGGCAAAAAAGTCACCATAAGAAAAAACGCACATTGACTAATGCTTTTGGGCAAAAAAGTCGCCATATGAAAAAATCCTCATTGACTTTTGGACAAAAAAGTCACCAAAAGAAAAAATGCCCATTAACTTTAATGCTTTTGGACAAAAAACTCACCATAAGAAAAAAATCCATTGACTTTAATGCATCTGGAGCAAGAAAAATTGTTACCCATTGACTTCAATGCTTTTGCGAATTTTTCCCCATTTCACAAATTTTTGCAAGTTTTGCAAATTTTTCGTTCAAGAGAAATGGGACAGACTAGTGCACAACAGATATGTAAATCTGCAACTTTCCAAATCCCCCCAACAGACAAAGCCATTTGGGGGTTGCTATGAGTTGCAGATAAACAATACCTGGTGGATCACAGATTGGACATATCTGATTATGTAATTCAACCCTACTCAGGTGTGTCCCTATCTTCTTTTCCTGTAACTGAACCACTACTCAGAAATCATTTTGCCAACTCCTGACAACCATAAAAAAAACCCTTAGTACTCTGGAGTAGAGTCCTGCAGCGGGTCAGGTACCCTGCGGGTTGCACGTAGAATTTCTGGGTGCGGGTATAGAAGAGGGCCGGTGGTTCTGCAGGTTGGCCGGTTGAGGGTTGGGTCGCGGATCCTCGCCATATCGAATTTCACTCCTTTTTCTGATCGCGGCTACTTCCGATGATGTCACTTCCGGTTTACAATGACAGCACTTCCTTTCTTGATGGTCAGCGGGTTGCGGGTCCGGGTTGCGGATTACAGGTTGCGGGTACGGGTCGGGTAAGGGTCCCAAAAAATGGACCCGCGCAGGACTCTACTCTGGGGTCCTGTAAGAACAGGCCATTTGGTCTCCCAGTAGAACTCCGCAACCGTTGAGTGAGTGTTTAGGAGTCTGTCTAAAGGTGGCCATACACAGTGAGATCTCTCCCCGATACCCACCTTGAGGTGGGCGATGGATCACAACGGAGGAGGTATGGGCGGTCGGATCGCAGGACCGCATCAACGAACAGATGCAGCTGCAATCCGACGGGACTTTTAGTCCGACTTTAGAGTACCTAGTAGGGATTCAACAAATACACTATTTTGGATTTGGCCAAATCCTTCGTGAAAGATTTGGCCTAATACAGAACTGAATCCGAATTTAAGTTGCATATGCAAATTAGGGGCGGGAAAGGAAAAAGTGGAAAAAAAATGTTTAATTCATGTGATTTCTCTTCCTTCCCATAATTTAAATATGCAAATTCTCATTCTGATTCTGTTCGATCAGGCACAAGGATTCTGATTCTGTTCGATCAGGCACAAGGATTCGCCCTAATCCAAATCCTGCTGAAAAGGCTGAATCCTGACCGAATTCTGAACCAAATCCTGGATTCGGTGCATCCCTAGTAGCTTTCCAATGTAATATTGGCCAAGGTTTTCTTTTTGATTTCCTTTTTCTCTGCTATTGGAAAGTATTTTTGTATGTGATCAGTATGTTTGGTGTAAGTATAAAAGACTTCTTATTTATTAGTAGGGAGTCATACACACTCTACATGTATAAGTAACTAATTTTTTACAGTTTTGGTTAAAATCAAATACTGAAAAATATACTCTTAATACAATGCTCCTGCATCCCTACAGTCTTCCTGGCAGGCCACTTAGGGGGGTGACCCTGGTGCAGTTGCACCCCAGACTGGCAGGCTGTAGATTCTGGCAAATGCCACAGGGGCTGCTGTAAGATGCCATGATAGTTATTTATTGAGCTAGATCGAGGCTGTTTGAGCCGTTTGTACTTGAAATGCCAGAGCCTATTTTGAATCCCTAACCCCCAGCCCCAACAACTGTTCCACCACTGGTTTTGAGTTTCTGTAAAAGCTATTTTGTAAGTTATTATTTTTGGGGGATGGGGGTGCTGTGATGATTGGCTAGTTTTTCATTTTGCGTTAACTTCTATTGCCAGTTTTGTTGGATCTGGCTATGCCCCTATTTATGTCAGACCCCACATACTAGGCTATGACTCCAACTTGCAATATGTAACATACCTTCCAACTGTATCATTTTTTAATAGGACCTGATTTTGACGGCTTAGCCCACAGTGCTGGATTGTTAATTAAATGTCTCCAATTTACCTTTGATCACCTGCACTGAACATCCAGAAAATGATATGTTTCTGAAATTTAGAGCCCAGACTACTCAGCATCTGCACTGAGATACAATTGTAACTAAGATAAGCTGGTCTTTTGGGAGAACTGAGACTTGCAGCTTCAAGGGTGATTCACCGTCATTATCAAAATTGTTATAATACATGCAAAAATGACGCTAAAATTCCCAGAAATGTGTTCAAACGTTCCATAAACTGCCAAATTTTGTAAAATAGATGTGGTATTTGGGCGGGAAGGGGGTGTAATCATAAAATGGGAGTGTTAAAACATTTTTCATCACTGCAACAAATCCTTTTGTCCCTCTTTCCATTTTACAAATGTTGGGAGGTATGATGCAAGAGAATATGATAAGAGGTTCACATTGAGAGAACATAAGGAGAATTCCCAGACTGGTCATAACGTTAAATATTCCAGTTGGGAACCAGTCAGGAATATCTTCCTTTGCCACTATAGTTCAGTTGTTAGTGTCAAACTCGTCAAACAGATATAATTATTTTTTTGAGTCAAATAAATAGAAATTTCTAAACTTGTTTGAATGACAAGATAACCAATATACTAGTAAGAGGATTTCTGTTCTGGCCATTCCAACAAACATTTAAGAAACAATTAAAACACCTTAAGGAATAGTAACACCAAAAAAAAATAAAAGTGTTTTAAAGGAATGACAATATAATGTACTGTTGCCCTGCACTGGTAAAACTGGTGTGTTTGCTTCAGAAACACTACTATAGTTTATATAAACAAGCTGCTGGTTAGCCATGGGAGCAGCCATTCAAGCACAGGATACACATTAGATAATAGATAAGTTCTGAAGGATCCCATTGTATACTACAGAGATTACCTGGTATCTGCTTTGTATTCTCTACCTTTTATCCCTTTTCAGCTTTGAATGGCTGCCCCATTGTTACATAGTGGCTTGTTTATATAAACTATAGTAGTCTTTCTGAAGCAAACACGTCTATGGTACTTGTGCAGCACGACGGTACATAACTGTAAAAGACTTTAATTTTTTGGTGTCACTGTTCCTTTAATCAAAAGGCTACAAGCAGAGACGACTTTAACAGCTTGCTTCTTAAAGGGCACTTGTTGGGTAAAAATGTTATCCACAACCAAAGGCGTGGGCTGAGAAAAAAAAAAAGCCCCCTACCAGCGCAAGGTTACCTGCACCAGGAGGGAGTTCCCAGTGCGAGCAGCCATATCTGCTCACTCGCATGAACATAATGAAAAGCAGCCCCGAATCGCTCAGTATGCGCATGTGTGTGACGTCACTTGTGTGTTATGCACATGCAAGTGACAGGACATGGATGCTCACACCCGGAGCTCCCTCCTAGTGCGGGTAGCCTAATGCTGGTGGGGGTTGGGCATTTTTTTTACAAAAAACTACAGTTATCACCAACTGGAATGCGAGCTCTGTCAGCCGGCACCTTTGGTTGGAGATAACATTTTTACCCAACAGGTGCCCTTTAGGCTAAGGCCAGACGGGGAGATTCGGGGGAGATTTTTCACCTGGCGACTTCTCGCCCCCGAACCTCCCCGAACAGCTAGGCACCGCTGCGCACCGGCGAGGCTTAAAAACGCCTGCACTTGTTCGCACGGAGCGGCGCGATTTTTAAAGTCACTCAAAATTGCCTCGCCAGGCAATTTTGAGTGATTTCAAAAATCGCGCCGCTCTGTGTGAACAAGCGCCGACGACTTTAAGCCTCGCCGGTGCGCATCAGTGCCTAGCTATTCGGGGAGGTTCAGTGCGAGAAGTCGCGGCGAGAAGTCGCCAGGCGACAAATCTCCCCCAAATCTCCCCGTCTGGCCTTAGCCTTAATTTTACTAAATACATACACATAGAAAACCATTAAAAAGGGGGTAGTGTTGTATTGTACTGACGCAAGTTGATATTTTCTGTATGTTCACAAACTGTTGTATGTCACAAAGCTAGCATTATATCACCTGTAGATAGCATGTAGGAAAACCTGTTTCTCTTTTCAGCTTCTGATTCCGTATTAATTGGAAAGTAAAATCCTGAAAGTTTGGACATAATAGCTATAGAAAGGGTATAAATCTGTCTCACTGTCCCTTGGCAATACTTGTATATGACAGTTATGATTCCATCAGTGACCAGAGCAGCCTGGCAGATGGAAAAGGTAAACATCAGGCTATCACAGCATTCTGTACTTGTTACACATTGTCATCTGTTCAGTGTCCCCTACCTTCCCTAATTCATTCATTGCTTATTCCATATGGCACATTCACGTTATTGGCAAATTGTAGAGAATATTAACTTTCCTTAAAGGAAAAGCACTATGGATATATGCTCATAAATCACATCTGTCAGTGAAAAAGGAATTTAGTAGATTCAGCCATTATAACTACCGTAAGTGAAAATATCTTTATAAATATGGAATATTTAAGAATGAGGCATTAATCATGGAGCTGTTGCTGGGCTTATAGTGACCGAATGTGACCATCGAGTCTGATAAAATTAATATGAAGGGCCAGCCTTAAAAAAAAATATGTTTGTACTGACCCCACATATATACCTGGTTTTTATTCTTCCCCATTTATATATATATATATATATATATATATATATACACATGTATAGTGAATTTTCATTGCAAATGTACACATGCATCTCTTTTGTGTTTAGTCCATTATTCCTACATGCTCAAATAAGCTTTAATGTATGAAGCATAGAAAAGTTTCTTTTTCCTGAGCAGCCCGGCAGGCCCGGACTGGCAATCTGTGGGTTCTGGCAAATGCCAGAGAGGCAGCTATAAGTTCCCATAGAAAGTCAGTATTTAGTGGGCTGCTGGGGGCTGAGTGGGCCTCTGTGTACCTGAAATGCCAGGGCCTATTTTAATTCTCTGTCCGGACCTGCAGCCCGGAATAAGTTAATTACCTTTTGTGCTTTTGCATTTGAGAGCTGCTTGAGCACCTGGAGGAAATGCAGTGATACGGCTAATGGTTACTGAGTAGAGTAGGAACAAATGACTACTAGAAATGCAGTTTAACTAGCTAGAGGAGTAGCAATGTAGTCAAACAATGTATCAGTGCACACACAAGTTAAATGAATATAAATGTGACAATTGAGGAGTTACTGAGTGGTACATTGTAGCTTTAGTATCCACCCTGTTCTCCTCCAGTTAATTGGTTCAGAAGCTGAGGTAAAAGAAAATATAAAACGTAAACTTTAATTAGAGTTATATTAAAAAGACAAAGGACACGCTGCCAAAAACACGCAAGATGAACTGATGATTAACCCCCGTGGTGCTGGACCATGTCCATAAAATTACAAGAAACCTAAAAACACATGGGATGAAGCGGTGGAGAGGGAGAGACAGTGAGCTGATGACTTCTCAGCTCCCGTCCTGTGTGTTGAAAGTAATAATAATAATGATGGTGGCGTTAGTGCAAATTACACCTTGTATATAACACCCAGTGGTGCATTTACTACTAATGGTAGTTACATGGTCTCCCTGTAGCAGGGCCAGGCTAAGGGTTCCAATCAGTGCCCCCCATCTAGGCCCAGCCATATCCATTAATACTGCAGGCCCCAAGCCCACACCCCCACCTGTACCTGTGCTGTGCCCAACCCATGCCCCCATGATCTGTACCTGTGCCACTGCCTGGCCGACAGTCAACAATGGGCCCAGGCCCAGCCATATCCATTAATACTGCAGTCTGCAGCTGCAGACCCCAAGCCCACACCCCCACCATACCTGTGGCCAACCCAAGCCCCCATGATCTGTACCAGTACCAGCAAGAAGTAAGAGGCTGGTTCAGCTGCCAAAAGCCCAGCAGGAAAGAGCAGACAGGTCTCTTCAGCGATATGCATTACTGCTCCCCTGTAGCCCACACAGCAGGTCCTCTCCGATCCGGCTTTTGTAATGACTGAAAGACGTCTTGCGCCGGCCCTGCAACCTATTACGCATATACACCAGAGCGTCGACATGCCAACATGGAACTGGAAGGCGCCAAGTCATGCTCCAGGGTGGGGGAGCCTGTACAGATACACCAGGCTAAAGCAAACCTTAGAGGGGGTTGGGCATGCACATTTTATAAATTATAATGCTTTTAATAAAGGTGAACAAACCAAGTCAACTGAAAAGTAAAGATAAAAAAACAAAGAAAAAAGTGCACCCCCACAATGATTGTGCCCTAGGCGCTTGCCTACCCTGCCTACCCCTTGGCCCGGCCATGCCCTGTAGGGTGATCACATTACATTATACTCTCATACTGCTTCTCCTTATAGAGTTTTTTGGCAAATCTGGGGCATTTTACTTCTCCAAAAAATTCGCGAATCACCACCGGTATCTTTTGGATGCAGCCATCCGTTTTTGGCCATCGCAGGAATTCGCAGCGAATTCATACCAGGCAAATAAATTCACCCATCACTATTTTTTTTGGAGCAGAGCTTACTTGTATTTTCGGATGTAATCTATATGTTCAGTGTATATACCCTTTTACTGTACAGCAATAATAGAGGTGTCATTTCAATCTATGGCAGGCAGCCTGAGAAGGAAACAAACATTTCTTCACTGCAGAGCCAATTGCTGGTGTGCCATAGGTCTTAACAACATTTCTAAATATTTCAGTACTAAACTGATGGAGAAGATGGAATGTTTTCTACCTCAAAAAGTCTTCCGTTGTATATGCTGGTGTTCAATGCTTTTACTGGTTCAGTGCTTGGAGAAATGAACAGGTACAAATGCAGACAAAATAAAAAGAGAGAAGTTAACTGCTCAGGTTGTTTTGCTTTATTTTGTTATAGTAGCAATATCCCAGATTTTGTCTGCATTATACCTGTTTATTCATCCTCAGTTTTTGATCCAGTAAGTTCTATGTATGTCTGTGCATATCTATACACGTGTATGTGTCTGTTTGTATGTCCTTAACTGAAGCAGCCACTCAGAGGAGTGGTGGATTTTTTTCAAGATTACTCAGCAAAGTCACTTTATCATTTATCACTGTTTTTAATAGTGAATACATTTACAAGGATTTTTCTTGTGGTTTTATAGATTTAGAAGTTGAAGTCTGGTTCCAGCTTTTAGATGCATTGAATGCCCTAGCCGTGCCCCCACTTACACATACTTTCCTTAGTCATACTCACTTGGACTACACCTGCACACTCCAGTGGAGATGGGAACATTTCTTCCCTGCACCAATCTATTATCTAAGCAAAGCCTAAGTCTATCCCACGCAGGCAATGTATTCATCATGACAGGACCATCCTTAACAATCTCTACGTCTACTTGGGTGTGTTTCACTAAGTGCCTAAAAGCATATATCAACTTTCTGTCTGTCTGTCCTTAGGCACACAAGGAAATGTCTATAGTTCTGTCACCAGGAGGAATAAATCAAGCATGGACCATACTATGCGCCATCCCCTTTATCAGATGCAACATATACTGCATACCCAAGAAGTGGACAACCTTCATAGAGTTTTAGATTATATTTTGTCCCAAATAAAAGACTGATTGTTATATATTCTTGTAGTTATCTATTTATTTGCATTTCGTGCAATACATGTACTTGTGTATTAATAGGCACTTAAAATACAGACATCAGCAGAAAATACTATGAGTCAAACACACAATGAGCCAGTCCTACAGGTTTTCGAGATAAAAAAAAATCCCCTTTATTTTTAACGAAGGTCAATTCCTTACAGTTGAAGAAGTTTAGGCCCTGCTTGAGAAGCTAAAGTAGATCATTTTTCATGCTTTAAAGTATCCGTGTTGACATGAAGCAGCTTTCTAAATGGATTACACATCCATCCTTTCATCCCTGCTCTTCAGTAGAACACGCATGTTAGGCTTTATAGCAGCTTGCTACATTGTGCGGCTGCAATGGATCTAGGTGAAATACGCAGAGACACTATTATACTGGGAACACCACGGAAAATATTTGCTTCCATAGCCTGTGGTGACAGCAAACATTCCCAAGCAGGATAGGCGTTGGGACGCCATAATATGCAGCACAGCTGTGACAATGCTAGTTGGTTATGGGGCTGGGGCCTGTCACAGTATGTTTACCTGCAAATGAATCTGAAAGGCCAGACACTGTGTACAAGGAGGTTGAATAAATTAAATTGTAGCTTATTTAAAGCAAAAGGGCTGTGCACTGGATCTCATGGGAAAAAAATGTTTATATACCTTTGCGGTAGCAGTCACCATGGACAAAAAATGTCCCAATAGCTTTACAGATTTCATTAATAATACAGCAGACATGCACTTACATTAAACACAGCAAACATTCCTGATGGCTTGTCAATTCATTTGCATTGTTCTGTTTGGGAGTCTGTAGGTTCCAGGTCTGGGATTTTCTTATGCAAACTGTCTGTCTTGTGTACTTGTGTACCCATGAAGCCATTCAAGCAAATGTTGGAGAGATGGATGAAGCCTAGAAACAGAGGCTTAGTCATATATATATATATATATATATATATATATATATATATATATCACGTAGCCTTGAGAAAGGTCCCGATTGGGACCGAAACGTCACGTCGGTTTTTTACACATAATAATAACTTTTTCACACAAATCCCAGTGTTGCTGGTCTTTTTTTGAAACTATATATATATATATATATATATATATATATAAATTTTTATATATAAGAGAATATATGGATTCAATCAATAAGCTGTTGCACAAACAGGGTCAAAAACCTCAAAATTTTATTTACCAAATCAATGTTTCGACCCTCACAAGGGTCTTTATCAAGAAGCCATGTTCAACATTTTGGTTTATTTTTTTAACAAAACAACATTGTAACTGGAACCTGCCAGTAACAATTAAAAAAAGCTCAGGGTAACCAAAACATTTTATAGAAATATAGAAATATGCAAAAACAAATAAACCTTAGAGGTCTTTTTTATTCTAGGATTACACATGTATTTCAAGTTCTTCTGAATATCATTTGTCCTGACCACATCACAGAATCTCACTTATCTGTGACTATTTTTTTTTCACTTGTGTTACGGCATAATTCCGTCTGTATATTCATTTCAGCATTTAGTTAGAACTTTTGAGACATTTTGCCTTGCTCCATATAAATCACAAATATTAAGAAATATAAATACATAGGTATGGGATCAGTTATCTGGAAACCATTATCCAGAAAGCTTTGAATTACGAGAAGGCCATCTCCCATAGATTCCGTCATAATCAACTAATTCAGATTTTTTAAAAATGATTTCCATTTTCTCTGTAATATTAAAACAGTAGCATGTACTTGTTTCAAACTGAAATATAATTCATCCTTACTAGAAGCAAGACAGATGACTTAAGGTATGGTGATCCAAATAATGGGTCCCGAGCATTCTACATAACAGGTTCCATATTTTTAAGATAATAATATTCATATAATATGATCTTGAGTAATTCTAATGCTTCTATAAAGTCTGGCCAACACCAGGGCCTAAGAGGTTCCTAATTGACATGCTGTTGAAATATCTATCTGTAAGACAATGGATTGCAATCCTAAGTGTCTAGGCCCCTTGTATTTAAAAAGGTTGTTCACCATTAAATTAATGTTTAATGTGAAGTAGAGAGTGATACATGCATATAGTAGAGAGTGATATATGCAGTTGGATTTAGCTTTTATGGTTTGTGGTTTTCGGGTTATTTAGCTTTTTTTTTTTAATAATTTTTGAATTTATATTATTATTCAGGAGCTCTCTAGTTTGCAATCTGGTTGCTAGGGCCCAAATTAACCTAGGAACTATGTATCGATTTAAATAGTAGCAATAACAATTTGTGTGGAGTCTTACAGAGCATTTATTTTTTTATATGGGTCAGTGACCCCCATTTGAAAGGTGGAATGAGTCAGAAGAACTCAAATAATGCAGAAACCATAAAAAAGAAAAATTAAGGCCAAATGTAAAGATGCTTAGAAATAGGCATTCTATAACTAAAAGTTAAGATAAAGGTGAATCACCTTTTTTTTTTTATAACTATTTAAGATTTTTTTGTCACATAGTTGTATAGCGCACCCGTAGGTGTAGCTTTAGCTGTGGATTTGTGGAAGGTGTGTGACCTGGCTAACTGCTTAGCCTGTGCCCAAGACCCCCAGTGTACCCGTGCAACTCCCTGCAACTCCCGGTACTTGGTGTTGTTCAGTGCAGCAGGAGATTCAGTCAGACACAGTTCTTTGCAGCAAACTTGAACTTATTTATTGAACAGACAGCGTAGTAGGATACTTTGATAACCCCTCCAGTGGGATGATAAAGACAATATGCAAGATAGATAGCACGCAGCAATGATTCACGTTTCAACAGGATAATTACCCTCTCACTAGGTAATGTCTCCTCTCAGGTGGTTAGCACTAGGCCCTGGATTTCACAGCCTGGGGTCTTGTTTCTTGGCACCCGATTTGGTCCTCACCTCACCCACTGTATTCAGCCTGGGATCTTGGGTCTTGGTACCCTATCTGGTCCTCAACTCACCCACTGTAATCCCTGATCAAGTGGTGTACATACCACGGGGTCCTAACCCCACTATTTCTCCTTGGTGGAGCCACAGCTGCTCGCTAGCTACCCTGAGCTGCCTTTCACTCCTAGAGTGACTATCACAGTGACTACTACCACTGGCTAAACTTATCTTTCAAGGAACCAGATCCCTGGTCCTGTAACACCTCTCTGGGAGGCACGGTCCCATGAGTAAGACCCTGAGCACATGGTGCTATCTCCTTTTATATTTTAACTACTCCCCCTGGTGGCCAAATCCCATGAACTGATATGGACCCAGGAAAAGGGACATAGCTGTCTGAGTTACTTAAGGACCCTTAGGTGTCCAAATATGGAGGGGAAACTGCCTGAGTAAACTACACCCAAATCTCAGGGTCGCTACATTTGTATGAAATGACACATCCGTATTGCAAATCACATCATATTGGGTGGTATATTGGTACAATATGTAATGTTATACATTCTACTCCTATGAAGTAGTGACCTGACGTATATACCACTTACCTTGTACGATTTAGAAGCTCTTTACATAAGTCTTATATAATATAACCATAAAAGAGATTTTAACTTTAAACCATTTGAGGAATCACCCTTTTAAGAGGCTAAAAGTGCAAAAGGAAAAGAGCCTGAAGTTAATCCTCTTGCAGCAAGTGTATTTTTTAGCAATGAGTAATGTCAGTTTCAGGCATTCAAGGGGGGTGAAACATTTTCATTAATAACTGAAAGTTAAAATGATAGCCAAAATTAATCAGAAATGGCAATATAAGAGGAGTAGAAAAAGAATAGAAATACATATTAAGGAACACAAAATCCTGTAATTGAATTATTTTGTATTTCCTGTAATGCCAATTGTGGACTTGGATTTCATATATTTTTTGCAAGCAGCAGGCTTTTAAAATGCAAAATTAAATGCCCTTGATATTCTAAAAGGAGCTTGGGAGATAGGAACTGTGCAGGGTGATATATTATTTATAATATGGAATTATTTATGCAGAGGATGTATTGACTGCATGTATGGGATTTGTGCAGTTCTCGTTCTTGTATGGCTGACCTACAGAAATAAGGGACAAAAACAAATTTGCATGCATGAGCCATGTAATGAGTTTCTCAGGTCTTTTTATTATCAAAGCTTTGCACTGGTGATTAAAGGTCAAACCTATAAAGCTAATACCCGTGAACACAAAAACATGGCAGGCAGATGCCTTTACATAAGAGACGCATAATATGCTGGAATTAAAAGATGGAAAATGAAAGATCAGCAGATGGAATCAAAGACTTAAATGATGTAAATAATTCAATATGGCTATGCAGGTTAATAAGATGGTATAATTCCATCATGGTCATGTACAGATAGCAGATTGTGATGTTTTCCTCTTATTTAGAATATAAATACGTTTCTAAATGCAAACCTTATGGCAGGTACCTAGTCTAATGAATCACCTTTATTTCTACTTATCTTTTATGAATGTGGAATAGAAACAGGCTTTGTTAAACAGATAGCCACATCTGCATATTTTACATGCTTTCGGGTAGCTGCCATACTATTTATCAGCTATGGTTATAGGAAATTTGAAGTCAATGAAAAGTCCTGTGCGGGTCCATTTTTTGGGACCCGAACCCGACCCGTACCCGCAACCCGGACCCGCATTCTTACCCGCTTGGACCCGCGACCCGAACCATACCCGCAACCCGCGACCCGCTGACCATCAAGAATCAGGAAGTTCTGTCATCATAAACAGGAAGTGACATCATCGGAAGTAGCCGGGATCAGAAAAAAAAGGAGTAAAACAGGAAGTGCTGTTATTGTAAACCGGATGTGACATCATCAGTAGTAGAAATGCTCAGAAAAAGGAGTTAAGATCCCTATAGCGAGGATCCGCGACCCGACCCTCAACCCACCAACCTGCAGAACCACCGGCCCGCTTCTATACCCGCACCCAGAAATTCTACGAGCAACCCGCAGGGTACCGCTGGATTTTGCG
This sequence comes from Xenopus borealis, assembly GCA_024363595.1. Lineage (NCBI taxonomy): Eukaryota > Metazoa > Chordata > Amphibia > Anura > Pipidae > Xenopus > Xenopus borealis. The sequence continues at coordinate 37,489,306 of CM044439.1, read as the reverse complement.
GGTAACCCGCGGGTACCCGACCCGCTGCAGGACTCTACGTGAAACAGTTCCCCAAAAAAGATATATGTGCCAATGATGGGCTCGGGATGGGGTTTATTCAAATTCATTCCACCAGGTGGATAAATCAGGTAAAGATCTGCTCTTTTCATGTCCATGCAGAGCACATATTTCTGAGTTTTTGGACAACTTTACAAGTGCACCTGAACAAGAAAAAAAAAACCACACTGACCCAGAACAATATTACCACAACCAATGGTGGACTAGATAAATGGCACACTGTATGAATGGAAATGGATGGATATGGAAATATGGCGACTTTTTATTTGAGACACAGAGAAAACAGCCTATATATAATAGTTTTAAAGCATACAGGTTTGTAGACTATACTGCTATCATTATGCTATCCAACACGGTTTTTATGTGTATTTCATCAATATTTTATATTAAAAGCTCCATTATATAGACAGCACAGTAGAGATTACTGCTGAGCCCAGCCGAGGTGTCCTGTTCCAGACAAATCTTATTTCCGATATCCACGCAATTGAACCCACATCATTCTGTGAGTTGAATTAGGGGTAAGTGGTAAGATTGTGGCATGTGAGGGCTTTTGTCTCCAACAATGCTGCCCACGCTGTGTAGCTCAGAATAGCCAGCAACAATGACTGCTTCTTAAGATTCTTACAGTGAGCGAAGAGATTTATTAAGATATATTGAGCCATTGCCCAAATATTTTCACTTCTCAGCTGCTTTGTAGATTGAACTTGGCAAATGGCCTGAGGGGCTAAATCATTGTGACAACTGATGAGTAAATCCCTAGCTACAAAAATTGCACAGAGGCAGGTGTTTTTGTGCGTTCTGTATATTAGATACATATACAAAGGTTCCCTCCACCCTCTAAAGCACATTTCCATATCATAGATTCCTAGGGGCCCTGCAGCAGAACTTAATGTAATGTGATATTGTTACATTTGGTTATATGTTCCCATAACCTGACATATTAGATTTCATGGAAAACAAACTGCTTTGAATCACTTGATACAGAAACCGTCTATTTTGCACTTATTGCACCAGTCCAGATGTTCAGGAGCCCAATAACAGGAATATACCTTACCTTCAAACATGGCTGTAGTAGGTCCCCACCAAAATCTTGTTAGGCCATCGTTTGGATGTCATTGGCACTGCCCATGCTCAGTGTGCTGTTGAGAAACCAAGTTTAGAGAACAACATCCACTGCTAACAGCAGGCACCAGTGCACACTTGACTTGAAACCTAAATGTACATCAGATGTTAGTGTACTTGGTATAACTCTACTATGTGAAAAGACTTGCAAGACACATTGCCTGATTATGTTTCCTTGTATGTTATATAAATAATATAGACAATACACACTTGTTTATAGTAGTAATAGAAAATTCTCAGGTATTAATAAAGCTCACCAGTTGGGAGAAGAGGTCCAGGTGCACCGCCCTGAACCCTCATCTTAGGGAGTGGACGACCATATAAAGAAAAAGAGCTGGCACTTGCAAAGACTAATCTTCCAGGCAGACTTGTCAAATCATAAGCAGTTTTATTCCCGTACACAAGTATACAGCCTTAAATATTTCATATCACTCAGATACTTAATCAGGGCCTATGATTAAAGGAGAACTAAACCCATAAACCCCCCTTCCCCCATAGACCCCTCCCCCCCAGCCTACTTGCTACCCCGGGCAACTTTTTACTCATTGCGGAGTTCACGGCAACCATCTTCTTCTCTTTGGTAATCTTTGCGTATTGACCGGTTTTTCAGCGCATGCACAGTTGGAGCAATTTCCTGTATCCAGACAACTGCGCATGCGCCAAAACTCATGGGAATCTCAGAAGAGCCGAAAGAAGACACAAAGATTACCGAAGAAGATGGATTCCTGTGAACTCCGACGCCTGAATCGGCCGAGAAGGGTGAGTAAAAAGTTAGGGGCATTTGCCCGGGGTAGCAAGTAGGCTGTGGGGAGGGGGGGTCTACCGGGGGTAAGGGGAGGGTTTTTTTAAAGTATGGGTTTAGTTCTCCTTTAATCATAGGCCCTGATTAAGTAGCTGAGTGATATGAAATGCATAAGGCTGTATCCTTGTGTACTGGAATAAAACTGCTATTGAAAAGTCTGCCTGGATGATTGGCCTTTGAAAGTGCCTGCTCTTTTTCTTCATACTATGTAAAACATAATCAAAGCCAGAACCCCCTGCATCAGTGTGCAATGGTGGCTTGTTTGCCTCTGAGGTAACAATTAGTATAATTAATTAGTATGATGTAGGGAGTGATATTCTGAGACAATTTACAATAGAATGATGGGTAACAAGTAGCAATAACAATACATGTAGCATTACAGAGCGTTTGTTTTTACATGGGGTCAGTGACCACCATTTGAAAACTGGAAATAGTCAGAAGAAGGTGAAATAATTAAAAACTATTTTGAAAAATAAAGACCAATTGAAAAGTTGCTTAGAATTGGCCATTCTATAAAATACTAAACGTTAACTTAAAGGCGAACCACCCCTTTAAAGGAACAGTAACACCAAAACATGAAAGTGTTCTAAAGTAAAGAAAATATCATGCAGTGTTGCTCCATACAGTACTATGGAAGTGCCCAAAAATAAAATTATGTGTGCCTTCATTATAATTTAATTCACTATCTGGCTGGTTTAATATTTTAATACCTTTTCCAAGTTCAACAAATGAATTGTTATCAAACAAGCTATGGCTATAGGTTTGTTACTTATATTATGATGGGCAGAATAGCTCCTCTTCTTAAGGAGGTGAGGCAAAGTCAGTTAAAATCAAGAGGGAAATGTCAAAAATGCATTCACTTACAGATCATTCCCTTAAAAACAAAAGCAAACCATGGAATTTTTGTACAGCCTCATTAATGTGTGATTGAGTCGAGCTGAGCACTCAGACAATGGCATGTGTCCATCAATGTTTAAACGTCTCCTAGAACGTTCTAGCAGAATGTATCTCCATTGTGATGGTGGAAAGGGCCAATCTGTGTTGACGTAGCTTTGGATCACCCACAGTAATTTTGCCCAAAGAATGTTGAGTACTTTACAGCTGAAAAAGAATGGCACTGACAATCTTCACATTCCCAACTCATCAGCTCCCTGGGGTTAAAGACAAACACAGACTACCCTGTGTAGGAAATAATGTTCTCCTTGTCATGCAGATATTTCCCAGGGAGAACCAAAAACACTTCCTGACCTATTGGAGATCCAGCTGCAAATTCTTCCTCTGTTGCCAAAGACATAGCACTGGTAGAGATTGTGTATTTCAGGTGCACAAACAGTTTGTCGGGGTGGGCAGTGAGTAAAGTCCACTATTGATGGGTGGACGCTTAGATAGTTGTGTAGTTAATGCTGACAATTTCAGGATGTCTAATTAATATGCTGATTTGTATTTTCCCTTTATTGCATACAGTTTGGATGAAAGGACAAACGTATGTTCATGACTGGGTAAATGGAAACCAACCATCTAAAACCAAGGTGATTCCAAGGCAAAGTCGAATTTTCAAAGTACTGGCCCTTTAAAATCCTTCGACACTTCGCCACCTTAAAGCTGGCAAATTGACATTTTAGCCTATGGGGGGCCTCCTAGAACCTGTCCTGAAAAGTTTTCTGAGTCCTAGAAATTCTAAGGATTTTATGCAAAATACTTTGAATCATACAATTCGAACGACGCGATCGAACGATTTGAGCAATTTTTAATCGTTAATCGAAAATGGACCTATTCAATCGAAAAAATCGAAAAAACCCTTTAAAAATACTTTGATGTTCGAATTCGGCCATTAGTAAATCTGCCCCTAAGGGCATCTACCATCTAATTTTTTGGGGGGTCATTTTCAACCAAAAATGGGCGTTTTCTATCAAATTCTAATAATAGATTACATCGTTTGAATTGCACAATTCGAACAATTTCCCTTTAAAAAAAAAAATTGAATTTGCAAAACTTTGCCAAATTGCCTGTAAAGGCTACGTGAGGTCCACCATAGGCAATTTTGCAGGTATGAGGTGGCGAATGGTTGAATTCAAATTTTTTTTTTTAAAGGGACAGTACTCTAATTTTCAATTTTTTTCAATTTGAATCGAATTTTGGGCTATTCGATAGTCGAAGTAGGCCAAAATTACTTCGAAATTTAAAAATTCTAATATTATTCGAAAATTCACTTTGACCCTTAGTAAATGTTCCCCATGAACCAAAAAGTACTAAACAGTCCCATGGTAAAGTTGGATAGATACCATAAAAATATAAGCTGTGTTGTGGGGGAGGTGGCTTTTGTTCACCTCATCTTATAATACTGTATATTTTAAATAATGAACTTACTGTAGCATCTAATGGTAGCCATGGTAGTTATATTAGCTCAACTGCCTCCTGTTCAGGGTTAGCCGACCCATGGCACTCTATACATAGCCATACACAGACTATGCATCTTAAAGAAAATATAAACCCAACCATAAAATTGGCCCATAGTTCACCAAATATATTCTGCTGGCCATTATAGATGCAAAAGAACTCATCTTGCTGCAGTTGGGGAGGGCCCTCAGGAGGCCCTATACACGGGCAAATAAACTGCCGACATGGTCTGTTTTATTGGCCCATGTATGGCCTTCTTATCCTGCTCGTCATTCACAAGATGCTTGAGCTGTAGGTAATGCCTGCCTTTTAGCTATAAGGCAGGGTAATAAGTAGAAAATGCAAAAAGGCACAGAGAAGAGCAGCTCAAGAAACAGGTTCCCAGTTTATTACATGCTTGTCTACCCATCTAAGTATATGTTCTGGGAATTTTAATTTATTGATTTACTGGCCCTTTTTTGTTTTGAGATCATGTACATCACACAGAACCTCAAAGCAAACCCAGTGTCTAATTTACACCAACCACTGTACATGTACTGTACACTGTACTGTGTGCATGGCCAGGTAGATTTTGCAAAACCCCAGATGAATTTAGAGTTATACTAGGTTGAAGAGACAATTCTGTCCAAAATACCCACAAAAAATACTTCAACAAAACAGCAAGATAAATCAACTCTTCCTGCCGCCCTTCCCACCCGTCACCCTGCCTGGCACCTTAGAAAAAAAGCTCACTCTGGCTTGTACTCAGGCCCGGACTGGCAATCTGTAGGTTCTGGCAAATGCCAGAGGGGCTGCTGTAAGTTCCAATAGACAATCACTATATATTGGGCTGGTGTGTGGCCTGTTTGGGCCTCTGTGTACCTAAAATGCCAGGGCCTATTTTGCATCTCAGTCCAGACCTGCTTGTACTGCTGTTCCAGGGCCGGAACTAGGGGTAGGAAGAAGAGGCAGCAGCCTAGGGCGCAAGGATTGGGGGG
>CM044439.1:37433577-37443974 GCA_024363595.1 Xenopus borealis | reverse complement strand
CATGACCGTTTTCCTTTAAACTATTTTAGGTTTTTGTGTTATTCTTTTAAGGAAAGACAGACAATCCAAAAAATATCCATGTGACTAAAAGTGGCACAGGAAAATGGTCTGAATATTACAACATCCTGGGCATTAGGAAGTAAGAAGCCAAGTGAAATACAATGGCTTTAAGTAGTGGAAAAGGAATTCAATTAGAGTAGTAAACCAGCTAAAATATACAACAGGGTCACAATACCAGCTGGTTTTCTATACATTTTAATGCTGGAGAAAAATAAAAGCTTTAGGCATACAGCTGAATAAAACAAAGCATACATAAAAATAACTTACCTGGACAAACTGTGCTGGTCTTGATCGAGCCGGGAACTGCATCTAAGTAAGAAAACGATTTTAACAGAAGAGCAACATTTGTTTCAATAAACTCAGCTCTTATTTTTCTTATGTACTGGTCTGTATGTAATGTACAACTATAATGCTACAGAGTAAGCTAAACCTGATAAAGTGCAGCAAATCCCACATTATTCTATCACTTAAAGTGGTTGTTAACCTTTAAATTATGGTTAGTATGTCAAGAGTGATTTCTAAGACAATTTGTAACTGGTTTTCAGTTTTTATTACTTGTGGTTTTTGACCAATTTAGCTTTTTATTCAGCAGCACTCCAGTTTGCAGTTTCAGCAATCTGGTTGCTAGGGTCCAAATTACCCAAGCAACCATGCACTGATTTGAAAAAGAGACAGGAATATGAATAGGAGAGACCTGAATATAAGGAGGGGTAATAAAAAGCAGCAATAACAATGCATGTGAAGCCTTACAGAGCATTCGTTTTTTAGATGGGGTCAGTGATCCCCATTGGAAAGATAGAAAGTCAGAAGTCAAATAATTAAAAAAGTATCAAAAATTAATGAAGGCCAATTGAAACGTTGCTTAGAATTAGCCATTCTGTAACATACTAAAAGTTAATATAAAGGCAAAACATCCCTGAAAAGCAGGCTGAGAATGCTCAAAACAATTTCAGAAAGAAAAGCCCCCACTCAGACACCTTTGTTTCCTAGTGGTCCCACTCAAGTCAGTGGAAGCTCCAGGAAGAATTTATGTGTGTGCTTCAGTGGGATGAAATGCCAATGGTTAAAAATACAGGATTCCTACAAGTGGGATTAAAACAATAAACATAGTAATGTCCAGTTGCCTAATGGCAAACTGGTAAATTCAATCAGGATAAAAAAAGCGACTATTGCTCAATATTGGGCTAATTCATTGCGCCCCTAGGGAATGCAGGTGGTCGATGCGAAGAACGCAATAATGCACCGAGGTCCTCAACCCTGTAGGACCAATTGATTTTCGGAAAGAGGGGAAGTCCATAGTCGGGCCCCATTAATAATAGAATTTCAGGGCACATTTTAAAGCAACCTAAACACAGACACAGTGTCCCTTCTCTCTTGACTAGGGATGCACATAAACCACTATTTGGGATTTGGACGAATCCCTGAATCAATCGGCTGAAAATGGAGTCCTAACTTGTATATGTAAAATAGGGCCAGGAAATGAAAAAGTGGGAAAAATCTTGTTTTGTGGCGAAAAGTAACGAGATTTCGCTTCCCAGCCTAAATGCAAATGCAAATTAGGATCCGGATTCAGCCGATTCTGAATCCCTCAGAAAAATCCCAAATCCTGGCTGAATCCCGAACCAGATCCTGGATTTGGTGCATCCCTAAAATTAACAGGGGCTTTTGGGTCCTTTAGAGTGGTTTATTAATTAGAAAGGCAACACTGTAGTGTCATTATTCCGTTAAACAAGCATATGAAGAATAAATTCAGCCCCCTCGAATCCAATATCTTTGAGATAGCTCTGTTTGGTCAGTAACTCTTTTTGGACCTGGCGCAGCCTGAAAATACTGGCCCAACTTTTCAGAGAGTTCCAATGACACTGTGTCAAGGGTGAGCTTCAAGTTTAAATAGAAAAACGTGCTAACCCCAGTTCCTATGGTGTTAATATTGCTTTAAAGGCGAATTTATTATATCTTCCTTCCCCCCTACCCTAAATAGACCTAGGCATTTGCCCAGGGTACCAGGTAGGCCGGGGGGGAGGGGGGACATCAATTACGTGGTTAAATTCTCCTTTAAGTAATAGTATTGGATGTGATGGCAGAAAAGTGGAGTTAATTTCATACCAACATTACTTACACTTTTACCAGTTTTAACTCAAAATAAAAAACAATGTATTAGTCACACTGACATGCTATAAGGACACAGTGCTATGGTTATACCTTTCTCCAGTTTATCTTCAGATGTGTTGGCCAGGAGAGGAGCAGTAAGTACGTGCATACAATGGTTATAAAAGAAGTTCAAAAATTCACTTTTCTCAGTTTTCTGTAAAGAAAAGGCAGATGAACAGTCAAATATTAAAGGAAATAACTTATCATGTAGTTACAAAAATGCAGATCAAACAAGGAAAGCAGAACGGGAAAAAATTCTCCTGGCATGTCAACTAGGCAGGGTTATTGTAAAATAATGCAAAGAAACTAAGATATGGTGAAGCATCATCAAAAAAAGTAATTCATAAGGCATGAGTGATCATGAATGTGTTTAAATATCTATAGCCTATGGCAATACCATTTACCATAACTATTATATCTGTAATTTTTTAGTACCTCATCAATTAACACAAATCAACAAGGTACTAACTTAAAAAATAAAGTTAGTGTTACTACCCAACAAAGCTACCGATATTTAATATATGCTATAGTTAAAACGTAGTAAATTAGCTCTCTCTCCTTTGATTGGGGGCCATACATGTCTAGATTTTGTGAAGCAGACCCTTCCAGGAAAAGTCGTGCTGTTCTGTGATCCAACCAATCCACATCATTTTTATACAAAGAAAACAAGGGAAATCTGGTTGCCAGTCTAAAATGGGACAGAATTAGTGGGCTATTACTTCAGTTCCAGGACATAAATCAACAATTATCTTAAAGAATGTCCCTGTAATTAATTTATAAAATTTAATTTTTATTAAAAATGATTCTCATACTAACCCCATGATAATCCACCTCAAGCATTTCCTACCTTCAGGTAGTCAGAGAGGTTGGCCATGTCTATTAAGTGTACATGGTTAAAGCCATACATTTCAGGGGTCCTATCACACTTGCATATAACCTGTATAGTTTTTACATCACATAAAACAACATGTGAAAGTCCATAAAACAGCCTTGTACACTACATCCAAATAAATTACCAATATAATATGCAGTAAAATTCCATCTTTAAAGCCCTACAAAGACATTATTAGACCTATCTCCAATAAGAGTCTAACCCTTATTATTATTATTATTCTATCTCACCAGAACACAGTAGTAAACTAGATCAAGATCAAGCTTCATCTCAATCCTTAAATGAAGTATGTTACATCAAACTCATAGGAGGGAATTCACAAGTGTGAAAAGTAATTTTTTGGAGTAAAAGTGGTGGTAAACAGGTGTAAAATACTTTCTCCATATTCACAAACCGAAATCAGCCTAAATTCCGACTCAACCGTCACTTTAAATTTTTTAGTGAAGTAAAGACAGTTTACAGACTTAGGACCCTTACACACGGGCGTTTTTGCAGGTCTAGACGCGCATCATTCTTTTCAATGAGGTTGTGCGGAACACAGGTTCAGACGCAGCATGTTGCAGCCGAATGGAACTCAGGTCAAAAACGCCCATGTGTAAGGGCCCTTATGAATTTGTATTTCAAACAACATTTTCTCCCAACATTTAAAAAAAAAAAAATGGAGTAAAGCCGAGTGTAACTCTTCCGCATGATTCAGATAATTCTAAACTAATCTTCTCTGCTTTGGTTCACTCAATCTTCACTTCATACCTCTTGTTGGTGCCCCATTGGGGAATTATCATATTGATAGGGATTAGCATTTTATAGTCAGGGCACAAGTTTGCCTAATCCGATATAGGTGTAAAAACCTCATTAAAAAAAAAAGTAAAACACAGATTACCGAATACCGAACCGAATCCGAACCCTAATTTGCATATGCAAATTATGGGTGGGAAGGGGAAAACATTTTTTACTTCCTTGTTTTGTGCCAAAAAGTAACGTGATTTAGCTCCCTGGCCCTAATTTGCATATGCAAATTCGGATTCAGTTCGGCCAGGCAGAAGGATTCGGCCGAATCCGAATCCTGCTGATAAAGGCCGAATCCTGGCCGAATCCCGAACCGAATCCTGGATTCGGTGCATCCCTAGTATAAATATCTTATATCTTGTTAGAGAAGTGGAACTACACAAACATGTAGGCAAATTTAGAAATCCCAGGTTATACTGAAAAAAAGGATGTAGAATTGTCCTAGGTAAACATAAACCCCCTGCCCAGACGTTTCAGGTTGATGGATGACTGACAGGCATGTTAGAGCTAAAGACAAATTCAGAAAAAGTGTCATTAAAATGTTGCTAGAGACAAAATCTGATTAAAAAAAAAACTGAACATTTTGCACAGTGCAGTAATTGTGAAAGAAGCAATATTTTCTTGTTAGAGAGATTCTGCAGCAATTGGAAAGGTGGTTGGCACCAGCTGAAACGTCTTTAAATGTTCTTACATTAGCTGTTGCCAACATGTTCTCAGGGTCTATGAGAGTCCGAAGGAGTCCCATTAGTTGAACAGCCCCTCCAAGCTCCGGGTCACTGTCACAAATCATCTGCTCAATGACAACATTAATAAGAAGAATGTCCTGTGAAGAAAATATGAACATATAATAGATTAAAATTGTCATTAAAAAAAGTGCAGAAATACCATGCAGTAACAAAAGCACAGGTTCAGTTGTTTACCTAAGGATTGTCTGTTAAAAGGCTAAACTTAATTATAGCCAAAATGATGAACTGGGTTTTTGATACAAGAAGTCTTAATTACTGGGGAATTTGAATATACAACTTCTTAAAACTATGCTCCTAGGCTCAATATTATTTTTACAGGTGAAAAGCTCCTGAAGTCACACACACACACACACATGAACTTGAATGAAAAATGCCTGACCGCACCAGTGCTGGCCCTTTTAGCTCACTGGCACGTTGAGACATTGCCTACTCAAGAAAAAGGAGGTAGAAGGCAATTTCAGTGCTTTTCAGCAAGCTGAAACACACGCTTGTTATCTTAAAGGAACAGTATTATTATTAACATGTATTTCTATAGCGCCAACTTATTTTGTAGCGCTGTAAATATGGTGTAAAAATAAAAAAACTGGGTAAATAGATAGGCTGTGTAAAAAGAATGTTTCTAATATAATTAGTTAGCCAAAAATGTAATGTAAAAAGACTGGAGAGACTGGACGTCTAACATAACACTACTTCCTGCTTTTCAGCTTTCTAACTCTGAGTTAGTCTTAGTCAGTGACTTGAAGGGGGGGACATGGACTATTCAGGGAGTTTGCAAATGATCCTCAGCATTCAGCTCAGATTCAAAAGAAAACCGTTGTGACCCATGTGGCCCACCTGAAGTCTCTGATTGGTTACTACCTGGTAACCAATCAATGGAAACCACGAGAGCTGAAAAGCAGGAAGTAGTGTTCTGGCCATTATGTTACACATCCAGTCACTGCAGCCTTTGTCCATTACATTGTTGGCTACTATATTAGAATTTTTTTTTTTATTTTGCACAGTCTGTTTACCTGGTTTTTATTTTTGCACTGAACAATTCCTGCTGATGTAAAAGTAAAGCTCAGCATGAGGCACTGCTGCCCTGCAAACCCCAAAAAAAACTGCACTGAACCAAACAGACCTTATTCCCCAAACATCATTTTCAAAAGCTGTGCTGCAGGGCTATTTTGGGACAGAAGCATATGCAGTAGAAGCCAATCTCTGCCATCTTTCACTGCACATAACCCTGATAGCACTAAAGTGCATCCTTAATTCCCATAATTCCCTGGTTTAAAAAGACAATTGCTCGCTTATCCCGTGTATATCGAAAACAGGTAACTGCCTTCTCTGAACATTTTAGAAAAATGTAGCAAAATGAACAAAAACGTGTCATTTCTTACATCGTCACTCTGTTGGGCTTCCTGCATGACAAATTCTCGAACCATAGATGGACTAAACTCTACTAGATAAGAAAATATATCCGTAGCAGCCGCCCTTACTTGCAAATCGTCCATGCCCTATAAGGAAGAGGTCATAAGTAAATATTCCAAAAGATGTCATTTAGAGGAAGACATTTATAGACATTCTCAACCCAAATTATGTAAATACTACCACAACTCTGCCTACTGCATAACATTTGTTCTTTTTACTGGATATAGTTCTAGTTCTACTAGATTTAGTTTATTAGCCTGGAAACTAATAAAGTAGAACCCCCATTTAAAGTTTTTCAGGGGAACAGAAAAAAAAATTGTGTAAAATCCAGGAAAATGTAAAATAAAGGGAAATGTATTGTATGCATAATATATAGGTGGGACCACAAAACAACAATGTAAAAGGAGGGGAAAGTCAGGGGATGCAAAATTTATGTATGATCAGATTACAGGAACTGATATTTTTCCTTGTCTGGGGTCAAAGGCACAGTCTACAAGAAACACTATTATATTCACGCCGACCCCCCTCCCGACTGCCCCGGAGCCCCCACTTGTCCTTGAAAAAATGTTTGCCTCAACACCGATCCCCAAAGCAAAAAAGGTTGGGGACCCTTGTACTACATAAGAAAGAATACTCACCATGACTATTTCCAGGGCAGGAAGAATTCCTAAATTTGCTAAGGTTTTGAAAAATGCATCTCTATTTTGAGGTTGTAATGTCTGGGAAAATGCACAAAACTCCTTGAAAAAATTCACCTGGAGAATAGAACAAAATATTACTACTAAAAAGCCAGTTAGCGATGGAGAAAAAACAAGCCTAACAGTCTGATTGACTAAATATATAATCAAAAGGGACTGAATATATTGGGTGCGTTTCAGAGATTGTAGGCTTTGGAAGAGTTTCTTTGATGCCGGAAGCAGTTATGAAACATACGCTGGAAACCTCTCCAGAAGCAGCGAGGGAAGAAACGCCTCTTACCAGTTCCCGTCTTTTGTCATCATCTGTAGCTTCATCGGTTAACTGTGCAAACACTTCAGAGAGGAATTTTTCATCTTCCTGTAGTAAACAAATTGAAATTTTTTTTTTACAGATGGGCAAAACACTGAGCAGTAAGATACCCAATTTGATAGACATTAGGATGTCCAAATTCCTAATAAAAATAAATAGAAGAGGAACACAAAGGATCCAGGTTATCGTCTGTGCTTTAATGGCTGCCCCATTGCTACACAGCAGCTTATTTATAGAAGATATAGTAAAGTTTCTGAAGCAAATACACCAGTTGTTCCAGTGCAGGGCAAAACTGCATTAGATTTTTATGTAGCAACACATTTTGGTTACCTCCTTGGTGGGCCAAACTGGGTTGCTCCCTGGTTAATGAGTGGATTACTTTAAAGTAGGGATGCACCGAATCCACTATTTTGGATTCGGCCGAACCCCCGAATCCTTCCCGAAAGATTTGGCCGAATACCGAACCGAATCCAAACCCTAATTTGCATATGCAAATTATGGGTGGGAAGGGGAAAACATTTTTTACTTCCTTGTTTTGTGCCAAAAAGTCACGTGATTTAGCTCCCTCGCCCTAATTTGCATATGCAAATTAGGATTCGGTTCGGCCAGGCAGAAGGATTCGGCCGAATCCGAATCCTACTGATAAAGGCCGAATCCCGAACTGAATCCTGGATTCGGTGCATCCCTACTTTAAAGACCTTTGGAGACCTGTTAAAAAGGAAGGGAATCCACAACCCAATGCAGTCCTAAATAGGTGGATTTTAAAGCAAGCCCAATCTATATATGGACACCATCAAGCAGCCAACGTGGCCACTCCAGAGTCAATATCAGCCTGATGGTCTTCTTACACATGAATACAAAAAATATATAAATCTTGCAGATTTGTGGCATGTATATATTCTAATAGTAAAAACAAACTGCCTTGTGGATTTTGCAGGAAGCAGAAGTTAAATATTTGTTTACCAAAGAACATGGTTAATTGTAAAGTACTTATTTTATTAATCTGAATGAGCATGTACTGTAGTGAACTGTGCTGTCGGTTCCTCAGGGAGCTCTTTTGGTTGCCAAGAAACCTTATTAAGCTGTGGGCTCCTGGGCCGGCTGCCATGAAAACAGTAGTATGGAAAATTCCAGTAACTGTTCATGTTTCTTTTCCATGTTGATCTATACTATAGATCATTCCTTTCCCCTGTGCCCTTAACACGACAAGTTCACAACTTACCTGTGCTGCCTTTTCAATACTCCTATACTGGTTTTTATAAGTGACTAGTCTTGCTAAACGGATACATTTTATAGTGTCAGACACACCGCTAATAAACATGGTTAGATACAAGGTACAGAAGTCTTTTTTATGACAGTTTGCAAGGCACACCTGCTATTTATGCTCACCATAAAACAAAGGGCATTCAAGCCTACTGGCAGACGCTCCGTTTCTACATTCCCACCTGTGTTTGGTTACTACTGAGTAAATACAAGTCTATTTTCACCTAGATGTACCAAATACAGGTATGGGACCCATTATCCAGAATGCACGGGAGCTGGGGGTTTCTGGACAAGGGATCTTAGTTATGTGGAGCTCTATATCTTAAAGGAACAGTAACACCAAAAAATTAAAAAGTGTGAAGCAAACACTGCCGTTTTACCAGTACAGGGCAACACTGCATAACATTTTTCTTACTTTTGTATAGATTTGTTAGTTGAAGTTCCTAAGCCTGACTTTCTGACTTTGCCAACCTGACTGTCCCATCTCAGCCTGTTAGTTAGAGTTTCTAATGCTAAAGGACTCCTGCTGCACAAATATGGCAGCCTCCTCATACAGAAACATGGGGGATCAGACAGGTAATGTAAAAGCATCATGCAAATACTTTATGGCAAAGTTAGAAGTAGCTTTCAAAGCCATTATTATAATAGATGTAAAAAAGAATTTAATTTCAGGTGTCAGTATCTCTTTAAGGGTTGGGGCAGAGAGGCAGATTCGGGGAGATTTAGGCAGTCTACTGCATAATGATGTAAACATGAAAGGATTCAATTTATATAGGTGCAGATACAAAGAGCGCAGAAATACTTACTGCTGCATAACGGTGCCTTTATTACAAACACAACATGTTTCGAGCTTGCTAGCCCTTTATCAAGTGTATTATTTGCAATGCGAACAGTGTAATTTAGAAATAAAATCTACATCATAAAAATCATGACCAAATCCCTTTAAATAAACCCAATAGACTGGTTTTGCGCGAAATGCGGATTCATAACTTTGTTGGAATTGATTACTAGGAAAAGGTATGGGACCTATTATCCAGAATGCTTGGGACCTGGGGTTTTACGGATAATGGATTGTTCATTAATTTGAATTGTCATTACCAGAAAGTCATGAAAACATTAAACCCAACAGGCTGGTTTTGCTTCCAATAAGGATTAATTATATCTTAGTTTGGATCAAGTACAAGCTACTGTTTTATTATTACAGAGAAAAAACAAAATAATTTTTAAAAGATTATACTATTTTATTACAATGGAGTCTATGTGAGACACCCTTTTGTAAGTCTGCACATTCTGGATAACTGGTTTCCGGATAACAGAGCACATACCTTTACAGTTTTATTACAGAGAAAAGGAAATAATTTCAAACTTTGTATTTGGATTAAACAGAGTCGGATTCTGAGCTTTCTGGATAACTGGTTTCTGGATAACAGATCCCATACCTGTATGTAATGAAACAATTGATCTTGACATTTTTAAAGCAATTACCCCATTTAGAGGCCCTATAGAGCTGCTGTATAGCCACATGTAGGGATAGCACACAACATATTCTATTACAAGAATGAGACTTACTGCAGTATTTGCATATACATGCATGGTATTTGCTATCTGGAAACCCATTCTCCAGAAAGCTCAGAATTACAGGAAGGTCATCTCTTGTAGACCTCATTTTAATCAAATAATTCAACATTTTAAAACATTTCCTTTTTTCTGTAATAAAAAAAAACATTTTACTAGATTCCACCTAAAATCCATTTAATCTGTAGTGCAGGCAAAACAAACCTATTCAATCTAAAGGTTCCTTATTAGACCTGGCCCTGAGTATTCTGGATAAAAGTTTGATAAAACGAAGTTAAGGTATTCGAACGTCTTTATGTCCACTGACTGGTCTCTAAATGAGGAGCTAAAACTTTTTTTTCTAAATCAGTGCTGGAACCTATCTGTATTACATTACATTTGCAGCCAACTTGGTTCTGCACATTGTCACTTCCCATCAGGAGCAGGGGTACTGGACTACAAAAAGGAAGCTCTGGGGACAAAGCCCAAGTGTAAAGCATTAAAGAGATACCGACACCTGAAATTAA
>CM044439.1:37393348-37403879 GCA_024363595.1 Xenopus borealis | reverse complement strand
GGGGGGGGATTTATAGTGGGGCTAATGATAATGGGCCTTTAATTACTCATTAATGCTTCCATAAAATCATATTCCATTGTCTTCCCTTTGTATTTGTTGATATCAGTAGAATCATGTTAAGTTTCCCATTAGTTTAAATGAAGGCTCATGGCTGTGATTTTCCTGGCCGAAATCTGCCTGTCACTGCCAGCTGGATACAATTAAAAGTGGTGGATCATCTTTCATTTAAAATGTATTATGTTTTAGAATGGCTAATTCTAAGCAGCTTTTCAATCAACCTATATTTTTTTATAGTTTTTTAATCATTTGCCTTTTTCTTCTGACTCTTTCCAGCTTTCAATGGGGGTCACTGACCCCATCGAAAAAACAAATGCTCTGTAAGGCTACAAATTTATAGTTATTTACTTTGTATTATTCATGTCCCTGTTTAGGCATTCTTCTATTCATATTCCAGTATTCTATTCAAAATAATGATGGCATGGCAATTAAAGGAATTAAAAGAAACCAGATTATTGTTGGTGTGTAACTTGCACGTGGAGGGAATAACAGGCAACTCTGTAAATAAATGCAAATGTTAGCTGAGTTTAAGTACAGACCATGCCAACGTCAAATGATCCACAGACACAGAGATATGAGTGTTAAATTTGAAGAATGTTGCCCCCCCCCCTGAGAATCAGGGCTGGATTTACAAAGAGGGCACCCCTAGGCCCACTGCCGTTCATCACCCTTGTGTTGCCACCTTTTCCTGAAAAAAATACCAGCCTTCCTATATATTTATCTTTTTTTTCCTATTAATAACATTAGGGCATGCCTGGACTGGCAATCTGTGGGTTCTGGCATATGCCAGAGGGGCTGATATAAGGTGCCATAGAAAATCAGTATTTAGTGGGCTGGTGGGGGCTGTTTGGGCCTCTCTGTACCTAAAATGCCAGGGCCTATTTTAATTCTCAGTCCAGTCCTGCATTAGGGTCATACCCCAACCCAATGCATTATTTGCAAAGAAGAGCATCAATCCGGGGTTATCAATAACATTCCCCTGGGAGTATCAATCCAACTGGCACCCTTATTGATTTACACTGCCAGTGTTAACTGCCAATAGATTAGCCACAATATTTCGAGCAAGAATGTTATATTTATTGTGTACAATGCTTTATGCCAGTGTTTGGTCCATTATTTTACTGCAGTCTATCAACTGGCTGCAAAGTGCATGTGAACTTATTAGTGATCAGCCCTGTGGCATCTACTTGTGTAGTAATTGTTCTGCAGCCAGTTGCACAGAAGTCAATACACTATATACAGCTTGTATCACAGATTTGCACTTCAGTCTGATACTTTATAGAACGTTGTCTAAGTTTAAACTTTTAGGGTAAGGCCAGACATGAAGATTCAAGGAGATTTGTCGCCTGGCGACTAATCGCCTCTTCTATGGGGCCACAAATCTCCCCGAACTGCTTCCCCCTGCCTTCCAGCATCTTTAATGAATAATCACCTGTACTTATTCACATGCAGAGCTGGCTTTTCCGAAGTTGCTCGAAGTTGCCTCCTTCGGCAATTTCGATGGATTTCGGGAAAGCGCAGCGCCACCTGTGAATAATCGCCGGCGATTATTCATTAAAGATGCTGGAAGGCAGGGGGAAGCCGTTCGGGGATATTAGTCACCAGGCGATTAGTCGCCAGGCGATGAATCTCCCCGAATCTTCCCATCTGGCCTGAGCCTTAGGGCTTCTGCACACGGGCATTTTTACCTGCGCTCTCCTGCGTTGCGTTTTGCTGCGTTCAAACACAGGGGAGCGCAGGTATAGACGCACTCAATTATTTTCAATGGGGCTGTACTCACACGAACGCATGTGAGCGCCAAACGCAGGAAAAATGCAGCATGTTGCGTCTGAATCTGCGTTTGGCGCTTACACGCGTCTCGTGGGTACAACCTCATTGAACAAAATGAGGTGCATCTAGACCTGCGCTCCCCTGCGGCTGAACGCAGCCAAACGCAACGCAGGGGAGCGCAGGTCAAAAACGCCCGTGTGTAGGAGCCCTTAAACAGAGAGATAAAATGCATCTTGTAAAACAGCACGGTTGTGAATGAATCCATGCTGTACACAGAAAAACAGAGCTTGTGTCTTATTTATAGGTATACGTTTTTGAATGGATGATATAGCAAATCTAACATTTAAGTGATACTGACGCTAAAAAATTAATTTTAACATATGAATGTACATTTTGGGGCATATTTACCAAGGGTCGAATTCGAGGGTTAAAAAACCCTCGAATTCGACCATGTGAATAATTAGGGAATAAACATTCTCCAAATTCAAATTCAGGGGATTTTTACCGTTATTCCATTGGTCTAATGATCGAATAGTAAAAATTCGATCGATCAAATTGTTCAAATCGCACGATTCGAACGATTATGACCATTTCGATCGAATTTTTTTATTCGATCAAACTTTTTGAATCCCAATTCGGTAGCATTGATCTGGCGAAATAGGCAGTTGAATACAAATTTAAAGAATTTTCAAAATTGAAGTGGTCTTCAAAATCATTTGAAGCAGCCTGTCAAAGCAGTTCCATAGTGCAGCACTGACTCTTTCTGAAAGAACATGATCAGAGATGGCTGTCTACAAACCAATATTACAACAAAAAAAAATGCACTTAGTGGTTCAGGAATGTCATTTTAAATGGTAGAGTGAATTATTTGCAGTGTAGACAGTGTAATTTAGAAATAAAATCTACACCATAAAAATCATGACAGAATCCCTTTAACCTTTAGTATGTTATGGAATGGCTAATTCTAAGCAACTTTGCAATTGGCCTTCATTTTTAATAGTTTGAATTCTTCTGACTCTTTCCAGTTTTCAAATGGGGTCACTGGTCCCATCTAAAAAACCCTCGAATTCAACCATCAAATTATTTTCTAATTTTAACCCTTTGAATTCGATATTCTAATTCGAAGGGTTTTATCGCAATTTGAAAAATCGAACGTTCAAATAAAAAAAAATATTTGATTGATAAAATTTTAAGATTTTAACCATTCAATAAAATGTATTTTATTCATTCTAAAAAAGCTGAAAAACCCCTATGGGAGCTTCTCATAGGGTTATACAGCAATTCGGTGGGTTTAATCTGGCAAACTAGGCATTCGAAAAAAAATTTAAAGGACAAGTAATTCGACCATCGAATATTAGAATAGATATTCGATCTATTCGAATCATTCGATTCGATCGAATTTTTAAAATGCTCGAAGTGGCCAGAAAACTCGTATTAAAATGTTGTTGAAAATTCGATCGAATTTCAAATCATTCACACAAATTTAGTAAATCCGCCCCTTACGGTATGATTGTATAAATAAAGCTTTTTCTAGTTGTAGTTTATTTTTTGATAGCCTGTCTGTAGATAATAAGAATGCCCCATACCTACATTTTTCACAACATTATGGTTTGTTTTTTTCCCTGAGTTGAGAGTCTGGGGCTGAAGCACCTGAGTTTTCTATTATCATTTGTGGTTTTTTTGTGCCACTCAATTCTTAGGATAGAAATATACGGTGAGCTTCCGTCTGTTCTGACGCGATGAGAGGAAACACATCTAATGTAAGTAATACGTCGGATGCGAATGCCGCGTGTTGCATCTTCATTCAAGAGTCGTGTCCTATGCACTCAGCTTGTACGTGCCACATTTGTATTACTTACGTTAGATTCGGCATATCCACCTGCATTTCCTGTCATTGCGTCGGAACAGACGGAAGCACGCCGTTTAGTTCAGCGCTTATTCTATGACTAGAATTACCACCCTTTTCTATACAAAATTCCGGCTTGTTTAGAAAGGAGAGGGAATATGGGAGAAGGGGTTATGACATTAAAAAAAAAAGTGGGACGTAAAAGAAACAGGGGCGTTACAGATCAGATTGGAGTGAAAGTTTAGTGAATTGGCTGGGAGAGAAGGAAGGTCGAGAGAGGAGAGACCTCCTAGAAGTTGGAATAGCGGCAGGACGAGGATGGAATGTAAGGTAACTACAATATTACCGGCAAATACATACTTGGCAAATTTGTAATAGCAGCCCTGGCCTTGGCTAGTATTTTACCAGCTAACAATCGCACATGACAATTTAATGTGACAATGAAGCAAATGCTTAGTAGCTAGGGTCAGTGAATCTAGCAACCACTATTTAGCAGTCTGGTGAGCTGCTGAGTATTTTATTGATAGAGACAAGTACTGTGTTTGTATCTAATATACATAAGGGACTTTAGGGGGAATGTAATTAAAGTTGCAAAGAGAAAAACATTGCGCACCAATAAGAGTAAAAATCAACATTTCGCAATGTAATATTGTTCCTTAAACAGTTATTGCAGTGCGAAACATTATTGCGCACTCTTAAGAAGTGCTTGAAGGTGTAGTAATCTTTTGGAGCAAAGATTGCGACTTTTTCAGAAAGAAGTTTTATTACATTGACAGCGCATTAGCGCGAAGTAGAAAATTTGCGGCCTTCCGCTGGAGGAAGCGGTCGCTAAACAGTTTCCGGGTTCGCAAAAGGTATATTGCATTCACGCAAAGCAAAGTATGTTCACACAAAGGCTTAAATTTTCTCATTGCGAATAGTTTTTGCGTTACCGACTTATATTGCATTCCCCTACAAATGTGGTAAAAAAATGTTCCACTCACTTTTCCATAAATATTTAAAAGAATGAAACTGAACACGCCACTTGTATCAAATACGTTTTAGTAAAAAACTAAATAATTAAAATAGATATGTACAGAATGTACAAACATACATGTTCATTTCTGGTGAGGAAAAGTCACAGCTTCTTTTTCTGCAGGGTTCGAAGAGGGAGTGGGTGTCTGAGGGTCTGCTGTTCCCATGGTAATGCTGCTCCTGTCATTCAGGGTTTTAATTACAGGCGCTGCAGGAGACTGAGCCTCATCCTGCCATCTTTTGGATCATGGCCAAAGTACTTCACCTGTAAAGTGTAAAAACACCACTTCATTGGGCTGGTTTAGACACCCGGAGACAAATGTTAGTATTATGAGGGTGGGATGCAGTGGCATAACTACAGTAGTTCTTACTGTGCCACAGAGCAAATTAATTTTAGGTAGGGTTGCCACCCGGCCTAGCCGGTAAAATACCTGCAAGGGCCGGTATTACAAATTTACCGGCAATGTAGTTGCCGGTAATTTGTAATACCCTTACAAAAAGCCCTCGGCCCTTCACTTTAAACTTATTTGTTCCCTGACTCTGCGGTGGCTCTGCCCCCTTAAGTGTCATGGTCCGCCCCTTCTGCGTGTCATGTTCCATAACTCCGCCCCTTTTATGTCACGCCCGACCCTTTTTTCCACCCCCCAGCACTAGCCGGTATTTTTTTTTTTTTTTTAAAGGTGGCAACCCTAATTTTAGGGCCCCCCAACATATCCAGAGGATGTCTGGTTTTACCAATATATGTTGAGATTGCTCAATAATGAGGGTCTCGAGGGGCCCCCTATACCTCCAGGACCCCCTGCAACTGCAGGGTCTGCTTCCTCTGTAGTTACAGCCATGGCGGGATTTATTATCTTTGCTATAATTCTATCTGTATAAAGCATTGATATATGGTTCAGGATTAGGCTCAGAACATAAAGAATTGTGGAAAGAGCCACACAAATTATCCATTATTATTCCAATCCAGAATTGCTGGTTTACTAGCGGATCTACAGCCACACATACATATATGAACTGTCACGATAGGAGGATAATCATTCGTAAACAAACTGGTTTATCACTGTACTAAATCAACACATATTGTACTATAGTTACCCTTCTTTGAAAAAGCAGCTTAGCAACAGTAAAGAAGTTGGCAAATATTCTGACTGGACTCTGCACATAGTCCATAGGAGGAGTATGCTTGATTCCTCCCGCAGCCTAACATTTGGGTTTGAGTTTACCGGATAAGGGATCTTTCTGTAATTTGGATCTTAAGTTAATTTAAGTCTGCTAAGAATCATTTAAGCATTTTTTCCAGTTCAGTTGTTTTCAGATTGTTCACCAGAAATAAAGATTTATTTTCAATTACTCTACATAAAGTTTAATGTTGGTGTCTCTGGTGTTTGAGTCTGGCAGCTCAGTAATTCATGTGCAGAGTCTGAACTGTTACAATTTTGCAACATTTAGTTTAGTTTACATTTCCCAGCAACATCTCAGGAGTCGGCCAGATCTCGATCGGGCAGGTTAAAAAACCCAGTCGGATCGCAGCCGCATCTGCAAGTGTATACGGTGCTGCGATCTGACCGTCCTTTTCGGATGCATTATGATCCGATCGTTGGCCCTAGGGCATATCGGGGAGAGATCTGCTCATTTGGCGACATCGCCAAACGAGCAGATCTCTGCGTCTATGGTCACCTTAAAGGCCAGGAGGCATCACATTTAATTGCTTAATTGCAAGAGAGGAAAACAAGAAGAAGAAATGTGTGTGATATGTGTTTTGCATACATTGACATATAGTTGCCCCTAAGCTCGTTATGTGCAGTTATGTGCAGTTTGGCCAATTTCAACCTCACTACTGGACGTCTATGTTTTCTGTAACTCTGTACCATTGCCCAATATATTTAGTAATATATAGTAGGGATACTACCATGCCATCATTTTTGGATTTGGGTGAAATACAGAAACTTCCACACAAAAAATAAAGGAAAAAAGCCTGAATGAAATCTGAAACCCCAATTTATTTATTCAAATTTGAGCAAAAAAAAAATAAGTTTAATTTAATTTGCTTGAATCTTGCAAAAGTAATAAGATTCAGCCAAATCTCATTAGCGCTTTATAACAGAACAAAATGAGAAAAGCATGGGCATCAAAAGTTATATTTATAGCAGTCTTGCAGAGTTGTAAATAGTTCATATTTAAATTTTAGTAGGGATGCACCAAATCCAGGATTCGGTTCGATATTCGGCCATTTTCAGCATGATTCAGGCTGAATCCTTGTGCCTGGACGAACTGGATCCTTAAAATCATGTGACTTTTCATCACAAAACAAGTAAAAAAAAAATGTAAGGGGCTGCCTTTTACCATTCCTCTCACTAATCAGCATATGCAAATTAGGGGTTGGATTCGGTTTGGTATTCGGCCGAATCTTTCAAAATGGATTTGGGGGTTCTGCTGAATCCAAAATAGTGCATCCTTAATTTTTAGTATGTTATGGAATGGCCTATTTTCAGCAAATTTTCGATTGGTCTTCATTTTTTATAGTTCCTGAAATATTTGCCTTTCTCTTCTACCTCTTTCCAACTCTAAAATGGGGGTCACTGACCCAGAAAGTCAAGATTCTTTTGCTCGGTGAGCCTATACTTGTAATGTTATTGCTACTTTTTAATCCTTATCTTTCTATTTAGGTACTCTCCTATACATATTTCAGTCTCTTATTCAAGCCACTGCCAGGCTGCCAGGGTAATTTGGAACCTAGCAACCAGGTTGCTGTTGATATCCCAAACTGGAGAGCGGTGGCCAAAAATCAAAATAAATATAGAACTCCAGTACATAATTGCCTTAAAATATATGTCATTATACTAAAGTGAACTCCCCC
Organism: Xenopus borealis; assembly: GCA_024363595.1. Lineage (NCBI taxonomy): Eukaryota > Metazoa > Chordata > Amphibia > Anura > Pipidae > Xenopus > Xenopus borealis. The sequence continues at coordinate 37,396,335 of CM044439.1, read as the reverse complement.
TTTAAGGAAATCCCTGCACTGTGAATTCTTAGCTGTTCTTTATACAAACCAAAAGGCAACCAGTTGGATGGACAGTTGTTAGTCGCACATATTTTTCCACTGTTGCTGAGGAATCTATATCCTCTAACTTCTTTAACTATAAATATTCTAGCAGTCCTGTTGCTATCAGTCTGGATCACTCAGTGCCCAATTCACTTGCTAAGTGTGGTGAAAAGACCTTTAAATCAAAAGTATAGTTATCTCTGGTGAAATCAATAAGCAATTATAAGATATAATCTTTATTTTACAGTACCTTCTGATGATCATCATATTGGGATAAAGCTTCACCATTACTCCAATATCCCTGCAACACAGCCATTTCACATAAAGCAAAATAAAATCTAATGTTAATTCTATAATATACATTTTTATTTATATATACACACATATATATATATATATATATATATATATATACACACACACTGCTCCAAACTCTAACTGATGATCTTGCTGAAAAACCTATAAAGCAGCACATAAGACTAATGTACAAAAATAAAATTTTAATCCCCAAAAATAACATTGTCAGTTTGCTTACAACATCTTTGCAGATGTAATTAATGAATTATTTTGCTTTGTGCATTGCACTGGGCGTAGGAGCAAAAATAGAAAAAGTTTCCTCATCTAATTGGCTTACGGTGACGCCTGAGGGAAAAAAAAAAAAACAGTGGTCGGTTTCTAAAACAACATAGAAGATACCCACTTTTGGGCTGTAGATTTACAAAACGGTAGTTATGGTTGGAGTAGCCCGTTCCTAACTTTTAATATGACTCTATTAATTGATGCAGTTTGGAAAATGTTTTCTCGTGACAGAATCCCTTTAAAGTAGACTTGCTTTATTATGTGGACACCCAATTTTATGTTTCTTATTGCTTTGCTTGCTTTCCACCCCCTGTTACTTTTGGGAACTTGTCTCCTTTTTGGGCACTTTTCTCTTCCCACCCCATTTCTTCTTCATGTTCTTGCCCTTTCTCTCCTTTTATCAACTGTTGTCTCCCCGTTCCTCTCCTGTACTTCCTCTCGCTTTACTCCTTTTCTGCTCTCTGCATCTTCTGTCACTTCCTTTTTTATGTCACTGATCCATTCACTGATGGGTCTTTTATTGTCTAGTAATGAATGAGTTATTTGCAGACAATAGCCACGCAAAGCTGTAAAAAGCAGCAAAAAGCTGCTAGAAGAACAGTCTTATTATCAGTGCATCAGAATGCATAACGTACTTCTTTTTTTACTCCATTTATAATCAAAATGCCCCTCACCCCAATATTTCCACCCTGATACAGCTGCATAGCTGTGCAGACAGTTATATCTACAGTGCCACCCTCTTGGCACACTTTTGCCCGCATAGTGGGGCTCATTTATCAACACTGGGCTAATTTGCCCATGGGCAGTTACCTATAGCAACCAATCAGTGATTAGCTTTTTAAAGCCAGCTGCAAGCAGAACAATGACTGCAGCCTTTTGATTGGTTGCCATGGGTATATTGTTCCACACAATAGTGAAGTGCTCTACCTCTGTGTATTATCCATTGGGATCGGGTGCTTAGCAGTCAGCTACCCAACCTGCCATAAGTTAGGAAAGTCATATGCAAAGTCCACAAGATTGCAGCACACTGACAAAATAAATCCGTTATGCTTTGTGATTTTTATTGGCTCCAGTTGGTAGACAAAAACGGCACAGTTTCAGAGGCTTGATAAAGGGCTCTGTGAGGCCTGAAACTGTGCCATTGTTGTCTACCAATTTGAGCCAATAAAAATCACAAAGCATAACAGATTTACTTTGTCAGTGTGCTGCGGTCCTGTGGACTTTTGCCTAGTTTATATCCTGAACTTATCGAACCAGCTTAAATGTTCAGCATCTCTATAGTAATAATTATTTGGGCCTTCAAAATTGGCACAGGAGTGTCCCAATTTGGGATTTTGCTAAAAGTGTCAGTGACACTGCACATGCTCAGTGTGCTTTGAGAGGCTGTTGAAAAGCTAAGCTTAGGGGTTGTTACAAATCATCAAGCAAATCTTTAATTAATAGTTAATAACTGATGTTACTATGAAGACAATCTTTACCTGTTGCCTGCTGAATGGCTTCCATTACAATTTTGAGTGGTAATCCTGGCATTTTAATATCAGCCTAGGATTAGGAGCGGTGTTATTTTACTACACAGGTATTTATATTAAGAGAAATAAAGAGAGCGAAATGAAAGGTAGAAAAGCCTGTTACCTGTGAAGTAGTTATACCTTTGCTGGTACCTGCCATTTTAAAATCCATATCCCCATTATAATCTTCTATTCCCTGGAAAAGCACATAGCAAATGCCAAGATGTCATTAATTTGATTCCACAATGTGCACCACAGAACACAATTCTGTCAATATTAAAGGGGTTCAATTATAATGATGAGACAATTTGCAATTGGTTTTAATTTTTCGTGTTTTTTTGTGCTATTTTGCTTTTTATTCAGCAATCTGGTTGTTAGGGTCCAAATTACCCTAACAACCATGCACTGCTTTTATAAGAGACTGGAATATGAATCCTTCCCTAAAGATTCGGCCGAATACCGAACCGAAAGTAAAACATTTTTTACTTGGTTCGGCCAGGCAGAAGGATTCGTCCGAATCCTGCTGAAAAAGGCCAAACCGAATCCTGGATTTGGTGCATCCTTAGTCTAAACAGATAAGTGAAAAAAAAAAAAGTAGCAATAACAATACATTAGTAGCCTAACAGAGTTGGGGTCTGTGACCCCCATTTGAAAGTTGAAAAGAAAAAAAAGGCAAATAATTCAAACATTATAAAAAAAAAGAAAGAAAGAAATTAAGGACAATTGAAAGATGTTTGGAATAATTCCTATTGGATTTTTAAAGGTGTATATCAAATGGTGAAAGTTCACTTTGACCCTTTGATAAACATGCCCTTAAAGGAGAATTCAACCTGTTGGGAAAAAAAGCCATACCCCCCC
>CM044439.1:37336330-37372742 GCA_024363595.1 Xenopus borealis | reverse complement strand
TCAGTCTGAGTTTCAGTTGTAAACAGTACAGGGCTTTAGGGTGTGAACAATAGAGGTGTTACAGTGTGAACAATGCAGGGGGCTCACAGGTGTGAACAATACAGCGGATTAGTCTGTATTTAACTAAAAGTTAATTTAAAGGTGAACAACCCCTTTAAAGTGATACCGAAATGTTCCTATAAAAATCATAGGAACGTGTCCAAATCAAGTCATTGCTGCACTAGGAATATATCCCCTCAAAGCCGCCCCCAGCCCCATGAACCTTTGCGCAGAAGACCCGCTGACACAACTAACTGATCCTCTGCCTTGCTTCTGTGACTCTGGGCTGGGGGCAGAGAAGTCCAATTATCATTCGTAATTAGCTTATTGAAGGATTGTGCTGCCCCCAGCCCAGCGTCACCGAAACAACACTGAAGATATTTTAGCAGTGTTGGAGGATCAGTTCAATGCAGGTTTCCGGGGTGAGTTGGGGGGGGGAGCTTTCAGGGGAACTATTCTGGGTGCAGCAACTACTTGATACTGACACATCCCTATGATTTTTATAGGAACGTGTCAGTATCCCTTTGGGTATATAGGTGCTGCAAAAGCAATCAATACATAGCATCTACACTAAACAATAAAGGAAAACATTGCAAGGGTTAATAATATTGTATTGTATGTAGAGGGGGGGGCCAGGCCAGCTGGGCGCCCTAGGCAACCAAGTCGGCCAGCGTGCCCCTCCCGCACAAACACATCCACGGTGACGCTCGGGCACACGTCCACAGTGCCTCACACACGTGAGCAGTAACGCTAATGTGCGCTCGAATGGCTGGTAGAGGAGCGCGGTCCGGTCTAGGGGTAGTCACTAGTCAGAAGAGGTACATACATGCCACACACTAGCACCTAATATGGTGGCTACAGGAACTCAGTCCTACCCATTTTTTCAACCTGCAACTGGAAACCTTAGATTAGTGACCTGCCTATTTTTTCTGAATTAATTCACCATATCACATATCTCAATTATAGGCTTGCTTCCACTTCAGCTTCCAAGAGCCTGCCTTGATGTTTAGCTAAAGCCAATTGAATCCCAGTGCTATTATAGCTTTGGAGGTGATACCATTGCAGTCTGAAATGTTCTGGAAAATAATTTCATGTTCTGAACCTTTATGGCAGCCACAATAGATTTTTAACAAGGCTCTCTGATACTGTATCTTAAGGATAGTCAGGTAAAATACAGTGTACTCTCATAATACTGAAGACCATACTATTGCCCACGATTCTTTAAAGATCATGATAATGCAACATCCAACATTTTTACATAATCATTTTGAGTACTTTATTTATACTATGGTGGTAACCCTAATTGGTGACTATGATAACCAGTCTGGGGGCCCAAAGGGGCAAAGCATAGGTAAGCAGGGCATGATGGGGGTTAGGTGGACAGCCTGGTTCCGTTCCCACTTCTATTTACTGTTTTGTGTAGGTTGGTTTCAGTTGCTGGTTCAAGGGACCGGGAGGAGGAAAAGGGAGGGTTACATGGATGGACACAACCTTAACTTGTCCCTTGGTTCGTGGCAGTGAGAGGAGCTTGCAACATCCCACCCTTCCTCCCTATAATGTGGGGTCCTGTTGTAGTTCCAGTTAGTGGAGGGTACCTTTACTCAGACATGCAAATGGAGCAGGAACAGGAGTAGCTCAGTAGGCCTGGGGTCCTGACGGCAAAATTAAACCTTGGTTTAAGGCTTGGAGCAAGGAGTTACAGGCGTTACATAGGCAAAGGCAGGTATCCAGGTGTTACAGAGGCATTGTTGCAAGTAAGTATTGTTGGTTAATGAAAATGTTTATTATACAAATAGTTTGTTACAAGGTGTTAATGTGATACACGTTAACCAATATTAAGTGTTATAGTTAATAAATAACTGCACCCTCTCTTACCAACAAAAGTGTTCAGGAGTCTTTATTGGGGAAAAGGGTGGGGTCAACAAGAACTATCAGACACCCAGAAATGTTCCAAACATACGCTATAATCGGCATTAAACCCATGACCTGGAAGGGTTTTCATTTTGAATTCCGTGCCAAGAGCGTGACATCATCGTGCCGGCGTCAATGCACCCGCATCAGAACGCTGCTGCATGTGGGGACCACAGGATGTTGGATGTGGCGCCGTAGTGAACAGCGCGCCGGCCAATGCTCGTGACAGAAGCATACTTTGTGTGACTCACACAAGGGATGGGACAGACTGATGGCAAATGAGTACCTACAATAAAGATATTTATTTGCTCAACTGGCTGTGTTAAACGTGCAGGATAGGCTTTACATAGCAGGCTCCCCTAGTCCCGATGTTGTTTGTCGCCCCCGTCCCCTCCCTTTTATTAGCTCAAATTTGAACCACAGCAATGTTGATCTTTGCATGGGGAATTCTAAAACTATCGTTCACTATTGTGCACTTCCCTAGTGTTTCTGAACCAATGTGGGTGTTGTTGGGCAGCATGCAGCCCCCCAAAAATCCTGCTGCCCTAGGCCCCGGCCTTGGTGGCCTCTCTACAAATCCAGCCCAAGCCAACTGAGCCCTGTTATAGCCTTCAGTTCTATCTTGTATCTGGTACCTACACAAAAACATGATACATGTAGTATTTGCTATGCGCAGGGACTAGTGCTACTTGCATCCTGTGCCCTTTCAGCCCCCCCCCCCCACTTGTGTGTCATTCCAACAAGGGTGTCACCAAATTAATATTGCAAAGGAGCAAGGATAGAGCTGCCTTGTGCCCTCCAGCCCTCTCTGCACCTTGTACTAGATTTTCAATGTATCACAAGGTGTAAAGTGCAGCAATGCTGGGGTCAAGTGCTGGGCAAATGAGCACAATGCAACATGCATTAATGGTATTGGTAAATTCATATACTGTGTATATATATATATATATATATTGATGAGCTATGTACAGATTCATAAACCTCCGATAAAAATTTGCCACTGGCTTGTTATTCTTTCCCCTCTCCTTCCACATTAACTTATGGCATCTGAGCGGTCCCACTGTCTATATAAGAATATACAGTACACATACATACATACTGCATGTGGTTTATTAATTTTAGTGTGGCATACAAAGCACCCTGTTAGTGGTCAGGAGTATTATTAGTTGTGCCTGTGTTTGTAAGCTAGTAGTAATATGTACTATAGATGGTACTTTTTAGTAGATACCATTACCAGTCGACCAGCGGTAATGTCAAACATCACAGACCTGTTTTTAAGAAATTTGCAACACGGAAGTAAAAAATGTTTTATAGGTAGCCCCAAAACAGAAACAAAGTGCCATAAAAGAGCCCATAGACTGTTGCACAACAAAAAAGTTTCACAAACGTTTCACTAAGGGAAACAGTATAGCTATGGGCATATATGGTTTGTGTGAAAGAGTGTAGGGGGGTGTGTGTGTGTATGCTGGGTTTTAATTTGGAAGGGTTGAACTTGATGAACTTTGTCTCTTTTTCAACCCAATTTAACTATGTAACTATCACTACATACCTATAACTATAGTGATAAAGTTTATTGTTAGTATTATCCTTTATAAACACAGTAGCCTCTAAGTGTCACTATTTAGCTATCTCAGAAATGTTGCACTGCTGTGCAGCACATTGTTGTCACCTTGAAGGATTTACTCATGAGAGAGAAGCACGAAAGGAGAATATTTAAGCATTAGGCAGAATAAAAAGATATAAAAAATTTAAACAAGGCTAGTTAGCCTTTAGAAGATATCACTTCACTGAGGCCTCAGAGTCTGTTAGCAGAACAATTTCTACTCTGTAATGGTAGCCGTGCCTGTAATATTATAACTGTGCTGCAGGGTGCAAAAGGGACTACATTTTTTGGCTTTAATTCACTGTTAGGTACCTCATTTTGTCCTGTAAGATGGCATGTGCCTTCATGTACAAACATAATTTGATCTCTTGTAATTGGCAGCAGCCTGACCCTGGTTTTCTTTATTTTCTTGACCTCTAACCACCAGCTTCTTGGCCTTGATTCATAGCCAACAGCCCTAAGATTAGACTGCTTCATTACTCTTATTGATACATCCATTGGCATTTAGTTTATTTGCCTTCCCACTATGTGTACTTCAGCTGCCTGGCTGAGATCTCAATCAGCAATAATACAAAGAGACTCATTCAGAACAACACTTAGAAATAGTTAATTTTATATTCTCATAATGACCAGATGTATATAAGTAATATAAGTATGCAAGTGGCCTATAGGACTCATAGGTTTAGGAATACTTCTTTCCTAAAGCGAAGATCTGCAATTTAGCATGTAAACATATCTCCCAAATGTCATGCTTTCTGCTGGTCAGTCTCTATTTTGGCAACTCCCTGTTTCTTACTGAAATGTCCCATGTTTCTCATTGATATCCTGCATGGAATCCAAAAAAAGATACAACGTTTCTGAAACTAAAAGGACATGTAAAGGCAAAAAAAACTAAATCCCATTATTACTTTCTTTAATGAAAAAGAAACCTATCTCCAATATACTTTAGTTAAAAAATGTGTACCATTTTTATAAGAAATCTGATAGTATGCAGTGAAATTCTCCCTTCATTTACTGTTGTGGATAGGCATTGTCAGACGGTCCCTAACTGCTGTGCAGGGAAACAATCATACTTATGAACAGCAGAGGGATCCCCCTTGTTACTTCCCATCCCAGCCTTTCAGAACTCCAACAGCTTTGTTTCCCTGTAGATCAATTGGTGACTGTGTAAAGATTTGAATTGGATTTTATTTTTGCATCCTTTACATCCCCTTTAATATTTCCAACTCCAGCTGTAAGATCATGTAGAAACATAGAAACCTCACTGCTTTACCAATATCGGCTCATTTTCACCAAGCGAAACACTCGATTAGTCAACTGAAATTTCAAATTCTTGACACAGTAGATAACCCCAGGAGGGGTAGCGATAGACTTCTCCAATTGAAACGAAGGGAGATGTTCTGGATCCATAAACTCGATACACTCTGGCCCACGAGGACTCAATAGAAATTACACATCAGCCCTTTTTACATAAATGTAGGTGGTTGTTCTTTATTATCCTGTTATCCGTCAGTAAGGGGCCGATGTACTAAATTCACGTGAATAGATCGAAGTTCTAACAAATTCGATCGAATTTTGAACGTAGGATTTATCCGTTTGGTCGAATATGTAAATTTTGGCACATTCGTTCATCGAATAGCGAATGGTCGAACGATCATACGCTCATTCGATCAGCGAAGGATTTAATTTTTTAAGTTTATTCTACTTCGGCAGATTGGACCTACCGAATTGCAATAGAAGCACTCCCATAGGCTTCTGAGGCTAAGTCCTGATCGAATAGGATTCCTACTATCGAAGTCTTCGATCGTTTGAATCGTACGAATCATTTGAATGATCGAATAATTTATTCGACTGATTGAATAAATTTGTATTCGATCGTCGAATGATCGAATATCGAATAAAAGGTAGCCTAAAACTATTTGTTTAGCATTCGACGATCGAATGCTAATCTAATATCGAATTTGGTCGAACAAATTTTGGGGTATAATAGTAAATTTGCCCCTAAGTGTTATTTCAATTCCATTTATTAATACCATTTCTCTTCTTTTAAAGGTTATTAACGAGACTGACAATGGACACCCTGAGTGAGGTTTGCAGTTTCCGCACATTTAACAAGCGTCTTAGGAATAGTGCTGAGTGCATTGTGTGGTTTGCATTTATCAGATGTCTCAGGTTTGTCAGTTCTCTAGTGACATTTCTATCACAATTTAAATGTTGAATTTGATTTTTTTAATGACACAGTGTTTAAACAATGTTCACGGAGGATTTCTAAAACTAATGAACTTTCAGAAGAGTTTTGCTATGGACACTTGAATCACGTTTTTAAATTGTGTCTTTTAAGAGGAAGTACTATGAATGATTTTTATCACCTTTTCCAATTATGTATATTGCAATCAATCATGTATCACTATGTATATTTTAAATTGTGTCCTTTAAAGTATTATGAATTAATTTTATCACATTGTCACACCTTTCCAATTATCCAAATCACACCCACTTTTCCTTTCCCCACTCCTACGATCACTATTTAATAAGATTTGGTATTTTGAGCACTTCAGGCTTGATAAATTAGCCAGTGGGGCCCGAAACGTTGCCGGTTTTTCGGATACATATGGGCTTAATAAATCACGGACTTCACTCAACACTTCAATATTTGTCAATATTTGTGTGCTTCTGGATTTTTTTTCATTACTGTTGTGGATAGGCATTGTCAGAGGGTCCCTAACTGCTGTGCAGGGAAACAGTCATACTTATGAACAGCAGGGGGATCCCCCTCCTTACTTCCCAGCCTTTCAGAACTCCAGCAGCTTTGTTTCCCTGTAGAGCAATTGGTGGCTGTGTAGAGATTTGTATTGGATTTTATTTTTGCCTTTACATCCCCTTTAATGTTTCCAACTCCAGCTGCAGGGACAAAGATCATGGAGCCAGATTTACTTGGAGGATTATTTTGCTGCAGCCACTGGTTCTGCAGAGTTGGTGAAAGTTTGTATTAAACAATACAAAAACTTTAAAATCCACATTATAGTACATGACAACACAGGACCCAGTGCAGTCTGTATATTCTGATTATTAATCAGTCTTGCTGTATCGGCTTCTGGCAGATATTATTTGTGCTGTTTTGGTTTGCATAGATGTTTAACAAAGTTACAAGATGACACCCCCTGTGGCCAACTTTGAAAGCATAAATCATTTGTTTGAACAGGCTTTTGGTGCAGTAAGTTCACGTTTATGTTTAGTATACAAAATACAGCATTTCCATCCTTATTCAATTTTAGACTTTCCTTGTCCTTTAATTAAGGCTTTTGGTAGAGAACACAGAATACTTAGCACCTGCACTTAGATACATTTGTAACTAATAAGATAAGCAGGTCTCTTGGGAGAACTAAGGCTTGCAGCTTAAAGGCCAATTTCCCCTTCATTCGCAAAACTGTAATAACACATAAAACATGGCCCTAAAACCCCCAGAAATAACTTTTCCATAACCTGCCAGATTTTGTAAAATGGGCATGGTATTTAGGGGCTGTGGCCACAAAATGAGCATGGTCAAACATTAACTTTTTGTCCCTCACTCCATCTTTCAAATGTTGGTAGGTATGTGTAAATACTATATATACATATATATATATATATATATATATATATTTCCCTTAACATAAATTATTTTTCTTGTTCAAAAAGTATTAGGTATGGGATCAGTTATCCGGAAACCCATTATCCAGAAAGCATTTTATATAAATAATCCAAATATTTAAATATTATTTCCTCTTTCTCTGTTATTGTAAAACAGTACCTTGTACTTGATGCCAACTAAGATATAATTAATCCTTATTGAAACCAAAACCAGTAGCAGTTGAAAGGAATACAATTGGACTACATGTAACAGGACTATTATGTGATGGTTTAGTTAAATGGCACCAGAGAAAACCTATCATCCCTGAAAAATATGTTCAAGGAAAACATTCAGGTGAAATAAAGTTATACACAGCAAGTTTTCTCAAATCACTCTATGGGGCCCATAAACTAAAGGTCCATCATTGTCAAAAAACAGAAAAAAATTATTCCATTATAGACAAGAGAATAAATATTTTGGCTTTTTTCATTTTTGTATTAAGTTTAGGAGAACATGCTATTTACATGTTTTCTATTATTCCACTTTTTTTTAAATTTCTTTAAGGAATACTTTTTCAGACCTAGTAAACTGACTCCGGGTTGAATGGTAGAAATCAAATAAGACAATCCAAATCAAGCAAATCTAAATAGAGGACCAATTGGAGGACCTTGTTTTGAAGCAGTCAAATCTTTACAGAATCCAAATGCAAGACCTTGACTGTATGTAGCAACCAAGACATTGATACCACAGATCTTTGAGAGTAGATATATATTCGGTAACAGAACAAAAATTAAGTGGACACTTAGGAGCAGATCGATCAAAAATCAGTTGCCATTTTTTAACTAATTAACTTACACAGAAGTATTTTTCGTAATCATGAATAGACATGAAAAGTCACTAGAAAAAACTCATGGAATTGTCTATGAAAACATTCAAGATTTTGTGAGTTTTGCCTGAGACCCACTTCCAAAATTAGAAAATCGGCCTCTTAGGAATCCACAAAGGCCACATTTATTTTTTGGAGTTCATCATCCTAGAGGCTGTGTGTGTTTTGTGACCATCAGGGGCTGAATTATAGGCTGATAGATATTCTACCCAGATTTCATCCTATTTAGTCTTCTTTCTAGGCTCCAAAGTGCTGCTCCAGCCCCCATTTATTATGATATAGGAGATGGGGCATAGCAGTGGCAGGGCAAAGTAGATGAAATATCACAAAGTGGAGATCACTTGATCCTTGGGTGCAAGAAATGTGACAGCTGTTATAAAAATAGACTACTTAAAGTAACACTGCCACATATTCTGATCATAAGATAGTTCCCATGCTTGTCTATCTTAGGACAATAATCAGTTTTCATTTTGCTGGGCATGGTATCAAAATCTGATCATCTCTCTTATGGTATATTATATAGTCAGTTACTATTTCCAAAAAATGCAGTCTACTTTCTTCTTCTTTATTATTACAGATACCTATTATACAGAATACTCAGGAACTGGGCTTTTCCCATAAGGGATTTTTCCATAATTTGGATCCCCATCCCTTAAAAGATAACTTTAACATTTATTTAACCCAATTAGATGGCTTTGCCTCCTATAAGGATTTTTTTTATCTTAGTTGGGACCAAGTACAAAGTACTGGTTTATTAATACAAAAAGGAAATATTTTTAAAAGTTTAAATTATTTGATAATTAAAATGGAGTCTACGGGAGATGGCCTTCCCTTAATTCAGAGCTTTTTGGATAAAGGGTTTCCAGATAATAGATCCCATACCATTATTATTATTATAATTAATAAAGCTGTATAACAAGAATTTGAAAACATCAAACATACAGATTTTTTACAAATACAGATAGGCACAGAAGGTAAATAGAGATCTGCTCACTAGAACCTAATATAAAATATGAGAAGGGCTATGCGGCTCAAGGTGTGGTGGTAGGCAATGCCAACAAAGCTAGAAATTGCGTTGAGGAATTTATTTAGCGGTTGACAGCAAATAAGGGGTTATCTATCAAAGGTCTTTTTAAAATCTCAAATGATCTCACAACTCAATTGGTTCTTATTTAAGAAAAAACTTGAATGGAAAAACTCAAATAAGCAAGTTTGGGGTTAACAACAATCTTCAAAGTTTGGGGTTAACAACAAACCCTCCAAAAAAACTCAAACGTCATGAAGGCCAAAAACATCTTCAAATGGTTCAAGGGATCTCTGCCAGTGATTTCTACACAACCTCGTTAGGTTTTAGATGGTGTATTTTCAAATTTTAGCAATTTCCAGGATCGGAGTATAATAAATGTTTATAAAATTCAAGTTTTTTTAACCAGAAAAATCGATTTTTAGCTGAAAAATCATTTCAAAAACTCATTTTTTTCATGGAAATTACAATTTGACCCTTAAAGGAGAAGGAAAGGATGGATACACTTGGGGGTACCTAACGTTAGGCACCCCAAGTGATTATAGCAGTGCACCTCAAACCCAGGGCCGGTGCTCCAATCAGGAAAAATCTGCAGTGACCCAGGGTTATAGAAGTGAGCACCACAGAGAGATCTTACTTCCGTCTTCGCGCAGCTGTGCATGCGCATTAGAATGAAAAGCCGAACTTTAACTTTAAAATCGGCTTTTTCATTCTAATGTACATGCTTCAGTCCGGGGAAATGCGTAGCAGCGTGAAGACGGAAGTAAGATCTCTCTGTGGTGCTCGCATATATAACCCGGGACCTGTGCAGATTTCTACGCAAAATCCTTCGAATTCTTGGAACTTAGAAATTTTTTTCAGGACAGGTTCTATGGGGTCCCCCATAGGCTAAAATGGCAATTCGGCAGCTTTAAGCTGGCAAATAGTTGAAGGCGAAGGATTTTTAAAGTGCAGGTACTTTGAAATTTGAATTTTCTGATTTTTTCAATTCAAATCGAATTTTGGCCTATTCGATAGTCAAAGTAGCACAAAATTACTTTGAAATTTGAATTTAAAATTTTTTAATTTTATTCGAATTTTCACTTCATGTAAATGTGCCCCATAGTGTATTATGACTGAATTCATTTAAAGGGGATATAAGACCCCATTCTGGTGTGTGTCTACCATGGTTAACCAATCTGTTTCTGGAGTACAACAAGAAAGATATCAAGAGTTGAAGACTGCTGGGGGCTGTAGAACATCAGCATCAGGGATTTATACATCAATAATGCTGAATAAAACTTCCCCTTGCTCTCCAGATTTTGCTAGCGCAGTGTTAGCTATAACCAGAGAATACTTAATCATTGTTATAAATTTCCACTAACATAAGGAAATGCTATAAAAGGATGCTAAATGCATAGTAAAGCTAAGATGAAACTGTTGTCCCTGAAATTATATCGAAGAACTGCCATGGAAATCAGTCATCAGCTAATACAAAGAAATAATTTATAGCTTTCCCAAAATAAACTCATACTACAGCGTGCAATCCTATCATATTTGCCTAGTATAAAATATGAAGTACAATGTGTTGATTTAACTATTGGTCCTGGGAAAATCAAGTTGGTTATAGTTGGTGATAACCTCTAATGGGCCGATTTATTACACATTTATTTTTAAATTGGATCACAGCATATCTTGGCAGACATTACCATAGCGAGTGTTATTTGAAGTTTCCCAGGGCTCTGCAAGCAGCAGAGGGGATAAAATTAAGACTCTCATTATAGAAAATGTGGATTTAAAAAAATATATTTTCTTGAAGAAATGAGGAGCTGGGTGAAATGCCAGAAATGCGGGATCTGTAAGTAATATTTAGCACATTCCTAGATGTAAAAGTGTTGTAGATAAAACTGTTATGAGATCCACTCCACTGGGGACCTCAACCACAATCTTATCTTGTCAATGACAACAATTCAAAGTGAAAAACAGCTCTATTCAGGTATAATAATTTATGTTTATAGTCTTGTATGGTCTCAATACACCCCCTGTAACAAGGCAAACAATGAGGATTGTATAAATAAGCATCTTCCTTTCTACAGCTGCAGCCTGCGTCCTAAGTTAACAGATAAGGGGGTGTTCATTATACACCCTACAGCATACAACTTCTATAAAAAGTCAGTGATGAAAGTTATTACTCGTATCATAAATTAAAAAACAAAACCCATAGAAATAGGTTTGGTCAATACAAGGGAATATAACACTTCTATAAGGATTGTGAAATTTACTTTCACACTGCTCTGGCCGTTGCAATGATTCCTGGTGGTCCAGTAGGGCGGTCGGGATGCCTGCCGCTCCCCTCGCAGTGATTTCGGCAGCTGCCTATTTAAGATTTTTTGTTGGTTTTAGAGTGCACTGCATTTTGTTTGGCACCCCGCTTCTGCTGGCATTGCACTTGGCATGAAATTAAAATGTTTAAAGAAGCCTCGTCCATTTTCCCTTGCCCAATGTAGGTCTATTTTTAGATATTTCCTTGGTTCGATTCTGGTTTGATTTTCTGTTCCCTTGCCTGTGCTAGACCATTCCTGTCTGCTGCCTAGAGGAACGTCCCCCCGGGCTCGACAGGCCCCCATCAGGACGTGGCCGTACAAGAAGTACACAACGCGGAGAGGACCGAAAAGGAAGTTGACGAAAACCTTAGAGGTACCAATCTTTAATTTATCCCAACATACTTTATCCGCTGCTGAATTGAGTCTACTACAGAAGGGTTTGACGTTTGTACCCACCTGTCACTTTAACCCTTTAGATTGGGACATTGACTTCTTTAAATTATGCAGAGGATTATGTTTGAAAGATTATTTTCGTGACACAACTGAGAGGACAGTTGACTCGAACAAATTGAAATTAAAAAGTTTGTTTACCCCTCCCTGTACCCATCCAACGATTAAGTTAATTGAACATGCTGTTGAACAAGATATGGATGGTAATGGTCCTAATGTTTCTAACATTGTGGGTAGACAGAATATTACCAAAAAAGAACAGGCAGCCATTAGATCCCTTCAAGAGGATACAAATATAGTAATACGCCCTGTGGATAAGGGTGGGGGGATAGTGATCATGAATTATACAGATTACAAAGATGAAATATTAGTTAAATTATCCGATAACCAGGTTTATAAATGTTTAGCAGGTGACCCATTGAAACTATTTAAATCCGAGGTGGATAGAGTGTTGGAACAGGCCTTTGGTGATAATATCATCGATTTACCCTTGAGGGATTATCTGAAACAAGAATTTCCTATTTGTCCTATATTATATGCCTTGCCTAAGGTACACAAAAGCTTATTAAAGCCCCCTGGACGGCCGATTGTCTCGAGCAGGGGATCATTACTACATCCAATAGGTATCTACTTGGACACTATATTACAGCCTGTAGTACAAAATACGCCCACTTATCTAAGGGACACCCTCACTTATTAGAAAGTTTGAAATCGGTAGTGATTCCCAGAGATACACAGTGCTGGATGGCTAGCCTGGACGTGGTTAGTCTGTATACCTGTATTCCTCATCAGGCAGGGTTGGAAGCAGTGAAACGTTCACTTGAGGAATTTGCGTTATACGATAGCCCGCCAATCCCGTTTGTTTTGGAATTATTGAGATTATGTTTGAGTTTGAACTATTTCCGGTTCCAACATGATTTTTATTTACAGATAGCGGGCACGGCGATGGGGGCAGCTATGGCGCCCTCATACTCTAACTTATTTATGCATCAGTTTGAGCATAGTACCTAAATTTGGGGACCGAATTCTCTTCCTCCGTTGCTACATCGATTATGTCATTATCATTTGGAATGGCACGGAGGAAGAATTCAATTTGATGGTTCAAGAGTTAAATGCTTTGAGTGGTCCAGTGAAATTCACACATGAGATACACAAAGAACGAATTCACTTTTCGGACATTGAGCTGTGGAGACAAGATGATCTTATTGAATATACACTGTTTCGGAAAGCTACCGATAAAAATGTTCTTCTTCATTATAACAGTTGTCATCCAACGCCAATGAAGAAATCTTTGCCTATCTCTCAATTTTGCAGGGTCCTCCGGAATAATTTAAATCCAGAACTGGCTGATAAACAACTTAAAGATATGTGGACACGATTTCTAGATCGGGGGTACCCTAAGACAATTCTACAACAAGCGCTTATATCAGCGAAACAAAGGGTGGGATCATTACAGTCTG
Organism: Xenopus borealis; assembly: GCA_024363595.1. Taxonomy (NCBI): domain Eukaryota; kingdom Metazoa; phylum Chordata; class Amphibia; order Anura; family Pipidae; genus Xenopus; species Xenopus borealis. The sequence continues at coordinate 37,359,456 of CM044439.1, read as the reverse complement.
ATATAGAAAACCCCCTGAAATTTGTCAATAGTACTAAATATACGACTGGATCTAGGGTGACAAAGAAAGCTGTTGAGAATCATTGGAGTATTATCCAGGCCGATGAGAGCCTGAAAGAGGTGGTCCCTGAGAAACTTATGACATGTTATCGCAGGGGTACAAATCTTAAAGATCATCTGGTAAAAACTGACCCAGTGGGGTTTTACCAGAAAAAAGTATGTGGCTTAGTAGTAACCTACCGGGCTGTTTCAGATGTCCTAGTTGTACATCGTGCAGGTATATGACACCAAGCAACAGCTTTTTACAAACTCATACAGGTAAACGTCTTCTAATTAGACACCATATAACCTGTACAACTACCCACATAATTTACCTGATTACATGCCCATGTGGTCTATCTTATGTGGGCAAAACGGACCAGACATTACGTTTACGTATGGATGGACACCGTTCAGCCATTAGTACAGCATTCCGTGATGGCCGTACAAATAAACCGGTGGCGAATCACTTCCTTGAGGCTGGACATAGCCATTGACCATGTTCCTTCGCTTAAAAGGGGAGGTGATAGATCAAAAATTTTGCTTCAAAAAGAAGTATTCTGGATCAGGAAGCTTAACACTTTGGCACCAGCAGGGTTAAACGAACACTACTCGTTGTTATGCTTTCTGAACAAAGGATGAGGCAGACTAGACAGGAAGTTAAAAGTTACAATTGTTATTAGTTATTTGAAACACCATTGGATACAATGTTGCTTGTTACTTGTGTTGCCCGGGTATTTGAATTCTCCTGGGATGAAGGATGGTATAAATATATATAGAAATTATGAATTGCACATTACTATATGAAATATTAATAACAACGTCCATTGTTTGATATGTTGTATGTGATTTTATAGCCTCCAGGTGGGGCAATATATATATTTTTAATCACATGGGATATTTGGGAGCACGTGATTGGGTGAGGATAATTGGTTTTAGCTATTTATTCACAAAATCTATGTATTGCTATGTGGATGGTCTTGAGAAAGGTCCTAGACACGGACCGAAACGTTGACCTGTCATTTTTAATCGATTGAATAAAGAAATAAATTTTTAACCATTTAAAAAAAAGGTTCCCAGTGTGCACCTCAATTTTTAGTTTTTTTGTATCTTCAGCTATGGAGAGTAGCACCTGGGTCAGAATTAATCATATGGTGTGCTGAACCTCTGCGGATCGATATATATATATATATATATATATATATATTTTTTTTTTTTAAAAGGTGCTCTTTAAATTGAAGATAACACCAACCCCAAACCTTATAAGGGATGACTGGTTTTATATACAATACAGAAAGTAAAGATGGCCCTGCTCTGTAGAGCTTGAAAAGCTAAAAGAAAAGGTTTCTAAAACTAAAGGAAACCATAACATGCAGCAAAATAATCTCCGAAATGTTTTATATATATATATATATAAATATATATATATATTTATATTTAGCATTTTTATATGAACTATAAATCTTTATTTTAGTAAACAAAATTTATGGTAGCCAAAGGTTTTGAAGTTGTATAAGGAGATACTAAACATGCGCTCAAGAATTTGCAGAATGTGCAGAAGTGAAGGATGAAATCTTTATGTCCTTGCCAAGTAGCTTCGCTATTATTACTTTCACTGCTTTTATATTAACCAACATTTCTTTTCTCTTAAAGGACCATAATGTGTTAAACTTCTTTTGCCCAAGAAAGGATGTGCTTTATGGGTCAAATAACAAGTCGATTTCTTCCTCACACTTATGTATATTTAGAGTTATTTATACTATTCAATCTAATTAACCTTTATTTCGCACGCTGAGTAAATTCCCTTTTGGCCCAATCTGCATTCCTTTACAGATGGATGAGTTTCATTTCTATAAAGATTGCTCTGCCTAGAGGTGTTTTTATTGTACAGATGCAGACAGTATGTGTGTTTATATTTTATACAAGGATGTTTGTAGGTGGTGGTAGCACCCCAGCTGTCAGCCTAGAAACATTGTGGGACCAACTGCCTATAACGAAAGAAATAACACACAAAACAACAAATCAGACTTACTGGTATATGGTTACCAGGTTATTCAACATGGCTACTAAATGCTAATTTTTGGGCTAAACTGATTTAATTGAAATCCAAGCAGCACAGTCCTGCTTGCTGGTTTTTCATAAAATTTGTAGCCTAAAGCAAGTCAAACCCCTATCTGCAAATATATTCTCTGATGATCCCTTTTATAATAAATCAAACCCCAATTATTCTATGTAAATGATTTGCTCATGATACACAGAGAAACCTTTGAGATATGGACCTGACCATCCCCCATGATATGATTTAAACTGGCTATATGTGTACAAATACAAGTATTTGCTCTTTGATAGTAAACAGAAAATAAATATGACAATATTTTATTTCTGATGATATTGGCATAGTCATGAGGCGATAGGGCACTGGTTCATGCCATTGAGATGCAATTGGCTCTTCTAAAAAGCTATACACCGAGCAATGTAGGTCTGTCTTTTACTTCCACACATCTTCCTGTTCAAGTTAGAGCTGCAGTATTTGTGGTCAGGTGATCTCTAAGGGAGCACATAGACCATCAAAATACAGTGGCTCAAGGTGAAAAATGTAGAAGAGCAATATTAATTGATATTTATATTCTATAATAGTTCTATAGATCACTTATGATAAAACTATCTGTCGGTTAAGGATTCATCTTGGGGGTTTAGTTTACCTTTAATATGTGATTGACAACATTATCACATGCTAGGGATTGCTGCAGGTTGCTTCCTACTGACAGCAATGGGGCAAGAATACTAAAGTCCTTGAACAATAATTATATAAGTGAAGTGCAGGTATATCCAATACTTATGGGACTCCTGTGGGTTGGGTGAGTTTAGGTTACAAAGTGGGGTTGTTGGTATGTATTGCTACTTGACTGTAATTTTCCACTAAGCCACCCTGTTATTGGTAAGAGGCCACTCCTGTCACATCACTGGCAGTTTTATGCTCACTTGAAAATAAGGGTCCATGGGCTTGGATGGGTTTTCAGAGACTTTAGTTTTTTTTATTATAAGGGCAGTTATGACCTTATAATAAAAGGATAAAAAGTGTAAGAAGTCATTTAAAACTAGTTTAGTTTCCCAACATACTGTATCCGAAATAGGGTTGACACCAATTCCTGACCCCCTTTCCGGATGGGGGGTGGGAGCTTACAACAAAGGGTTAATGTATGTGACATCACAAGGCAGGCGGATGGCATTGAGGGGCAGGACAACGATGTTGCAGGGCTGGGTGATGACTTGGTGATTAGAAATTGGTTAATCACCACATCAATGGGAATCCTGATCATCTTCCCTAATTTCGATACCCGGGCAGGCAGATTTGTCCTGGGCATCCCTTCTGAACACTTGGACGTCTGGGTCAAAACTGGATGGGTGGCTACCCTAATCAGAGTCTGCATGTCCATTAGGCTTTAATGGTGCCATTAAGTATGTAGCCCACTATTATACAAAAATTGTTGTCAGGACCCATAACACCAAAGAAGTTTTTGTTTGAAGCAGAAGCCTGAGTTGTTATTGCCGTGAATTAAAGCTCTGCTGTGTTCCACCTTGTACAATGAAGCCTGTGTGAACGTGAAGGTTCCCATAGCTACATACACAATTGTCCTTCAGTTTAGAATTCTTCCTACATTACTTTCTAAAACAGTCAGATGCGGGTTCAGTGCAATGGCATTTCAACAGCTACAATATATTTATAATGTGAAGCATGATATCATGTCCAAACTAGTCACTGTATGACTAACCATCATCTATCAAGTATCACAGCTTATTATTTTGGGCTAGAACCAACGGTTGCACTTTATTGGCTCTCATTGTAAGGATTTTTTTTTTGTGCTCCAAACCTCTAACAAAAGGGTATTATGTAGTAGGTATCCCGTTGGGGTGAAACCTTGATTACAAATCCTGGAAGCTGGCAAGCATTTAAGTGTGTTTTCTAACTGCTAAGTATTTTGTGAACACTTGTAGAATAATGATTATGTTATACTGTAAGCTATTTCTTCTACTCTGGCTGGACTGGTACTTTTGCTAAAACTGACAAAAAGTATGGAGAAAAGTACATTAATTTTAATAGTAAAATAACAGAATTACCAACTAAAAAAACTAGATTTGAGGAACAGTAAACTTTCCTAAAGAAGAAAAAATGAAGCATTCTAGTTATTTGCAATATGAATACTATGCTACTTTGCAAATAAGTTTGGGCATTCTTTAAATGGGTGGTCCACCATTAACTTTTAGTATGTTATAGAATGTCAATTGTAAACAGCTTTTCAATTAGTCTTCATTATTTGTTTTTGTAGTTTTTTTTATGATTTGTCTTTCCACTGGGAGTCACTGGCCCCATCTATTAAACAAATGCTCAGTACGGCTACACATGTACTGTGATTGTATTACTCATTTTTCAATTCAGGTCCTCTCCTATTCATATTCCAGTCTCTTATTCAAATCATTACATGGTTGCTATGGTAATTTGGACCCTATCAACCAGCTTGCTGAAACTGAAAATGGTGGAGCTGCTAAATAAAAAGCTAAATAACTCAAAAACCACAAATCATAAAAAATGTAAACTTTTAATTTTTAAAAAATTTGTAAACAAATTGTCTCAGAAGATCACTCTCTACTACATATCTCAAAGGTAAACAACCCCTTTAAATTTGTTCTGCATTCTGTGACCAACAGCACAAGACACTTCTGGGTGTCATGTAGGGGCCAGAATATATACACACAAGTAGATTCACTTTCACTGTAGGTGAACTCCCAAGATGTTTGTTGGCATCTTTTCGGTCTTTAACACCTGTCATTGTGTGTCAATATGCAAGATCATAAATTCAAGCCCTGGGACTAAATGGATAGGTGTTTAGGATCTTAAATGTAATGAACATATATGCCTATAGTGTCTAAAACCCAAAAGCCAAACTGTTCCTTATTGTTATTGTCAATCAATGACAATAAGGAACCATGGGCAGGGTAGGACTGAGAGCATCAGGAAACCAGGGGAAAAAGTGATGGACCCTGGCCCTTGTGGGCTCAGCCAGTTCAGACCCAGTCTTCCAAAGTACAAACCAGCCAAAGTCCCAAAAAGTAGCAGACCTGGCAGGGGAGATAAGACGATTACAAGTGGCAGGGGTGTGTGTGAGCAGGGTTCAGTTGCCAGAGGGGGGGCAGCAACTTTAAATCTGGTACTGTGCAATTTAGCACATATGAAAAAATTCAGTTACGAATTTTCTATTAGACCCTTGTTAAACCCTTAAAGGACCAGTAACAATTAAAAAAAAAAATGTTAGTATACATCAAAAATTAACACCAAGACAAATTAATCTTTAAAGGACAAGGAAAGGCAAAAAAATAAAATCCCATTTTTACTTTCTTTAATGAAAAAGAAACCTATCTTCAATATACTTCAATTAAAAAATGTCTAATGTTTTTATAATAAGCAGTGCACTTGATAAAGGGCTATGTAGCCCGAAACATGTTGTGGCAATAAAAGCACTTGTAGCAGCAAGTTCTGCAGTCTCGGCTAAATCTCTCAGTAACCCGATTTACATTGAATTAACACCCTAGGTGGGGGTGTACACTGAGAAGAAAAGCCCAGCATATCTGCCTCAGAGTGTGCAGTCATCTCGTTTACCTCAAGCAGAGCTCAAACAGTTTTGTTTGTTTCCCTGTTTTGATCATTTATGATGACCCCTAAGCAGCCAAGACCACACTGAGCAAGTGTGCAGTCTTTGTCTTGTAAAGATGTTTAGCAAAGTTACAAGATGACAGCCCCCTGTGGCCAACTTTGAAAGCATAAATCATTTGTTTGATTAGGCTTGTGGTGCAGTAAGTTCATGTTGAGTTCATGTTTAGTATACAAAATACAGCATTTCTAGCCTTATTCTATTTTAGACTTTCCTTGTAGCACCCACAGGAGACAGACTGGGACAAGGCTTGTCTGGGGCATAGGCTCAATGGCATCTTGCTACAGTTCATCTCCTGCCTACAGTGTCGCAGGTGCCTGAGCAGCCATTTAGTCCAGGCCCCGCTCACTTCTCAGAGCTTGTCGAGACTTTTGGGGTAAGTGAGGATCTCTCTCGCCAGCCTCTACATCTGTTTGGCTGCGCTTTCGAGTGCCGAGTGCGGCTTTCCCTGGAAGAGGTTGAGGTTGGGCAAGAAGTAGTGCGGGCATCTGCGACACTGTAGGCAGGAGTAGCAAGATGCCATTGAGCCGATCCCCAGACAAGCCTCATCCCACTCTGTCTCCTGTAGGTGCTTCTCGCACTCGTACATCAGCAAGGTCTTCATGTGATAGTTATGTAGCAGCTGCCCGGGCAGCTCTAGGTGTCGGTCCCATAGGGTCTTGAGCACAAACAAGCACTTGACCCGGCATCCCCCCAGCAGCAAGAGCTTCTCTGCCTCTGCGCAATGCACAAAACAGGCGTCGCTCTCCGTGGAGCTCTGCTTGACGGTCAGGGATTAACATTCCTTGGATAATAGGTTGAAGCCCTCCGCCTTCACTTCTTCCACTCTGTTGGGCCCTGGCCACGGGATGTGGGGTAGGGGCCACTGCGCTGTGCTGCAAGGCCAGATTCCAGGGCACTTGAAGGCCGGGGGGGGGGGGGGGGGGGGGGGGATCTGTATAATATAGTGCTCCCTGATGCGCAGCTTCACGTGCTGTCAGTAGAATATGGGTGTTAGCCAGGGAGGAGAAATAGAGAGCCACATGATGGATCGTCACCCTGTCACCTTTTCTGAAGAGGAGTGGAAGTGGAGTTTTGGTAAGTTATTTCTTAATAAGGGCTTTGCGATTTTAAAGTTTCATTTATCTTGGTGTTTATTTTTCGATGTATACTAACAATTCTTTTTTTATTTTTTTTCGATGTTGCTGGTCCTTTAATGTGTATTTATGGACCCAATGGGAATATTTTAGCATCAACCTCTCATACTGGATTCTCTGCTTCACTACTTAATTATAAACTCTGATGTCACAAGCAATGAACATTCTAACAAATGCAGGTTATATTGTTTGGATTCAGCTATCAGTGCTAGTCTTACCAGCGGGTTAACTCACAGGTGTGCAGTTATTACATGACTTGGCATGTGTATATAATTAGAAAAATACTACCAAGCTGAATGTTCTCTGTGATTAAACAGCCACGGGAATGGAATCCTGCGAGAAGGCTGTTCTAACATGTTTGTGAATCTGCTGAACAGTTTCCCGTTGTATCTTCGACCTTTCGTTTTTGCATGTATGAAAGCTGATGTCAAATTATTTCATTCAGTTCAGTAATAAGATTTGTATAAACATTTCTGATTCCTCTCAAGAAGTTTTTTTTTTTTTTTTTAAATTCCCAGCTGGACAAAAATATTTTCCAAGTAGTGATCAATTGGCAATGCTAGTGGAAATTATTAATCAGATACTTGAGATTTAGTGTTGTGAACTGATTAATAGTAGAAGTATTCCTCTTTCTAAATGTCAACTAAAATATTGGGGGAGTTTTCCTGTTCTAGTGAGAAAAAAAAAAACTTTAAATGAAATGACTTACTTTGTTCTGAAAGGATACAGATCACCCCAAAACATGCAACAGCTGCATTGTTCTATTTTTACCAACAAGTCCTGGGAATAAAACACATAGTATTTGTGTTTTTTCATCTTTGATAAGAAACAGGAGACACAGAAACTGAACTATAAATAAAAAATAATATAGTTCAGATTAAGTTGTTTGTGTGTTTCCATTATAATGATGAAGATGCTCAGTGTTCATCATAAGGCAATATAAACCCTTGCCCGGTGTTGTACAACATGGCAACATGCTTGGTACTTGAGCTTGGAGAACGTTTAACCAGAATATATTTCAGATGCGAGGAAGTGATGAGATGGTGAATAAGGATGAAAATCCTCTGATGACTTATGAAAAATTAAGATAGAGTTGTTTTTGTCTGGATAACAGATCCTATACCTCTATTTCACAGGTGAAAATGAGCATTCATTATTGATTTTATTTTAATATTAACAGGTCAAGCATAATAATATTAGCATGAATCTGTTTTTGAATGATTTCAATATTGAAATGTTATATGAAGTTTATAGTTGTACAGGGTTAGTGCTTAACCAAATGGTAGTTTTCAGGAAATGTCTAGCAAGCACAATAATGAGTAAAACAACAATTCTGTACCATCAAAGCTGAAACTGGAAGTTGTTTTGTATCAGTTGCATTATATTGTGACCCACGCAACTACATCTGACTTGTAGGATGTGATGTGTTGATCTGACATCATCCTGCAAAATCTGTGTAGTTTCACCCTAAACTGGAGAAATGGGAAACCATTTGATGAGGTTCAATATTGACAGCTGCCCCGCTCCGCACTTCTAATTTTTTTTTTGTCGGAGCAGGTGGAGGAGGGGCCGCATCGCTAGTGCAGTGAGTGCTATTGCACTTGCTGCACTAAAAGAGATGAATTTCAGTTTTAAAAAACAGAAATTTGGCTCTTAAAGTTAGCAGAGGCGTTTGGTAACTGGCCGCTCCGTGCCACCTGAGGCAAGATGCTCACCTTGCCTGAGCGGCCCTGAATATTGATAAATATGCTTCTAGTTATACACAAAATTGTAGTATGTTGGGAGCCTCTTTAATTGAGAAGGAGTTTCTGTGTCCAACAGACTGTGAGACTCTAGGCAGTGTCAGGCAGTGGCTACTAAAGTAAATCAATAACTCTCTTGCTTAAAATATGCATTGACTTAAGAGATGAAAACACAATCTTGCCTCTGTACTGATCTCTGGATTGACCATACATACCTTGAGTATGTAGTGAAATTTTGGGCCCCAATCCATAGGAAGGCTATTATTTACCTTGAAAGAATACAGTGACGTGCAACTATACTGGTAATAAAAGGCTCAAAGTTGGCGTTATTTTCTCCAGGAAAAAGGCATTACATCGAGAAATGATGACAGACAGCAGAATATCATTTTTTACTTATGATAAGAACAAAAGGCCATCCCTTTAGACTTAGAGTAACTGAACTTTCACTTGTAGGAACAGAATTCATATTTCACTGTGAGGGCAGCGAGTTTATGGAGTGCCCTGCTGGGCAGGCCCAGATTTAGGGTTGCCACCTCACCCCTTTAAAACCGAACACATATGGAATACACAGCCTGCATGGCTAATTAGCAATTTATTTAGATGCATGATGCATGGCTGCACATTAATCAGTTCAGTCTGCAGCATGCATCTAAATGTATTGCTAATTAGCCATGCAGGCTGTGTATTCCATATGTGTTCGGTTTTAAAGGGGTGAGGTGGCAACCCTACCCAGATTTCAGACAAGACTGCTTGTTGTGCTTGAGATTTCCTTTAATCTTGACTGGAGTCCCTCTACTACAGTATTCTTACATTTCCCTGGAGAACTGTGCTTTGCTCAGGGAAATCATGAAAAAGAAAAGAGGCAGGCACTCGCATAGACCAATCTTCGAGGCAGACTTTGTGAAAACATCAATAGTATTTATTCTAGTACATAGGGATACAGCCGTATGCGTTTCATATCTCCAAGATACTTAATCATCAGCCTGTGATTAAGTATCTTGGAGATATGACAAACATTATGGACAGCTCACTTACATTTCTAAAGTGATTGGCTCATTTACATATTAAAGACAGACCTAATTTGCAGTTTTAGGTGAGCATCCCATTTACATTTTAAAGCAAGCAGCCCATCGGGCATTTGCCCGAACCCACAGATTGCCAGTCTGGGCCTGTTGCATCCTACCATAGAGACAAGGATTTCTTAGACATGATTAAAAGGGGATAAACTGAGCCAATAACTGAGAAAAGAAAAATTAATCTGTTTAGATTTACATTAGACAAATCATAAATATTACAGTAAATGTATTTTGATGTGATCATTAAGGTATGGTATTTTCCATATATTTAATAAGCAACATTCTAATGAATTAAGTAAAAAGAAATGGACCATTCAACATGACGAATTATGAGAATCTTTCTTGTTTAAAGTGTGACTAAAGCCTCAAATTTTCCTGCAAAATTGTGGTCAGTACAAGGGAATACCTATGCTGGCATTTATATATGGTATTGCTATTTATAGTCAATGACAAAACCTAAACAGTGGTCCCTGTTATGAAATGTTTACAACCTACTTAATTCCCCCAGTGATATCAGACCACACAATTTGGGTAGTCAGACAAGTCAGGTAAACCTGTCACAGTAAGAACCTGACTGGAATTCTTAAAGTTTCTTATTTGTAAAGCTTGATAGCATTCTAAATCTACTGTGAGCTAAGAAAATATTATACAGGTATGGGATCCGTTCACCAGAAACCCATTATTGAGAAAGCTCTGAATTATAAAGGCTCTTATAGACTCCATATTATCCAAATACTCCACATTTTTTAAAAATTTATTAAATTTCCTTTTCCTCTGTAATAAAACAGTCCTAAGCATTTTGGATAACAGGTCCCATACCAGTATTTGGGCAGATATTGGAAATTAATGTTCTCATATGCAAAGATGTAGAAGAACCAAGTTTTGGAAGCCCAGTCGACATAGATCATTTTGCACAGATAACATATTTTTTGTCATGCAAATACAGTATATAGTGCTTTGGATTTATTTGAACAGATATAATTAATAACAAAATAAACAATATATATATAGTGCAGGTATATGCTTAAAATGAGCTAGTAACATTGTTTTCCTTCATTTCCCTCCCTTCTTTTCTTAAAATCTGGCCTAGATCATAATTATGTTTGGAAACCCCGAACTATGTAGATTAGAAAAGTAAACACATTATGGCAATATAGTGCAAACATTTCAAGCACATGCTCCTTACTGGCTGTTCCTTGGGGACCTTAAGAAAACGATGGCTTTAGCAAATCATAAATTCAATAGCATGACATGTTAGTGTTATGCAATTTGCTTTGGCTCTGATTCAAATAAAACAAATGAGATAATTGCCATTTAAAACAACTTTTAAAGGCGCATCAACTGGTAATAATTGTGTTTAATCACCTAAAATATTATTATTTTGAAAATGATCTCCATTTAAAGGATATTATAAAGCATTAAAACCTTCTGATTCAATGTAGTAATGATAAGTCTGGATATATCATAGTACTTCAGTAACAAAATTAGGATTAGTTGACAGGTTTTTATGTGTCTCTTTGTAATCTAGGCTTTCACTGTTGAGTAACTGAATTTATATCATTTAGTCAGAAAGAGCCTGCACTCCATGATGGAACTGCTTTCAGATAAGCTATTGTTTATCCTACTCAATGTAGTCTCAGTGGGACTTGGATTTTTACTGTTGAGTGCTATTCTCATATCTACTATGGAGCTGTATCTTGTGTCAATGAGCTGTTATCTGGTTACCTTCCAATTGCTTTGTTGATAGGCTGCTGGGGGGGAAGGGAAGGGTGAGATCAATCCAACTTGCAGTGCAGCAGTAAAGCATGACTGAAGTTTATCGGATCACACGTCACATGACTGAGGGCACCTTGGAAACTGACAACATGTCTAGCCCCATATCAGATTTCCAAATTACATATATATATATATATTTTTTGCACTTTAAAAAAAATGCTGAAGTCTGCTGGAACAGCACTATTAACAAATGCATATTGGGGGAAAAAAAACCCTTTAAATGACCTGTTCAGCAGTTGTCAGGCTTAGTGATTGTTCAAACCAGACAATGTCCAATAGATTTATCTTATTCAGCAGGAAATGTTGAGGGAGATGGAGGTACAGGAGGAAGAGAAAATAAACAAATTGGAACGAGAGGAAAGCAGAGAGAAAGAGGTGGGGGCTTATAGAAATAAGAGGGGGTCAGGGTTAAAGTTTAGGAGAAAAGGGAACATCAGCAGCGAAATCTATTGAGGAATGGAAAGTTAAACTTTATGATTATATTGAAGGTTAGATTAATTGTTTGATTTCATATGTTTTGTAGTTATTTCTAAGTTTGATTATCCTGTGTTCTGTGCAATGATTATGCATAGATATGTTACTTTGTTATAGTATTTTATCAATAAACAATTGGGACAGCAAATGGGAAGTCAGAATTGACAATGAATTAGTAGAAAGTCTGAACAGAAAGGTAAGCAATAGAAATGAGTATTATCAATAAAATTAAATCCTCACAGTGCATTGACTTTTACTGTTTGGTTGTTTCTGAGGTTTCCAACAACCAGATAGCTTTATAATTTTCAGGCTTTTAAGAGGCAGGATAAGTAAGCTAATAATCAAAGTTTTGAGTATGAGGCACAGGTGAAGGCAGACAGCAACTGGAATAAAAAGCATAAAGTCTGCAACTGATATATATGCCAACTGGGCTCTGAACATGCGTCTCTGGTATCCTTTTATATGAATTTGATGGTAACGATCCACAGTCTCTAAATAAAAAAACAAGTACATTTGCAATTGAAATAAAATATGTATTGGTAATAAAATCCCAATTCATAGGACATACTGTATATGCAAAAAAATAGCGGTACAGGTATGGGATCTGTTATCTGGAAACCCGTTATCCAGAAAGCTCTGAAATACAGAATTTTTTTATCTGTAAAAATAAAACAGTACCTTGCACTTGATCCAAACTAAGATATAATTAATCCTTATTGGAGGCAAACCCAACCTATTGGGTTTATTTAATGTTTACATGATGTTCTAGTAGGCTTAAGATAGGAAGACCCAAATTACAGAGAGATGTTATCCAGAAAACCACAAGTCCTGAGCATTCTGGATAACAGGTCTGTATCCCAATAGCATCTCTTCTTAATATTTAGTCCTGAATCAAAGACCCCAAAAAATGAGGGATAATCAGGTGGGTGTAGGGGCATGTCTTTGTATAAAGATGCCTGAATTGTTCTGCTTATTAATTTGAAAAGATTTATGTCACCTGCCACTTTTGCATACCTAAAAATATTTTATGACATATTTGTTAAGTTTATCAGAGTTAGAGTTTATTTACTGTATGTTGTGCCTGTATTAGACTTCCCTTAGTCTTTACAAAAGAAAAAAGGGGAATGATTTGCAGGTCCGAAACAAAACCTCAACATACTCAGTGGTATCTTGTATTTATCGTATACCAAATACAGTGCATTAATTCTAATTTGTCTATTCTCTCTCTCTGTATATACTTTTTAAAATGTAATTCATCTGGACTGTTCTTCTAGTTACACGTAAACAGGGCTAATTCTGTAACTATGATAGTCAGCTGAGGAAATGTTTTGTTAAGTGCTATGAATAAGTCCCCAGGCTTTGTGTGTGGCTGCAATAAACCAGATCATCTTCTTGTGCAATGACTCACACTTTCCTTTGGTTCTGCTGTAGCCATAAAGGTTTGCATCTGATTTTGCATAGAAAACAATACTAGTGGCACATCACGCAGATAGCACAAAATGCCCACCTATTGGTAACTTTTTTTAACAAACACATGAACAAAAGTTTTCACCTTCATATGGTTATTGTCACATAGGCATTTGTCCATAGTTTGTTGCAACTAATTTCTAGGTAATCTAACCGTCAAAAATGTGTGCAATTGTCACATTATTACAGTTTTTATTCCCTTAAACATCAACTGGCACTTAAAGGGGACCTGTCACCCTAAGAAATAATTCCAAATGCTATTGTATGATGTTAGTCAATAAAAATAAACTTCACATACACTATATAAATTACATAAAATCTTTTTTCTTTTAGTCACAGAGCTAACAGTTGCATCAAGCAGGCAGCAGCCATTTTGTGGACACTGTTATAAAGGCAAGCTTTGTATCATGTTGAAATCTTGCACCAAAATAGGGCACCTGATGCTCATACACTGGCTTCAAAATTAGATGCTGAAAATGGAGGGGGAATGTGGTGAGGGTAGTGACATCTAGAAAGTGCTGAATGAAAAGTTATAGTAATTGCCTGCCCTGCTTATATGCCTATGGCATAGAGAGGGGCGGGCAATATATGACTGACAGCTGAGAGTTTTAAACAAGTTTATAACCAGCATGGATGTTTTAATAAAAAAAAGAATGTTGGTGTCATGTTTCATTTTAAAAAGACCTTTATTATACAGTCTATTATGTCTGGGTGATAGGTCACCTTTAATCACTGAATAGCTGCTCCTTTTCCATCCTTTTCTTTTATTTTTCTTGCTATAAAATAATTTTTGATACTTGGACATAAGGTGGGTGTCCACCCAAAAGAGAATTATTTGCATAACGAAATAAAATCTCCTTCTCTAATATACAACGGGGTGCCCCTAGGCTGTGTGGTCCAGCCGCACGGTCCTAGTGCTCGCCTGTACTACTATGTGTAGGCACAGGAAAGCATGCACGTAAGCACCTGAGCACTATGGAGCAGCGTGTCCCCAGTGCTCCCCATAGAGCGGCATGCCACCCCTAAAAATTTGCCACCTTAGGCCCAGGCCTTTGTGGACTCATCACAATAATATATATACTTTAATTCAAAGCAACTTCCCAATACAAATATATATATATATATTTCAATCAAGTTTAATGTTAATAGTAAAATAATTGCTATTTCTTCATTTCTGTCTTTATTACTATACCCTCCTTATCTACTTTCCCTGACTACTGGGGGCCAATGAAACATTGTATTGTAGTCATCTGTGTTGATCCCATAATGCATGGAATGTTCATTAAAGGGATCCTGTCATGGGGAAAACATTTTTTTTTCAAAATACATCAGTTAATTGTGCTGTTCCAGAAGAATTCTGCGCTGAAATCCATTTCTCAAAAGAGCAAACAGATTTTTTTATATCTCATTTTGAAATCTGACATGGGGCTAGACATTTTGTCAATTTCCCAGCTGCCCCAAGTCATGTGACTTGTGCTCTGATAAACTTCAACCATTTTTTACTGCTGTACTGTGAAGGTAACCAGATAACAGCTCCCTAACACAAGATAACAGCTGCCTGGTAGATCTAAGAACAACACTCAATAGTAAAACCCATGTCCCACTGCGTACTATTCAGTTACATTGAGAAGGAAAAACAACAGCCTGCCAGAAAGCAGTTCCCTCCTAAAATGCTGTCACATGACCAGGGGCAGCTGGGAAATTGACAAAATGTCTAGCCCCATGTCAGATTTCAAAACTGAATATAAAAAAATCTGTTTACTCGTTTGAGAAATGGATTTCAGTGCAGAAGTCTACTGGAACAGCACTATTAACTGATGTGTTTAAAAAAAAACATATTTTCTCATCACAGTTTCCCTTTAACACATCTGCAATAGGGAGTTTTAGCTATGAGGAACGGTTAGAACCCAGTATGTAAGAATATGCAAGGCAGGCACTTAAACCCTTAATGAGACTGCACTAGGCAAATCCATTATGGAAAAAGAACCTTGGTGTCCTTGTATATAATAAACTTGGCTGTAGCAAGCAATGCCAGTCAGCAGCATTAAGGGCAATCAAGGTCTTGAGCTGTATTAAAATGGGAATAAATTAGCAGGAGAAGGGAGTTATTCTTCCACTGTATAGAGCTCTCAAATGGGACATTATTGAATTAGAGAAGGTCTAGATAAGGGCAACTAAGCTGATAAAAGGTATGGAAAGTCTCAGTTCTGAAGAATAGCTGGCCAAGTTGGGGTTGTTTGCACTGGAGAAGAGATGTTTAAGGGGGATATGATAACTATGCATACATTATATATATATATATATATATATATATATATATATATATGATCTCAATGCTTTATATATGAGTAGGTCCTTCCACACACACACACACAAGTCCACCCATTCTAATTAAAAGAAAGGACTTTCTGCCAAATTATTCTGAAACTTGTTTTTACAGTGAGAGCTGTGAAGATGTGGTATTCTCTCCCTGAATCAGTTGTACAGGCTGATACATTAGCTTTAAGAATGGGTTGGATGGCTATTTAGGGAATAGAGGGTTATGGAAGTTAGCTCATAGTTGATCCAGGGACTGGTCCGATTGCCGTCTTGGAATCATGAAGGAATTCCCCCCCACCCAGAGGCAAATTGGAGACTTCAAATGGGTTTTTTGGCATTTCTCTGTGTTATATATATGCTTTAAAGGCTGAACTTGATGATTTGGGCCTTTAAACCTACTTACTATGTTAGTAAGTTACTTATCACCAATAGCACCTTACTAGGAGTGGCAAATTGGTATGGATACTTAAGTAATAAATGTTAACTGTACTAATTTGTCTCTTTTAGTTCTGAAGGAAGTCAGTGACAGCTGGAGTTGGCATTAGGACTGCTGCCCCAGCAGAAGGGACTGGCAAAGGACAGACAAAAACAGGGTTAAATTAAAATTGTATTTAGAAATAAATTTAAAATCATTGAAATTGTTTAATGTAGTTTGGATAATTGCATACAAATACATTTCTGCTTATTATGCAAAAACACCCCTATTATTTGGGGAGATATCCTTGTTAAGAAAAAAAAAAGGCCATTGTTTTTGTTGCCCATACTACAGCCGTGACGAGGCTGATAACAAAATTCTTCAGGCTGAAGCATTAGTATTAAAATGAAATCTTATCTGAAATCTGATGTTTCTGCATATTAGGTATGTAGCTAATCCTTACCATCTTCACAGAACTTTAAAGTGTGCTTTAAGCAGGTGTTACTCCAGCTGGTAACTGTGGAAAGTCACCGTCGAGCAGGGATGATGCTGGAGGTTAGCAATGTGAGGGCGTAAATATAATTTCAAGTGTTAACAGTGGATTTAGTCCCCGGTGGGCTGTGTAGAAAAATCATGTCATCAGTTCAACAGCTGTTCTGTATTTTTACGATAGTTTGAGAGCAATAAACATCCATAACTAGCGAAAAGTGAGCTCTGTTTGTTGTTAGAGAAAACAGTATTCTCTTATGAACTTCTATTTTTAAACCTCTTCTTGTTAAATTATCCCTTTATGACACGCTGAATCCTTGCACTTTATCAAACTCTGGCTGAGCAAGGCTACATGCTGCTATTTTGTTTACTTCTTGTAAATCCTATTTTCCAGAGTAAAAAGGAATCCATATGTAGTCTTAAGGGACGCTCAGCTTTATCACGAAAATGACCTCCAAGCAGATCTGCATCATTTCTCTGTCATTTAAAAAGGAATTTATAACATCAGTAAATGATTCCATTTGCCTTGTTGGAGGATTCTCCCTAAAGAACAGATTAAACTTGTTTACATCAAAGAAATGTGTCACTTAGAAATGATCGTGGCAGAGATTTCATAGTCACATTATAATGGAAGATCATTCTTTCACATACAATCGACAAATAATAAATCAAAAGGTTATGAAACACTGGAAATCTGTTGGGTGACCTCAGACTTGTATCAGAGCTGAATTAATTATGTTGACACCTAGGGTGCTACACTATATACTATGTATAGCAAAGGTTGCTTTTCCCTTCATGCGAGAGTAGAGCAGTGCTGTCAGCTATGCAATTTGTATATATGTTTTGGAGATGCTGCTGGCTTTAACTTCAGAATAGACAATTATAGCTTCACTGATGATAGAAACATAACAGAAAGGAATAAAGGCTTCCATGATCATATTTTGTTTATTGCTGGAAATATAAACCTTCATTTTACCCCTGCCCTATTATAACCTTTGATGTACCTCTACTCCATCTTTTATATCTGCAACCATCATTTGGCTATATTAGAGTTAAGCAGATAGAGCATTGGTTCCATTATACTCTAACACACAGGTAAGGATCTTCACTATGTGGAAGGTATGAAGGGGAGGTGTAGTTGAATTACAACGCACCTAGGCTACTGTGCTTACTGGTTTATTGTCTCAAACATTGTCTGCAGGGTTAGTACTCATAAATTCACAGAGGCACTGCATCACAAGTGTACATGTTAGGCCAGCTGCAGAACAGCCTATGATTAAGTGGCAACTGGCACAAAATGTGTACGGCTATGTATTCATCTACTTTGTGGCCTAAATTAAGGTCTTGGTTCTTTTACAAGACTGTTTGTGGGATCTGTGAGTGCCTGACGTTTTCTCTTTTGGTCAGTTGCAGAGCCAGCATGATGTGGGACATGTGGCACCATATGAAGACAGCTAAGGAAGTTTAAGGTTTATCCCTAGGGTTTCAATACCCAATGTGGTCCAGAGCCCATACAGCAGAAATAGATCAGGAAGAATTATAAGCCTGAATCCATCTTCAATACTGTGATTCCTTCACTTAGGTAAAATAGAACCTATGGGAGATCAACTCCCTGCTATCAATCTTTGTTGGGGCACAGGCTGCTATTTATACCTAATCTCTCTATCTCACTTTCCTAGAAAGTGCTATCCCTAAAAGGGTTGTCTCTTTAGGGCAGCACAGTTTTACTGGGGCCTTGTGGATCCCATGCTCCCCAGAACACATACAGCTGGGTAAGCAACGGAAGGCCAAAGAGAAAATTCACCCCAACCAAGAACTGTATTGAAGTGTGGCGGGAATTGGTAATAGGTCTAAGGGCCAATGATAGAAATATGCTTTCGCCTAGTAATAAAACAAATAAGAGGAAGTGTAGGGATTTTATGTCATAGGGGCTTACTGAAACTATGGGCCACTACACAACTATATGAAATTCTGATTTTTCTCTACAACTTCCCACTATTAACCTGTCTGCCACTTTCTTTTTTTCTATTACTTCCTAATCTGCTTTTGAAGTTTGAGGTATAGGTGGCTGTACATGGTATTCCTGGGGCATATGCAACTCTAAATGGTATGTGGTGTTTTAAATTGTTATGCTAGAATATGAGCTTTCGTATCGCACTTCGATGATGTGTGTGGCTCTGTGTTGTACTTCTGGGATTTATGGCACTCTGTATCAAAACACTGGATTATATGGGGGCTCTGCATGATAATGAAATAAAAGGCACTTTAATAGTGCAACAAGAGTTGCTTTACTAACATAAGTGCTATATAATATATATAATAGCTTGGTCTACAAGTTAGGAAATGCAAGCTGTGATTGGTTGCTATAGGTAAATGCCATTGGTGCAATTTACCACCTGTGTTCATTAATCAGCCCTCATGTATTTATAGGGATTTTTACTTCAATAAATGCTTATAAAACTTAATTGAGTTCTGTATGTAAAATAACAAAGGCCGTTCAAATTTGGTACAGAAAATGCTGAATCATCTGATGTCCATCAGAGAGTGAGGAATTGAAACAGAGATTATAAAGAACACACACTTTTGTTGAAGATGAAAAGAAACAAAGAATGTTAAACACTTGCATGGAACATGTCCAGAATAATGGATTTAAAAAACCTGTGAATTTAAATACGGGGGAAATGAAAAGCAGCAACACATTTTAATATTTTTTTGTCTTATTTGTTGCCATAGTTGTTGCAGTTAATCAATCTTCAAAATGTTTTTTTTTTTTTTTAAATAGAATATAAAACTTGGATGAAACGGAGAGGCTAGTCATGTGAACTGTCTCTGCCCAGTTTATATCCTTTTGTATTTCTTAGGGGGTTGCACAAACAGATTAATAACAAGGTGGTTCCTATTCATTTTTTAAATGTAATTTAAAAACAGGTATTGGGACCTGTTATCCAGAATGCTTGTGATGTGGGATTTTCCAAATAACGGATCTTTCCATGATTGGTATCTTCATTCTTTAAGAGGAAAATTTATTAACATAGACAAATACAAGAGGTCCTCTGCACTCAACCCTTTATCAATATTATAGTATAATGTTGAATGAAAGAGAGGGACTGAATAGAATGATAAGTAATAAAAAGTAACAATAACAATACATTTGTAGCCTTACAGAGCATTTGTTTTTAGATGGTGTCAGTGACCCCCATTTGAAAGCTGCAAAGAAACAGAAGAAAATTGCAAATCATAAAAAATCTATGAAAAATAAATAATGAAGGCCAATTGAAAAGTTTCTTAGAATTGGCCCTTCTACAATATACTAAAAGTTAACTTGAAGGTGAACCACCCCTTTAAGGCACAAAATGTCTCAATGTCCTTAATATATTGATACTGGGTTGAGTGCGGAGGATCTCTTGTATTTGTCTATGTGAATTTTGTGGTCACAACCTCATTGCAACCCCACTTAATGTTTTTAAAAGTTAGTGGTGAGCACAACTTTCCCTTGTTTGAAGATTTATTAAAGGAACAGTTCAGTGTAAAAATAAAAACTGTATAAATAGACAGGCCTTGCAAAATAAAATTTTTTTCTAATATAGTTAGTTAGCCAAAAATGTAATGTATAAAGTCTGGAGTGACTGAATGTCTAATATAATAGCCAGAATTCAACTTCCTGCTTTTCAGCTCTTTAACTTTGAGTTAGTCAGCGACTTGAAGGGGCGCCATATGGGACATAACTGTTCACTGAGTTTGCAGTTGATCCTGAGCATTCAGCTCAGATTGAAAAGCAAACAGTTATGTCCCATGTGGCCCTCCCTCAAGTCACTGATTGGTTACTGCCTGGTCACCAGGGTAACCAGTCAGTGGTAAAGAAGAGAGCTGAAAAGCAGGTAGTGTTCTGTTATGTCAGGCATTCTGTCACTCCAGCCTTTATAGATTACATTTTTGGCATTCACACTGGCATTGTGACGTCAGCGCGCAGTGGCGCGAAATTCAAATATTTAAAGGGGCAGTTTGGTTTTTCATGTTGCTCGTGAAAAGGTTTATTCCTGGTGCCTTGTACTTGTGCTGAATAGCTTCTGTTGATCCTGACTATTCTGATCATCTGTTTCCTGACCCAAGACTGTTATTTTGACTACCGTTTCTGCCTCATCCTCGTCTGATTGATTACCCGGTTTTGACCTTTTCCTGCCCGACAATCCTCGCTATCTGCCTGCCTCGACCCAGCCTGTCTGACCTTGAATCTGCCTAACCCTATCTGTACCGTGACCATTGGCTGATAGTAACTGAAGACTGTAGAGGATAGGTTATATAGAGGAACCTATCAAAAATGATATAGATCGACCATCCTCTGAGGAGGAGTAGTGAGTTGGTACAAATAAATGCCCATGAGTGGAGCATAGGATCAGGGGTGGACCTATAAAGACTATAAAAAATTCTAATTTTAGTGGTTTAAAATGTTTTTAAAGCCACAAGTAAACTATTTTTTTTTTCTAAAATGATGAATGCCATGTAATTTATAAAAAGTTCCAAATATAAAAATCAATGAAAGAAAATCTGAATACTATGCTAAAGAATGTGAGTTTTTAGGATAATTACTAGAGAATAAAATCCAAAAACTTCTGCAAGCTCCCATTGACTTGTGTGGGACCTGGACTGCAAATTAGATGACAATGCTTCCCTACAGCCTTAAAGCTCCACTTTGGAGTAATGCAAATGTGTCAAAAGTCATATATTAATTCATCTTTTTTATTTAAATGGACATCTTGCCATGAAGGATGCGGAAAGGATCTTGAAGGTTTCATTAACTCACTGCATTTCAAATATAAAAATATTGGCTTTTTAGAATTCAGTTTTGTTTATACTAGAAGTATTTGATGGAAACATTCACCGACTGGGTTTCTGCGATTTGCATTCATTTTCAGTTTTGTTTGGTTTGATGAGATATTAACAATTTTAGTCTTTTGTTTGAGATATTAGAAGTGTTTGCTAATAACAGGCTATCAGCAACTCTTTTTGAAGTTCAGTGTCAGTGATGATAACTGGGACCCTAATTTTTGTGCACTTCTCTCAGTTGAACTAAATGCCTGATGTTATCCATAGGGTTGAGGTACAATTAGTATACTGAGAGCTAACATTGCAATCTCTAAGCAAATTTCACCAGTTTGATTTTGGACTTTGTATGTTTAGGGCTGCATATGGAACTCTTTTTTTCTTACTGCATTTAATCTGATCAAAAATGTTGGGAATGTGTTTCTCTGTGATCAGCAATGTTTTAATAATTATACGCTAACGCAATTGGCATCAGTGGATTTATCTGCTCCAGAGTTTTCTTTCAAACTCTGTTATTGCTTTGTTGCTTGTTTGGATATTCCTGTTGGTCATTATCTCCTTTGGCTTCTATCTCCCTTTACTGATAACTGCACCCACGCAATACCATCATTTCTGTTAAAAGTCACTGATTTCTCTTCTACAGTTTGTAGTGAAAATAAAATCAAGATGAGGATTTCACATCCCCTCCTAAACACAGGCATTAACATGCTTTGTTCATGAAACACATGAATACAGTACAATATACAACGAGTAGGTCCTTTATAGACTATTAAAGATTTTATGAACATTCTCTTGGAGATAAAACCTATGACCTCTTCAGAAATTGCCTGAACAAATATAGGGGTGTCCATATATTACCTCACACAGGGTCAGCAAGATGAATACCTTACTAATATAACTAAACATTTAGGGGTTATTTACTAAACTTCATTTTTTTCTGTTTGAGGTTTTATGGACAAAAACTTTTTGAGGAAAAATACAATTTGAGACTTATAACACCGTAAAGTCTGAATCTGAAAAATCCACCATCTCAAACCTGTCGAAGTCATATAAAAATCAATGGAAAATGTCCCTTTTACAATTTGATTATATCGCGATCTGCAATGTGTTTTGTCTGATAATCAGAAAAGTTTGGGGTTTTTAGGTGATAACCCGAAACAAAATCTAGCGATTTAGAAGTCGAATGCGAAAAATTTGTACGATTCTGGTTTTTACTCGATTTTATCCAGTTTTTTCCTGACTCGACTTTTTGGTCAAGCTTGGTTTCATAAAAATATGAGAGAAATTTAAGTTTTAGTAAATAACCCCCTTAATCTACTGGAACCACTGCTTGCATTTGGGGGTGGTGGGATTTGCCCGAGAAGCTGAATAACTGTAGGTGAATGCACACAGCCCCACAAACAATGGGGAATTTTTTTTAAAGAAGAGGAGTGCTAACATGGTGTACTTTACTTGTGACCCCAACTGAAGCTGGGTGCATGCGTAGTAAAGACGGGGGATGACTAGGACATATAAGAAAATGGTGCTTCTCGAGAGTTAAGTACCCTGGGTCCAATGCATTTTTTGAAGAAGAGGAGCACTGACCTAGGGAAGGAGTTAAGAGGCTAGACTGGGGATGTCTAATAACTTGGTAACGCTTGGGCTCCTCAATTTAGATGGATTTAG
>CM044439.1:37264042-37336053 GCA_024363595.1 Xenopus borealis | reverse complement strand
AACATATGTGCTAAATTGTACAAATCCAGTTGCCAACAGCAATTAGTTTAAAATAGAAAAATAGACAATGACACAAAGATTGGTTTCTGTTGTAAACTGCACTTGCACAATTTAGCATTGAGTTTCTAAATAAACCATACACAGTAGCCTTTGTTAAAGGGATACTGTCATGGGAAAACATGTTTTTTTCAAAATACATCAGTTAATAGTGCTGCTCCAGTACAATTCTGCATTGAAATCTCAAAAGAGCAAACAGATTTTTTTACATTTCATTTTGAAATCTGACATAGGGCTAGACATATTGTCAATTTCCCAGCTGCCCCAAGTCATGTGACTTGTGCTCTTATAAACTTCAATCATTCTTTACTGCTATACTGCAAATTGGAGTGATATCACCCCCTCCCTTTCCCCCACTCAGCAGCCTAACAACAGAACAATGGGAATGTAACCAGATAACAGCTCCCTAACACAAGATAACAGCTGCCTGGTACATCTAAGAACAGCACTCAATAGTAAAAACCCATGTCCCACTGTGTTCTATTCAATTGCATTGAGAAGGAAAAACAACAGCCTGCTAGAAAGAAGTTCCCTCCTAAGGTGTTGGCACAAGTCACATCACAGGGCAGCTGGGAAATTGACAATATGTCTAGCCCCATGTCATATTTCAAAACTGACTATTAAAAAATCTGTTTGCCCTTTTTAGAAATGGATTTCAGTGCAGAAGTCTACTGGAACAGCACTATTAACTGATGTGTTTAAAAAAAAAAAATGTTTTCCCATGACAGTATCTCTTTAAAATGTGCTTCACCAGAATACCCATTGCTCACAGCCTTCTCACAACTTCATAAAGCTCACATAAGAAAGTTTAACTCTATTCACCTCCATGCAATTGCTAAATAATTCCACATTTTGCTTGAAATAAAAACGTTTTAATCAAAAAGTATCGACCATGTAAGTACTTTATAGTTTTACATTTATTTTGCTAAAAAAAAACTTTGTACAATAAAGTAAAAACAGGAATGGATTTTACAATGCCCCACCAGTGCAAGAAAAAATGTAATTGCTTTTTATTCGCAAAACCAGTAACACTGTAAATAATACAAAGTAATGAGACAGAATCTTTTAGTTATAAAAAGCAGAGTTTCGTGCTTAAGGTATCTTGCTTAATAATATGGTACTTGAATGCTGAACATACTAAAATAAAAAATATTTTTTATACAAATATATTTTGACGTTAAAATCAAGAAAATACATTTTCTTCGGTATGCATATAAAAACAAGGATACTAAGACCCTGCTAAAATTGTTATCCGATGGATATAACCTTTACATTTCAATCAGATGATATAATCTGCTTTTTTTTGTTCTTTTAGCCTTTATTTTTAAGAAAATTACTGATCTTATTAAAAAAAAGAAAAAAAAAGAAAAACACGTTAACAAGTAAAGGGAAGCTTTATAGAGTATAAAATGGCCACAAAATGTGAGGTTTCCAAACGGATGACAGAAATCTAGTCAATAAATTGAAATCATTGTATGTAATAAAACGATATTAATAGCAATCAGAAGAGATAAAGACAGCAATCGTGAAAAAAAATAAAGAAAACAAAGAAAGATGACTATGAAGAAATGTTTGATAACTAGTGTTAAGGAAATACCAAAAAAAGTTTGCACATAAATAATAACTTAAAAAGGGTAGTTACTGTAGGTAGAACAGAAAATAGCCTTAAAGAAAATGCTGATAGTATTTATACAAAACCCATTATCTTTAAAACTAAAAAAAAAAAAAAGTCAGGATCGATGCCAGAAAACTAGTGTAATAAAGCTGATATGATACAGGAATGATATCCAGAATACTTGGAACCTGGGATTTTCCAGATAAGGGATGCTTCTGTAATTTGGATCTCCATTATGTCCAACAAAAATAATTGAAATGTAAAATAAACCCAATAGGATTGTTTTGCCAATATGGCTTTATGCAGCATAATTGACACCACCTAGAAAGTATTATTTCATTATTACAGAAAAAAATTATAAAATATAAATAGAATTTTGAAGAAGCGTTATTTGCTTAAGATAAACTCTATAGGTGATGACCTTCTTGAACATGTATGGGATATCCTGTTATCCAGAAAGCTTCAAATTATGGAAAGGTCTTCCCCTATAGACACCATTTTATCCATATAATCCACATTTTTAAAAATGATTTCCTTTTTCTCTGTAGTAATAAAACAGTACCTTGTATGTGATCCAAATTAAGATAAAATTAACCCTTACTACAAGCAAAACCAGCCTATTCTGTTTATTTAATGTTTAATGATTTTTTAGTAGACAAGGTATGAAGATCCAATTTACAAAAAGACCCCATACAAAAAGATTTTTTTTTTGGATAAAGGGTTTCTGCACAAGCTTGTGAGTAGCTTCAATTTGATGAAAAACTCAATTCCAGATTTTTTCATAGAGCCAGAAGCAGTATAGAGAAAAACTTATCTTACTGATTATTCACTCTATTGAAGTCTATGGGAAAACTGGAACTGAATTAGAACAGATCTTTCTTCTCAAATTGAATCTCGCCCACAAGTTTTCACATGACAAACCATAAAACAATGTTTTAGCATTGAATCTGGCCCAATATGTGGAAAAAAAAGTAATAAGAAATCCTCATAAGCAATGAAAAGAAATCAAATCAGTGTAGTCATACTGGCAAACTATTTACATAATAAAACTGTTTATAGTTATATTGTTTTAATGAACTTTGATATTTTGGTAATTAGAACTCAATCATTATAATACTGAATGCGTAGCCAAAAAGTATATCTTATATATTTTTGTACATTATAGCTGTTTTTTTTAATACTTTTTTAATCTGAGCTTAGATTAATGCATTTCAATGAAATGTTTAAATAAAATAGTAGTGATGTAACATAGATGATAGAATTTGGCAATTCCCAGTGCTTAATCTCATGTATTTAAAATGAATATGGTCCCACCACTATTGTTAACCTCAATATGGAGCTTGACCGATAGTTCATTAAGCTGTTTACTGTCACCATTTCCAAATCAACAATATATTCTCTTGGTCCAGTCAACGGTTTCACCATAACGAGCATTGCACTGATTCCACTTGTATGCTGCAAAACATATAAAAAACATATGTTTAGATTCATTCATTTAATAGGAATATTATGGATCTTAAGGGTTTTACAGAACTTTGATGCAAGATTTCCTAATTACCAGAACTCAATCAAGTAAAATCTCCTATGCCCTACCAAAGCCTGGATGCAATGTTCAACTTGCAGCGCCTCCACAAGCTCAAGCTGTGGGTTGAATTTGATTACTGTTAATGGATGGCTACTAGAAGTAAATTTACACCCATTGGTAATCCGGTGAAGACTTTGTAAATGTCAATGTGAACTCCCATTGTGTATTGTATTGTGGATTATGTGTTTACCTATTGTGAACATTATGTTATGTTCTGCTGTCTGTCTGTGAATTAAAATAACATTGTGTTTATGACATGAAGTATAATTTATGGTCACTGAGATCACTCTGATGATGTAGACACTGATGGAGTGGAAAAAATGTGGGTAAATGTTGCATGTTTTAATGCAGAGGCCCCATGTATTTACCAGTCAGTCACATTGAAATGCGAAAAGAGTTGGTCAGTGACAAATTAAAAAATTCCTGGGGTGTCAATTAAGGGCTGTGATTGGCTATTTGGTAGCCCCTGGCAGCCTAAACGATTCTCTGTTTGGCAGTACATCTGGGTTTATGTAACTAAACCTTGACTCCATACTAAGAATTCAAAAATAAGCACCTGCTTTGAGGCCAATTGGAGTAACATCCAAGGGGATTGTGAGCAACACATCAGAGCAGATTTACTAAAGGGAAAAGTGGCCGTCGCTAGCAAAATAAGTGGGCACTTTATGCATTTGCACCAACATCTCCAATAAAGACATACATATGACCTATAGGTACCTGCCGTATTCAAATTGACCTAATCACAAGTATACTAATGAAGTTGTGCTAGGCAGAAACGAACATTAACGAAAGTTCACTATGAAGTGTTCACATTGATAAATTAATGCTAGCAAAACTTTGCCAGCATTTGGCTACTGAGACACAACTTTGCATTTGAGTCAATTAGCGTAGTGGTAGGAATTTGCTCCTGGTGTAGTGGGGCAAAATGGGGCGAAAGGCTTGCAGGCGAAAATATCGCCCTTTAGTGGATTGGCCCCTGTTGTTAGTGAGCCACTGGTTGTGGATCATTGTTTAGCTATGGAATATGTTGGAACTTTATAAACCATATTGTTACCATATTATTTTAAATCCTGTTGTTAAATATAAGTAGCTTGTTATTTCTGTGAGCACAGTAGCTATTCGCTTGGAGATTTATCAAATTTCAGGTTTGCAGGAAATGAAAAAAAAAACAACAAAAATCAGTTTTGAATTTTGATAATCCTGCCTCTAGGTCTAGGTAATGACATTTGTCATAAGTAATATGTCACTGTGTTTGAAAACTGGCACCAGTCTTTCTGGTAATCTCACATTTCTAGGGAACCGTATCATCATCACTGTATTTCAGATTCATTTCTTAATGAGCAGGAACACTGTTCTTACCCGCAAATAAAAATCTTGATTTTCATTTCCAGATTTAATCCTGAATGTGTTGATTGTATTAGAGTAAATCATGGTAGCCTGAATTTGAAAGATATCAGAAGGAACTGGTCTGTTTGAATAAATGCTCATGTATTTGTAGAGAATGCTGTATGGCTGGTCTCGGCAGAGGGGATTTGTAACTGGGCAGAGACACCGACTGAAAAAAAAGAATATTCATTAACACTTGTTACAAACATCTTACAATTATACATTGCAGGTCCCAATCATTCTGGATATCATATCTGTATCATATCAGCACCACTAGTTTCTGGGTTACTGACAAAATTGCAAGTTGTTTTAGAATACCACAGCCTACATCTTTCTAAATGTTAATTGAAGGCAAGATACCCTTTTAAAGGTCTCACGTAAAAGCCATGTTCTTCAAGAAACTGGATTGCATAATGATAAACCCCCAAAATATTCCAATGCTTCATAGACAATTATATAATATAAGCACAGATACTACATGCATAAAGTATACTGCTGCAAATACGATTTTATTTTACATACTATATATAATGCAGGCTGTGAAGTAAACCATGAATCTTCTAGACCAGTGCTGTCCAACTGGCAGTCTGCAGGCCCCATCTGGCCCAGAACTCCCCTGTGTGTGCCCCCCACATTAAAAGATATCAGTACTTGCGTTGTTTACAACTCAAATTCAGACTGTAATCCCCTGTATTTTTTACACTTGTAACACATATACTGTTCACACCTTAGACCCAGACTGAAAGTGCCCAAATTTTTTACCTGTTCACACCTTATATAAACTGCTGGAGGGGCACCAGCATTGTGTCATTGGATGTAGTAAAGTATGGGCTGTTCATATTAGAGTGGTCCTGATAGGTTTCCCTGTCTCCTGCTGTATTCTGCCATCCCAATGCTTCCTGTGTGTGCCAAACTCTACCTGCCCTATGCTGCCTGTGTGTGCCTTACTCTGCCTGCCCTATGTCCCCTGTGTGTGCCACATTCTGCCTGCCCTATTCTCCTTGTGTGTGTCATTCTCTGCCTGCCCTATGCTCCCAGTTTGTGCCTTACTCTGCCTGCCCTATGCTCCCTTTGTGTGCAATACTCTGCCTGCCCTATGCTCCCTGTGTGTGCCATAGTAAGCCTGCCTTACATTACCTGTGGGATGTAAGTCTGGTTTTATGCTCCCTGTGTGCAACATACTCTGCCTGCCTTACATTACCTGTGGGACGTAATTCTGGTAAATTTTGTTTTGTTGGTTTATTACCATTTGTAAATTGTTGTTAAGGGCCCCTAAGGTGTTTATTCATGTGCTGGGGAGGGTGGTGCTGTGTTATCCACAGGGGAGGAGATGCCATATGTATTTAAGGATATTTTTTAATATGACAAATTTTTCACATATGAGTGATGAGTGATATCCCTTCACTGAGCACCACATATTTGGGTTTTTTTGGTGTGCTTACACCATTAATGGTCGTTAAAGTTCTTGTGGTAATATGGGTATGGTTTAAAAAACAAGGCATGGTCAACACTACCTTCCATTAGCAGCCCTCCACCTCATTGGACACAAAAAAATCCGGCCCTCGGTACCACAGAAGTTAGACAGCACTGTTTGAGACCTTCAGCCTTGGAACTGTATTTTTTTTTTAGTATAATCTATGCAGTTGAAAAGAAAAGACCACTGGATCTGGCATATTTCTATTTAAACTCATATATGCTAATGAACTATTGATCTTCCTTTCCTGGGGCTCTAACTCATTCAGCTATTTATTTGTACACTGCATTTGAAGCTCTTCTTCATAAGATCACCATTTTGCTTTCATAATTTGTAAATTGTCCTTCTAGGGGATATTGTAAAAAGTTTACAAATAGATAACCAAGAACTTGTATATTAACCTGCTTTAAAAAAATGCTTACTTTTCAGATGTGCGAACATATGGTTCTTGACAAGGGTTTCTTGGGTAACATCGGTATGCGCCATAATAATTCCAACATGTGGTATCTTCTCCGCATTCATGAGCATCAGTATCACATTCATTTATATCTGTTTATATTATAAATACAACATACTTTGAAATAATGCTCATAGAAAATTGACTAACATGGCTAAAAGCTCTTCTGTTCTTTAGATTTTAAGACAGTCTGTGATTTTATAACTGTTTAACTGCAACTCTAAGGGGCAGATTTACTAAGGGTCGAATTTGAGGGTTAAAAAACCCTCGAATTCGACCATGGGAATAGTTAGGAATAGTGTTGGAAGTAAAATCATTTGAATATCGAATTCAAAGTATTTTACAGCAATTCGACCGATCGAATAGAAAATTTTAGATCAATCGCTATAATCGTTCAAATCGATCGATTCGAATGATTTTAACCATTCGATCGAATTTTTTTATTCGATCAAAAATAATGAAACCCAATTCGGTAGCTTTGATCTGGCGAACTAGGCAGTTGAATACAAATTTAAAGGGGAAGTAATTCGACTGTCGAATAGTTGAATATTCGAATAGATTTTTATTCGAATCATTCGATTCGATCGAATTTACAAAATTCACTGGTCAAAGTGGTCTACAAAAACATTTGAAAATTCGAATCTTTTTGAAAATTTGATCGAACTTCGAATACTTCATGTGAATTTAGTAAATCTGCCCCTAAGTATACCCAGCTTTTTCCCCAACAACATCTGTGTGCTTACCATTTTGTTTTTTCCATTTGTTTTACCATTTGTTTTTCCCTTGTTGATTGATCATGATCATTCCTTACTTTGTATAGGTAGCAGAGAAATTAAACTTTTTATAGAGTTGAAGCTTGCTCATTGTGTGCTTACAGCTTCATGCCCTTCTCCTCCTTTGCCATATTATCATAATCATCATCATCATTTATTTATGTAACAAAAAACACTTAGGCAGAGAACAGGAATCTTACAACAAAGTCTGGATAGCTGAAATAAGCATTGGAATTCCTCCAGACGTTAAACTGCAAATCTGATGTAGCGTTACTACCAAACAAGAAATAACAAGAGAGAAAAAGAAAACCTTGTGCTAAGATTTACTAGGAATAGGATCCTTTAATGATTAAGCATGCCAACTCTTAAAACGCCTTTTAAAATTATATCTTTGTTTATTTTGCCAGTTTCTCTCAACAAAATGTTTTAAAAGCTAGGTGGTATAGTCATGAAAGGACATTTGTAGCCGACTGCATCTAGTCTGTGGAATCATAAAGTTGGCCAGGCCTTCTGAAAACGTGTGCTTAGAGATGCCACCTTTTTTGGTTGGGGAAAATGGGCCGGGGGGGACAATGACATAGAGGGGCGGATGATGTTGGAGGTGGGCCGGATGACATTGGAGCAGACCGGATGATGTCGGGGGTGGGCTGGTTGATGTAGGGGGCAGGACTGATGACATGGCGATCAGCGATTGGCTGATGGCCATGTCATTCACTTCAATGTCCTGCTGGATTTCATAATTTGGAAATCCAGACAGGCACTTTTCACCCAGGCAGCCCTTCCAAAAACCAGGGTGCCCAGGTGAAAACCCAGACACTCTTGCTATTATATATTTATTAGGGCAACCCATTTATACAGCACTTTGCTGAGATAATATATTACCAACATCACTTAGTGCTCCAGTGAAGCTTACAGCCTAAGGTCACTATCAGATTTATGTGTCAGTTTTATTCAGAAGCCAGTTAACCTGCCTGTAGGTTTTTGGAGTGTCAGAGAAAATCAATGCAGGTATGGGGAGAGCAGTTAGAGGCCCATTTATCAACATTCCCATTTTATTGGTTTTAGAGGTTTTTTAAACCACAAATAAACCCAGTTTCTCTAAACTATGAATGGCAAGTGTTTCATTAAAAGCTCTGAAAATAAAAAGTACAAATGAAAAAAATTGCTTAATGATCCAAATAAAAATATGAAAAAACCTTCATACACTTTATAAATCTTGAAGTTTTAGAGAAATAAAATTTTTTTTTTACAGATAAAAATTTTTCTTGAGATTTGTGAAAACTTTTGAAATTTGAATGCTTGTAAATAGGCCAGAAGCAAACTTAGGACTCCAGCTCTAGCAAAGTAGATGTGCTAATAACTGAGCCACAGCAATTTTGATAGGTGAGAGAGATGGGAGAGAAATGGGAAATGGAGAGAGATGGGTATGAGGGGTGAGGAGGAAGGGAGGGGATAGCAACAGAGGGGTGTGTGACAGAGGAAAGTAGTTGGAGTAAGCTGTGGGATGCAGACTAGGGTTAGGCAGAAGACAATTTTAGAGGTAGCTGGCCAGCACCCCCTATCTTTGGGCCCTAGGCAGCTACCTCTTCTGCCTACCCCTAGTTCCGGCCCTTGAGTGTGTGTTCGGCATTGTGTATGTTTGGTACAGTAGTTTGATACTGAAGAAAACACAAAAGACTATAAATGCAGGTTTTACAGTCATATGTTTAACAAATGTATTGCAAGGATTAAATAAAAGAGAAAATGCACCCATAAAAACCCATGACACATGGCCTCCCAACCTTATGATCCATAAACTGCACTCAGCAATGTAACAGCTCTCTCTAGTTGCTGACTACAATAAAAAAAAATCCTATTTTACACAGAATCTAGTTTCTGTGTCTTAGCCACACAAAGTCACAGGGGAACTTCTGACAGGTATGTTTTGCAAGCACAGCATTTTCCTTATTTTCATTATCTGTTAAAGGGATACTGTCATGGGAAAACATTTATTTTTCAAAATGCATCAGTTAATAGTGCCGGTCCAGCATAATTCTGCACTGAAATCCATTTCTCAAAAGAGCAAATAGATTTTTTTATATTTCATTTTGAAATCTGGCATGGGGCTAGACATATTGTCAATTTCCCAGCTGCCCCAAGTCATGTGACTTGGGGCAGCTTCAATCACTCTTTACTGCTGTACTGCAAGTTGGAGTGATGTCACCCCCCTCCCCCCAGCAGCCTAACAAGAGAACAATGGGAAATGAACCAGATAACAGCTCCCTAACACAAGATAATAGCTGCCTGGTAGATCTAAGAACAGCACTCAATAGTAAAAACCCATGTCCCACTGCGTACTATTCAGTTACATTGAGAAGGAAAAATATCAGCCTGCCAGAAAGCAGTTCCCTCCTAAAGTGCTGGCACAAGTTACATGATCAGGGGCAGTTGGGAAATTGACAAAATGTCTAGCCCCATGTCAGATTTCAAAACTGAATATAAAAAAATCTGTTTGCTCTTTTGAGAAATTGATTTCAGTGCAGAGGTCTACTGGAGCAGCACCATTAACTGACACACTGACATGTTTTTCCACGACAGTATCCCTTTAATATGCTCTTTTTTTGGGATTGCAAATCCTTGGTTTACATCCTAATCCATCAATTTTTATTAGCTGGTTTCCACACTCCCCTAGTTGTTTTCTCCCACTAAATTGTATACATTTGCTGCAACATTTTCCATAATTAGCTTGGTTTTAATAAATGCGAATTAAAATGAATTAGGGTCAGACACTACAAGAATGCAAAAGAGTCCTCCAATAGGCATCTCAACAACGTAGTTATGGCTCAGTGTTCTTTACTGGAGTGGGAATCTTAACACACAACAATATTTTCTTACTATTCCCCTATTCCTATTCTAATGCTGTTCGATCCATTGATGACATGTCAGGTGAAAGGTAAACAGAAGGCTTTAACCACTTTGCATATTTAGAAGCATTGGTTTATTATACCTATTGGTCATTTTGGGTAGAGGAGCCCTACACTACTAAGATATAACTCTCAATCTCAGCAGCATTTAGCCCTTGGTTTCTACTATGCCCCAGATAAATTATCTTCACATATTTCCTTATTCAACTTATTTATCGCTGGTTATCACATGAAAGCTGTATTGAAGTCTATGGGATAAACTGGAATATAATTAGGAAAATGTTTTTTTCTCCTACAATTGAATCTCGCCCATAAGTTTTTATGTGATAAACCATTAAATAATGTTTTCTAATTGATTTGCATCTGACCCAATGTATGATATGAGGCAGAGGCAAGTACCAGTCTGAACAGATGTATTATTAGGCATGCTTGCTGCCACTTCTTTGATGGGACCTGAAAACTAAGGCGGGGGACATTGACAAAGCCACAGTTATTTAAGGCTTCTCAGTCTTAGCATGGGCAAAATGTGTAACACCTCAGGGGCTTATATTTAAGTTCAATTAATTATTTACTCTTGAGTCAGGTGTTGTCAAACTTTAAATATTTCATCTTCTGACCCAATACTGCACCTCCATTGGGTGATCATACAAACCTTGACATGTTCGAGTTCCAACAAGTTGATAGCCTTCAGGACACACGCAGGAAAACCTTCCTGGTTCATTGACACATTGGTATTGGCACAAATAGCTGGATGTTCTGCATTCATCAATATCTTTAAAATAAGACAAAAAGACATTAAAGGGGTCATTCACCTTTGAGTTAACTTTTAGGGATTATTTATTAAAGGTCGAGTTGTTTTTAACCCAAAACATTTTCAAGGGTATTTTTCAGCTCAAATGTTTGGGTTAAAAATAAAACTCTAGTAGTTTGTTTTTTTTTAATAAAAATAACAAAAATTTTGAGATTTATTATACGCCAGACTGGAGATTCTCAAATTCTAACATACTCCACTTTAAACCTGTCAAGTTCATGAAGAAGTCAATGGCAGAGGTCCCTTGAACCCTTTGAATACGTTTGAAGCCTCTATGATGTTCAGTTTTTTTTGAGTGGGTGTAAATTCAAGTGATTCTAAGTTTATTTCAATCTGGTTACTAGGGTCCAAATTACCCTAGCAACCACAGGTTTATTTGAATAAGAGCCTGGAATATGAAAAGGAGAGGGCCTGAATAGAAAGATGAATAATAAGAAGTAGCAACAACAATACATTTGTAACCTTGCAGAGTATCTGTTTTTTTTAGATGGGGGTCAATTAATAGCTGGAAAGAGCCAGCAGAAGAAGTCAAATAATTACGAAACTGTACAAAATAAATCATAAAGATAAAATGAAAGTTGAATCACCCCTTTAAGACAATGTATAGTTATGTTAATCATCATATTTGATAACGTAAACTTGGTGATTTACATTTAGTAAAAAGAGTGGATAGAGGGAAATTGGAGATCAGGTTCTTGCCAAAAGCAGGAACTGCAAAGAGAGGGGGAGACAAATAAGAAAGATATAAGCCTAACATCTAGGTAAATTTCTAGTTTCAGATGATGTCATTGAAAGTACATAGTCAACAATTTCCAGTGATGAAACTTGTAATAACTCATGTAATAAGATCGGGAAAAATCCACTAAACTACAAATCCAACTTATCCCATTCATTCATGGTAACTGAGAACCTGTTTACATAAAACATATTTTATTTTACACCAATAATATTCAGTAGACTGAGATGATTATTCAGTATCCACCATGGAGGGCTATGGATCCCATAAGCAGGAAAGGGAGTCTTATCCACCTTGTGGAATTTTGGTTCTTGAACTAACAGAACCCTCTTCATATAACCCATTGTATTATCATTCTCTCATCTGTTGTTTATTAAAAAAAATACTTAATTTACCAGATTATAGTTGTTTGTAAGCTTCATAGAAAAATAACACAATACTGAGAATATTATTTCTCATAAACAAATTGCAGTATATCAAACCTTTATTGATGTTAGATGTTTTGTAAGAAATGTGTTTTTTTGCCAGATAAATGATGAAATATTGTTATTTTTTTAGCCACCACAATTACTTTAAGCTTTTTAAATGTCATGTTTTCTCTAAATCAAATGTTGTTTATTCCCTGAACATATGCTGTGTACGCTGTAACGCCTCTTCAGTTGAACACTAAACTGAGTGATTTAGCAACATTTGCTGAAAATATGAAAATATTTACACTTTAAATAACATATCTAATTCTGTCAAATCCAATCTTTTCAGGCACAATAAGAATTGCATTTGTGCAAAGAAAAGTCACTTGCAATCGCTCAACAGCAAATAAATCTTGCAGGACTAGCAAGCTTAACCTTTGTTTGACATTCCAAAAGCTTCCAGAAGTTTTGTACATGTGATCATGTGTGCTATGTTAATAAACTTTCTTCTGCATATGTAGAAAAGTTTGACAACTGTGATATTTTACAGAGCCATTAGAAGCCATCAATTAGATTTTTATAAAATGTAGATTTTAGAGTTCTTATTTAGAAATACCAGGACTAGAGCTTAGCCTAAAATGTAAACCAAAACAACATTATCTGAAGCCAGTTGTAAGGCAACATTATTGTTAAAAATTATCTAGTAGCGCGCCACCACTATTGAAGCTTACAGCTGATTCACAGCTGATATTGTATATCTACTTTCCTTTGATTATTACCAATGTTACATTTCCATTTCTTTCTTTCAATTTTTTATTTTTACAGAAAATAATGTTGATATTAAATCTTAATATCACAATAGTCTTGGATACTATGCTTGTTCAAGAAATCATCCAAGCCAAAGGCATTAACAGAATCCTTCATCACAACATCATCTGGCAGGGCTTTCCACAATCTCACTGGCCTCACCATGAACAACTATCTATACTTAGGGTTGGACTGAGCCAGTGGGAAACCGGGAAAAAACCCAGTGGTCCCCCAGCTCTAGTGGGCCCTGTGGCCCCGATACGTACCCTGGTATTCTTCCAGCCACGTCTTCAAATGAAAGTTTTGTTTGTCTAGTCTAAAGGGGGGGTGCTTTTGTGCATTGATATTTTCTGTGGGAAAAAAGATCC
Organism: Xenopus borealis; assembly: GCA_024363595.1. NCBI lineage: Eukaryota > Metazoa > Chordata > Amphibia > Anura > Pipidae > Xenopus > Xenopus borealis. The sequence continues at coordinate 37,322,671 of CM044439.1, read as the reverse complement.
CTCACTATCTGTCTGTAATGTCCTCTAATGTACTTGTAAAGAGTAATCATGTCCCTTCACAAGAGAAAACAAATAATATATTGGATTCATGGTTGCCATAGTTTGTTGTTTTACTAATATGGGTATGGGGTGCAATGCTCTTACCAAATTAAGCATAGGGCCACATGGGGATTGAAATCAGCTAGCTGAAATATCCTGGCTGATTTCTGTCCTGCAGGCAGTAGCCTCCTCTCTTTTCCACATTTGTAAGTACTGAATGGGCTTTGGTGTGAATAGACTTGTGGACTTTGGTGAAGAACCGCAAGTCTCTGCATTTTGAGCCAAAATCTTCTGAGTCTGTTTGCTGTGAATTCTGAATGTGGAAAAAGAAAGGAGGCTACTTCCCAGGGTAAGGCTGAAATCAGCCAGGGTATTTCAGCTACCTGATTTCAACCCCTGTGTGGCCCTAGTTTAAGGGGGTTATTTATCAAGCTCCGAATGTCAGGAATTCTAATAATTCGTAGTTATTGGACTAAAAAAAAAAATCAATTTATTAAAGTCTGAAGGTCTGAAAAGCCTGACTCAGGAAATCTGGCATCTCAAAGCTCTCAAGGTCCTGTAGAAGTCAATGGGGAAGGTCCCAGTGTCTGCGCTGCTGTCCATACCAATATCCAATTACTTAGGACCAATAAGTTCAAAAAGTCTGAACAATTCGTAGTATTTGAGCAAAGCTCGGATTTTTGCCCGTACCTATATTTTAACTTTTTTAATAATAAATAAGGTCCATTCAGGTAATTGGAGTTGCTCGGATTTCTAACTTAGAAATACTGAGATAAATTCAGACCTTGATAAATAACCCCCTAAGTCTCTTGTACCTTGTGAGAGACAGCTTCAGGGTTTATCTTCAAGCTAAGAAACCATCTTCTAACTGTAACAGTGAGTAGTCAAACTGAAGTGTCATTGTGTGAACTAGCTCAGATAATTATATGTCTGTACTATAATTACTGTATTTGCAAATGGGGATCACATTAGTAGATTTACCTTACAACATTTTTAAATAATAGTGGCAGAGATCTACATGTAGGTCTACAGTGCATTTAATTATAAAAATTACATGTTGAGATTTGATATCAGCTATGATAGCATTACATTTTTGTAATTCTCCTATTAGATGCTTTACTTTATCTCTGAAACTCATCCTTATCCTCTTATATTAATAACCTGTATTAACCCCCAGTAACTGAGAGAACATTTACCGCTGAAACACATCCTTATCCTCTTATTATTAATAACATGTATTAACCCCAGTAACCGTTGTCTTGGCAACAATACAATGTTGGGTTATATTATGGATACTTTAAAGAACTAGGCAGATGACAGAGATGACCACTACTAGAAACTTTTAACAGAGTTAATTAGAGCTTACGGTGTAGCCTTCCTGCCACTAAAAGCACAGATACAAATATGTTTTTGTTCCAGAGTCTTCATAATACAATTTTCTTTCTACCTGTATTCTTTAAGGTTCAGACTCTGATTTTCTAAAGATATGAATCCCTGTCAGAGATAGAAACTTTTCGATTACATCCCATATATCAAAGCCTGCCTCAATTTTCCCTACTGTTGTTCTAGGTCTTTATATAGTTAGGCAGGCAGTTGCAAGACAGTTATTTAGATTGTATTAACTTCTAATTGCAGGCCATTGAGGAGGGCCTTTCTACCTTTGTTTTATGTGGTCCAGATTGCTGATGGTAGCCCTGTATACAGCAAATATTAAAGGAAGCATACGCCTTGTATAACATGTCCCACCTAGCTCAATATCTAATATAAAAATAAAGATAGAACAGGATTCTACAGTGTCAATATAATATAGAGATAATATCATGAAAGTTTAATTTGTCAATTTTGTTTTGAAATCAGACAGTAGGGCTGATATAGGTAAAAGAAAGAAAAAAAGGAAGAAAGAGGCAATGTAAACATTTGCCACAGGTCCAGTCACCTTTATCAACCAATCAGAAAGTGCCATTGAATCTTCAAGTGTTTTAAACCAGACACATCATTGGTTGCTATGTGGTACCTATTGTAAACTTAAACCTGTCACCCAGACATAAAGGGGTTATTTAGCAAAGGTCAAATTTTAGAGTTATGTGAATTTTTTTAGACTTTGAATGAACTCACAACTAGAAATGGTTTCTAATTTAAGAAAAACTGCCAATGGAAAAAACTCGAATCAAGGGGTAACAACCCAAAAACTTGAATTAATCAAGTTTTCAGCAGTAAAAAATTTGATTTGCTTGAATTGATTGAGTTTTTGAGCGAAACCCACCAAAAAAAAAACTTCAAATGATTTAAGGGACCTCTGCCATTGACTTCTACATGACCTTGACAGGGTTTTTGGTGTACTTTCAGATTCAAGCTATTTCCAGGGTCGGGTTATAATAAATCTCGAAAAATTATAGTTTTTTTGAAAAATGTAAAATCTTTTAACCCTGAAAATAAATGTTTGACTCAAAAATAATTTTTTTGTGGAAAAAACAATTCAACCTTTACTACATTTGCCTCAAAATTTCCTTCAAATTAAACATGAAACCCAACTTATTTCTTTATTAACATGTCCATACTTGTTATAACGGTATTTAAAAATCTCAGCTGTCAATCATATATTGCCTCCTTCATCATCTAACTGTGGAGCCTGGGCATGGCCTCGGGTATCAGGTCCCCCATTCTGGTACATAAACTACATTTTGTGATTATGCAAAACTTACCTTAATAACAGTCACAAAATGGCACTCGCCAATATGCTCTAATTGTGGATTCCAAAAGAATGAAGGAAACAATATTTAATTTTTTTTTATAGTGTAACGTTAATTTTATTATGCTTGTGAAACACAACAGAAAAGAATTTGCGATTATTTCTCTGGGTGACAGGCCCCCCTGTAAAGTAAATTGCAGATAAACTTGCCTAGAATACATGAATACTTATTATAATAAATGTTAAACTTAACCTTTAATATTTTTTAACTTTAGTTTAATGCTTATCTTACCTTCACAATTAACTCTGTCTCTGCTCAACTCATAGCCGGCATTACACTGGCAGAAGTATGACCCAACCATGTTGTAACATTCCTGTGCACATGGACTACTAATGCACTCATCGATATCTGAAAGAAATGGTAAATAACTAAGTGCATTAAGAGTTCCTGATAACATTTAGGAACTATTACAGCCAGGTCAATAGTTAATTGTGTTCTTGAATTCTGTGCTTGTTGAGGTTCCTGATATATAACTCTCACAATTCAGACAGTTATAGATAGTGATGGGCGAATTTATTCGCCAGGGCCGAATTCGCGGCGAATTCCCGCGATTCGCTGCTGGCGAATAAATTTGCGAATCACCAGCGAAATTTCGGCAAGCGAAATTTCGCCAAAAAAAACGAGTCGCGCGTCGTTTTTTGACGCGACACGCGCTGAAAACGACGAGACGCGCGTCGGAAACGGCGCGACGCACGTCAAAGTTGACGCGACGAGCGTCAAAAGCGTCCCGCGATTCGCTTCGCCGAAAGATTCGCGAATTTCTAGAGAAATTCGCGAATCTTTCGGCGAAGTGAATCGCGGGAGATTCGCCCATCACTAGTTATAGATTCAGATTCAAGTTCTCCAGCAAATGTTGTGGTTATGTGTTTGGGTTTTCAATACTCACCTTGCAAGATCACAACCATACAGAACCAGTTCAAATATGTTGATGTGATTGACAATGTAATGTAGAAATAAAAGAATAGTAATAACGTAAATGCATACAATAAACCTGAGCACAGAAATTTTGGTTTATTTTTACTATAAATGAAATATCTTCTTAACTCCTGAGCTTGGGAAACCTACTATGATGGGTCTTCTGGAACAGAAAGTGAAAGTAAATGAATAGAAGCAAAAATAGTTGCAATTAAAGCTGCTGATAGTGCAGACAAATGATGGCAATGAGCCCCTTTTCAAGCCACTTAATGTTCTGAATATACTATTTATTATGTTTTCAGAGTAAGCTTCATTTTATTGAGGCTTGTGACTGAGGAAATATCATTAAATATAAGCATGCGGTGATTGATTATAAGAAGGGATTCTTCAGGATTACTGTATATTATATTACAGGTATTTGGAAATTCAAATGTTCAAGTTTTTTTTTTGTGGAATTTGACTAGGGAATAGTTAAAATTTGATTGAAGTTTTTAAAAAAAATCTAACTTACAAATGTATCATGTACTGACTCTTTAAGAATTTTTTATTCAAATATTCGCCACTTTAAACCTGCTGAATTGCTGTTTTAGTCTGTGGGGGATGTCCTGGGATCAATTTGGAGTTGTTTGCAGCCTTCCTGTAAAATGTAAAAGCGCCGGCTCTGTGCACACGCGGTGCGCCGATTTCCGGAATCGCCCGAAATTACTTTGTGAGGAAACTTCGGGCGATTCCGGAAATCACCGCACCGCGTGTGCACAGAGCCAGTGCTTTTACATTTCAACTAGCGACAGACAGGGAGAAGGACGTTCGGGGAGATTGTCGCCTGCTATTAAACGCCAGGCGACTGAATCTCCCCGAATCTCCCTGTCTGTCCCTAGCCTAAATCTGCCCATTAATCATTACTGGAAGCAAAACAAGCCTGTTTGTTTTAATTACATGTTAATTTACATGTTTTCTAGTAGACTTAAGGTATGAACATCCAAATAGTGGTAGGATCTGATATCTGGATAACCCCAGATCCCAAGCATTTTGGATAACAGATGCCATACCTGTATTCCAATGCTAATCATAATGTGTTATGAAGGTCTATGACAAGCTGCCAGAGCTGGCACCAGTACAAGGGAAGATAGTGAGGTAGGCATGAGACAAGGGCCCCAGATAAATTTTATTGACCTTTATAACCAGTAGCTTAAAAAAAAAGTAAAAAATGTTTTATTACAGTACATTTCATAATTCATAAAGTTTCTGGCTTCTGAGGAAGTGGCGTGAGCCATGAAACGCGTAAAGCATTATACCCTGACATGCGATTTTTGTATGATGATATTGCTGCATGAAAACCTTATCGATGAAACTTTTTAAAATGGATTATTAAAACAACTTTTTTACACCAACTCCGGTGCTCCGCTTTCTTGGTGCTTTTTCATGGGATTTCCTGACCCGCCGGAGGGACGGGTCGGCGTGCAGCACGGAGGTGAGTGCTTTGTAGAGAGAAGTTTATAGCTCCCCGTTCTGGACTTTTATAATTCATAAAGTTATAATATTTTGCTCATTCAAACATTTCTTGGCATTTTAAAGAAAAATATAGTCAATTTATATCTGCTACAAGACCATCTGGGTGGCTTGTAGTCTTTCCCACTGTGAGTGTGCTTTACTCCTTATTAAGAGATATATGCGTCTTTTAAAGAAGTGATATAAATAGGCTTAGATCCCTAAGATCCCCTTAAATGTGCAAATCTTGTATATACATAAGAGGAACTCTTAAGGGGGCATTATATCCTCTTTTTAACATGAGTTCAAATAATATTAAAAAAGAAAGAATCAGAGCAAATCACCCTGGTTGTATTATCTGTGATTAAGCTGGGCATCTGTTTATAATTAAAGCAAGTATCTAGTGCATGTGTAATCAAGTTTTATCTTTATATATTTGTTATTGTAAAAATTTTAAATTATATATACGGTATGTTTTATGTAAGGTTATTCGGTTCTTTGCAAGCATTATGCATATTTAAGTTGAAATATATTCTTACTCACCTGTGCAGCTATAGTTGTTGGCTGAAAGCTGAAACCCAGGATTGCACTGACAATAGTATGAACCAAACGTGTTAACACAATGATGATGACAAAATGACGATAATGCACACTCATCAATATCTGTTTAAGCAGGAAAATAGAATCAAATGCAGTTGCTGTGCATAACAAGCCTACTATCATGGAAATCTTTGTAAAACATATGTAATTGCTATCATATATTTTTGCAATCATCTTGTCAACAGATTGTTATTATTACTTTTTATTACTCATTTTGGTATTCAGGTCCTCTCCTATTCATATTGCAGTCACCAGATATATAACGTATATAACATGATTTCTATCTGGATAGAAAATTAGAGAGATAAGGAATGGGACACTAACGGGCAGATTTACTATTGGTCAACTTTGAGGGTTAATTAACCCTCAAATTCAACCATCGAATTTTGGAGCTTCTCATAGGGAAGTATAGCAATGCGATAGGTTTAATCTGGCGAACTAGGAAATCGAATAAAAAATGAAAGGGCAAGTAATTCGACCATCGAATGGTAGAATGATCAAATAGATTTTTATTCAAATCATTTGATTCGATCAAATTCTTAAAATTCGATGGTCGAAGTGGCCACAAAAACGATTCAAAAATTCAAATCGTTTTGAAAATTCGATCGAATTTCTAATCATTCACACGAATTTAGTAAATCTGCCCTTAAGAATTATAGGCACTACCAATTTCAAAAACCAAATAAACTTGTCAAGGATTTGTACTTTTGCTGGAATGAAATATCACCCCAGGACAACTTTGATATTTGAATGTAGCAGTGGACTTGTTCAAAACTATAACAAACTATTGGTATAAAAAAGGTTTAGATAAATTTGGGGTTTTATGACTGTACAAGTGGCAATAAAAAGTCATAAAAGCATATCATAAGATCAAGAAGGGACAGGTAAATAGAATAAAAACAGAGGCTTTAGGTACCTCTGCTTATAGATTTAAGGAGAGGGAAAGATGCTAAAATTTAGGAACTTTAAGAAGTGGGAATGGAAATTAAGGATGCCAAGCAGCAGTATTTTAAAGGAGAACTAAATCTGTAATAGAAAAAAAAACCCTCCCCTGGGTAGACCCCTCCCACCTCCCCCCAGCCTGCCTACCCCCCATGCAAATAACTCCTCATGCAGATTCTGGCAATGGGAGTTCACAGGTGCCATCTTCTTTCTTCTGTCTTTTTTGGAAGTAGACCAGCATTTTCGGCACATGTGCAGTAGTAGTAATTTAGTGGTCCCGAACAACTGTGCATGCGCCAAAAGTTTTTCGGAAATTTTTGTGACTTCAGAAAACTTCCGAAAAAGACAGAAGAAAGAAGATGGTGCCCGGGAACTCCAGTTGCCAGAATCTGCAGGAGGGGTAAGTAAAATAAATTAGGGGCATTTGCCCGGGGGGGGGGCAGGTAGGCTGGGGGGGAGTTAGGAGGGGGGTCTACTCAAGGGAGAGGAGGCTGTTTTTTTCTATTAAAGGTTTTGCTCTCCTTTAAATGGGTTTGATTTAAATCTGGTGAATAACTGATCAATATTGTACAGATATTTAAGAGTTTTATTAAGAAGAAACGTGCTTGAGCACATCAGGCTGACTGAGAATATCTTTAGAAATTGTTGTGGCAGTGAATGAATAAAAACCAGCTTCAAAAGAAGTGATAGATTAGATAAACAAGAACTTTAATTAGGAAATAAAGGTCAGTTGAGTAGAAGCTAAACAATAGGAGGCAGTTGATACAATGACATACGAACAGGTTTGCAATATTATAATTGGATCAAATATCAATGGGACAGAGGGTGTAGTGTAGGAGCTAATGGAAATACATATTATTTTTCTAAAATGAAGTGGTAAGCAATATCTGGTACTGTAAAGGTAATTAAATCAATGAGAATGTGAGAGTAAAACTACTGGAACACGTGTGACAGCTGCTTTAGCTGTGATAAATGGTGGTTCCCGTGTATAAGAATTATAAGCAGCTGTTGGGCATTGGGCATTATTGATGTGTCCTCCTACAGAGAACTGCAGTTGAACAAATATTATTTAGGGAAATTGTACAGTTTGTGTGTGTGTGTAATTGTGTGAAGTGAGGTTATCTGGCCTTAAAACAAAATTTAAGACAATAACAGAGAATGATGACTCTGCATTTGAAAAGAAATAAAAAATGTCTATAGTGCTGGTCTGTCCTTGTTCTCCATATTTACCTTGTTACAATGCACCACAAATTATTCAGGTTTTAGCCTGTATGCTAAACCTGACAACATATATATTTTACTGCAATCAAAATATTTCAGTGAATAAAGATGTCATAAGTAGACTATTAGCTTCTGAACAAATTGACTAATACAAAATCTGCAGTGATGGAATACTCACCAATACATTGGTCCCCTCTTCTTTGAAGTCCTCTGGGGCACTGGCAACTGAAAGAACCTCTCAGATTGGAACATACTTGATCAGGTCTGCAATTGTGGATTCCTGCAGCACATTCATCTATGTCTGCCAATGAAAATATTATAACATTTATGAATTGTGGTCCATGGCAGAAAATTTGAAAAGATTCTAAAATGGAGGTAAGGGAATCGTGCACTGAGCACACAGTAAAACGTTTACTTCTTTTTGTATGACAATAAGGGGCAAATTTATCAAATTCACATGAAGGATTCGAAATTCGATCGAATTTTCAAAAAAATTTGAATTCGAATTTTCGATTGTTTTTGAAGACCACCTTGACCATCGAATTTAGAAAATTTGATCGAATTGAATGATTAGAATAATTTGGATAAAAATCTATTCTAATATGCGACAGTCGAATAACTTCCCCTTTAAATTTTTATTCGACTGCCTAGTTCGCCAGTTTCAACCTACTAAATTGGTTTTCTTTATTTTTGATCGAATATAAAAATTTGATCGAATTGTTGAAATCGTTTGAATTGTTTAAATCGTTCGAATTGTTCGATTCGAACGATTTTATCAATCGAATATTTTCTATTTGATCGTTCGACCAATCGAATTGCGGTAAAATCCTTCTTATTTGATATCCGAATTTGAAGGATTTTAATTCCCATACAATTCCCATGGTCTAATTTGACCCTTAGTAAATCTTCCCCTAAGTCACTTGATTTTAATGACTGATTCAGTTTGGCCAGGCACTTAGATTTGTTTGAATCTGAATCCTGCTGAAAAAGACTGAATCCCAAAATGAATCCTGGATTCAGTGCATTCCTAGGATATAGTGCTTTTTAGATGTCCAGATCTTAAAGAAATATGTTTAATATGTCAAGAGATAATTAAATGAACAAAGAACAGGAGCTGGGTAGTATACAGAGATTTATTATAGGAAGAACCGTTATCTTGTATTAAAGAGGTGGTTCACCTTTGAGCTGACTTGTAGTATGTTATAGAATGGCCAAGTCTAAGCAACTTTTCATTTATTTTTTATAGTATTTTAATTGTTTGCCTTCTTCTTCTGACTCTCTCCAACTGAACTCCATCTCAAAGCAAATGCTCTGCAAGGCTACACACATACAGTATATTGTTATTGCTACCTTTTATTAACCATCTTCTATTCAGGCCTCTCCTATTCATATCTTATTAAATCAATGCATGGTTGTGGGTAACTAGGAAATACAAAACTGGGTAAATAGAAAGGCTGTGCAAAATAAACAACATTTCTAATATGCCAAAATGGATCTACAAAAGCTGAAGTTAACACAATTGTTACAACACAACTTCCACAACTTGCTTTTAAATCTGTTATATTGGCCCCTGGGCCTTGGACACTATTTTACCAGTGACAACCCTTCTTATGAATGAGAAAATGTCAAATTCCCACCCAAAGGCATTTTATATTATATTACTTTTCTAAGCACAGTGAAGCCTGATACCAAAAAGGAGAGTTTTAATTCTCCCATAAGGCTTCATGGACAAGCAAATCACTCCTTTATGTCCCTTTGGCCAACTATGCATCCAGAACCACTGGTTTATAGCACAGATTACAGCCTAATGGTTCAGAAACTTATCACTTTTGTGGAAAATAAATATTTTTTCCTGTTGAGCCCTGAAACCTTTGTTAAAGATTCGGCCGAATACTGAATCCAGATCTTCATTTGCATATGCAATTTATGGGTGGGAGGAGCGAGATAACCTCATGCTGTGGGCGTGGTTATTGTATTGTTCTTCGTTGTTTGTGTGACGCAAAGTTGCATGATATTAAGGATTTGGATTGGGTTTCGGCCAGGCACAAGGATTTTTTAGAATCTGAATCCTGCTGAAAAAGGCTGAATCCTAGTTGAATACCAAACAGAATTCTGGATTTGGTGCATCTCTAATTTTGATGGCAAGAGTTTTATTTTCTATGATTTCCTTTTGAAGACTACACAATTAATAAATCAGTTCCACTTTATATCTTCCTATTTTTTATTTTCTAAAAAAGCTGTGTGGGGTTATGCTCCCTGTGCTTATGTAATGTGCAGCTGGATTCAGGATAACATGAAAAAAGGAAAGTACCAATAACGGTTAGCACATACATATTAAAAAGGGACGAGGAAAGTCACACACTTTGCCTGAAGTAAAAAATCAGACTATAAAAAATTGTTTGCCTTTAGTACATTTATACTTAATCTAGTGTACTGTAAGTTTTTCTAGTGTAATGTATCAATTGAGTCATTTATCTGGCGTCTGCTTACATTTTTCATGTAAGAAAGTGCTGTAAAACAGCCATGGGGTTAGCACAAAACAGCAAAAGGTAACACACATCCAACGTGAAAATCATTTTTGCTGTTAAAGAGCAAATTCCTGACATTTTTCACATCTCCTTTCTGCAAATCTTTTTCTGTCCATGTACACAGAATTAATCTTGAAAAAAAGAGAAGAAAAAATGTGTATTGGATTTAACTACAGCCAGGTGCGATTTTTACAACTGTGTGTGCCAGAATTAAAAGGAAAACCAGGCTTTAAAGTTGTCAGGTGCATGTTTTCTAAAAATATATATTTCACTTTAACTTTCTTATCTAGGCATCCTGACAAATAAGGGTTGGTCATGGGGAGTGAAACCAGAGTATGCAATGAAAATGCTTGCTTTTATCTTGGCTTTATGAAATAGCAGCTGCTTTATACTAATACAGTATAATACTTTCATATTGAAAAATCTACCAAAATGTAAGACATTGCATCTAAAGGAACACCTTAGATCTCATTGTAATAAACAGTTAATGAATACAAACGAAGTATGTTTTGTTAAAGTAATTATGCTTTGGGGATCCTATTTTGCTGATCCGTTTTGGGATCCGTTATCTAGAAACCTGTTATCCAGACAGCTCTGAATTACAGAAAGGTTGTCTCCCGTAGACTCCATTTTATCCAAATAATCCTGATTTTTAACATTTCCATTTTCTCTGTAATAATAAAATAGTAGCTTGTACTTGATCCCAACTAGGATATAATTAATCCTTTTTGGAAGCAAAATCAGTCTATTGGGTTTATCAAGGGTTGAATTTTGAATCCATGTGAGTTTTTTAAACTCCCTTAAATTTGAATATATTCGAAATTAAACTGGGGGGGGGGGTTTAATAAAAAAAATATAACTCTGCCTAACTTTACTGACCCAAAGACTCAATTCAAATTCAATTAAAATTCTACCAAACTCAATTGTCAGGAAGGCTGTAAACATCTCCAAATTGATCACTCTGTTTCTCCCATTGACTTAAACAGCAATTCTGCAGGTTTTAGGTGACGTATAGTCAAATTCGAATTCTTAAGGGGACAGAGTTTGATGAAGCGCTAAAATTTTATTCATATATGTTTAAAAAAAACTTGATTCGAGTTTGGATAGTTCTTTAGTCAAATTTGAGAGTTTTGACCGTAAAAAAAATAAAAATTGTAAATTTTCAATTTGAAACTCTTAATAAATCTGCCACCTAAAAGGTGAAGTAAAGTCTAAACTAGAACAAGGCTAAAAATGCAGTATTTTGTATGCTAAACATAAACATGAACTGCACCACAAGCCTAATAAAAGCAATGATTTATGCTTTGTTCAGAGGGGGTCACCATCTTGCAACTTTGTTAAACATCTTTGCAAGACCAAGACTGTGCACATGCTCAGTGTGATCTAGGCTGCTTAGGGATCGTCGTAAATGATAAAAACAGCAAATAATATCTGCCAGAAGCCGACAGAGCAAGACTGATAATAATCAGAATATACAGACTGCACTGGGCCCTGTGTTGTCATGTCATCTAATGTGGATTTTATAGTTTTTGTATTGTTCATTGCAAACTTTCTCCAACTCTGCAAAACTGGTGGCTGCAGCAAAATAATCCTCCAAGTAGAATCCCAGTTTATTTGCTTAAATCTGGCTCCGTGATCTTTGTCCCTGCAGCTGCAGTTGGAAGCAGTAAAGGGGATGTAAAGGCAAAAATAAAATCCAATTCAAATCTCTACACAGTTGGCGACTACTCTACAGGGAAACAAACAAAATCGCTTGAGTTCTGCATGGCCAGGAAGTAAGGCGGGGGCTCCCCCTGCTGTTCATCATTATGATTGTTCACCTGCAGAGCAGTTAGGAACCATCTGACTATTACTTTCCAAAGCAGTCAGAGCAAGTAAATGACTTGAGTATTTCACTGTATACAGTCAGGTTTCTTATAAAAAAAAAGTTTAACATTTTTAATTAAAGTATATTGGAGATAGGGTTCTTTTTCATTAAAGAAAGTAAAAATGGGATTTTGGTTTTTTTTGCCTTTACATGCCCTTCAATGTCTACATGATTTTTTGGTAGACTTAAGAGATGAAGATCCAAAACAGGTGTTATACTTATATATGAAAGATTCTTTCTTCCACAATTTTTCATAAACAGAAAGAGCACATTCCAAAAGAATAAGCAATCATAGCTTGTTCCATTTATATATATAAAACAAACACAGATATGTCAATGTACAAAATACGAAATGAATATAAACCTTACTTATAATTTTGCTTTAAGCACACTTTGAGACTAACACAAAACACCCCAGCACACAAGTAAATAAAACTAAGAAGTAGGTTCATATGCAACAAATGTCACTTGCACCTAAGCAAGTGGTGCTAGCAAGAGAACAGTAAGCATGACAAAAAGATGAAGGTGTGTGGAAGGGGGTTCTTTTTACATTAAAGGGGTTGTTCACCTTTGATTTAACTTTTAGTATAATGTAGAGAGTGATATTCTGAGACAATTTGCAATTGATTTTAATTTTTTAATTGTTTGTGGTTTTATAGTTATTATCTTTTTATTCAGCAGCTCTCTAGTTTGCAGTGTCAGCTATTTGGTTTCTAGGGTACAAATTCCCCTAGCAACCCTGCATTGATTTGAATATGGAATATGAATAGGAGATGGACTGAATAGAATGATAAGTAATAAAAAGTGGAAATAACAATACATGTGTAGCCTTACAGAGAATTTGATTTTAGATGGTGTCAGTGACCCCCATTTGAAAGCTGCAAAGAAACAGAAGAATACTGCAAATCATTAAAAAACTATGAAAAATAAATAATGAAGACCAATTGAAAAGTTTCTTAGAATTGGCCCTTCTACGATATACTAAAAGTTAACTTGAAGGTGAACCACCCCTTTAAACAAATATTTATTCCACAAATGAAATTCCTAGTGTCACTGTATGAATGGGAACTGAAAACCTGGGCAATATAAAAACGGGTGCAAAGTTTGCTCTACTTTGAGTAACCAACAACATGTTTTCTTTCAAACAACAGATTAGTAAATATCCTTTATTTGATATGGGTTATTGGACCTGGCATAAATCTTGCTCCTGTCCCTTATAACCTGTAAATGTCAGCCATAATCTCTGGCAGATCTCTGGGAGATTAATATTTATATTCAGGACATATGCTTGTGGCATTAGTTCAGAGATACATGAGGTGTTTGTAATGTTTTGTAAAGACTTAGAAGCTAGGAAACAAAGTGAAAATTCTCTCTTGGAACATCTGTTGGTGGCTTTTTAAACTAAAAAAGATACTTGCAGTAGAAAACTGAAGAAACCCTCAGATTCAAAGAAACATTGTTGTTTGAGGATAAACATTATAAATGGCAGTTTTATTAATAATTAGCAGTTTTATCACTCTAAATTCAAAACAAGAAAAACTCATTGCTACTCCTAAAATAATGGGGTGTGTATAGAACCTACAGTGTATGTATGTATAACTATAGATATAGCGTCCTTTCTCTAAAAACCTGTTGTCTTCAAAGCCATCTCACACAGAGTCAGTTTTAAACAAATAATTCATATTTTTTCCTCTTTAATAATAAAACAGTACCCTGTACTTAATGATAACTAATCAGCATGAATCCATTTTGGTGGCAAGACAGTCCTATTGTTATCCATAAACCCGTTTTTCAGAATGCTCCAAGTTATGGAAAAGCCATCTACCATAGACTCAATTTAATCCATATAATTCAAATTTTTTAAAATGATTTCCTCTTATATTACTAAATTCCTTTGTAATAATAAAACAAAGAAAGTTGATCCAGATAGCTAAAAAAAAACAACCAAGAATTCCAATTCCACATAATATAACGTGTTCAGATCTAAGAAATAAGATCTTTTGGGTTTTCTCAAATGATGTAATGTCTGACACTTTTGCGCATTGTAGTGAGCTTTAAATCATAAATAATTATCCCTTTTCGGGGTAGGATTAGCCTATCAAACCAGCAAGTGGATTCTACAGTGCCTTTGGCCATTTGCCTTTTCTCCCCTGCTTTCTTACAAAAACTTTCATGACTGTTCTAGTCAAACATTTCCTTGTGTGGCCTCATCATCCAAGTCCAGCAATGTGCCTGTAACTGTTATTAGGTTATTTTGCAAATCCCCATAATTCTGCAGTTCTAGAGTAGAAAGGAAGCGAAAGAGAGGCTGTTCTAATTATAGATAGCCACCTGTTTTACAGAGTTTCTAAAGAAGGCGAGCCTGAGTCTATTGCTGAGACTACAGTGAAAACCAGAAGTGCTGCTCATAAATTTAAAGGGGACATAAAACTTCCATAAAACTCTACTATCTATGCACTATAAGTCTCCAGTAGGCATAAAAAAACGTATTTACAAATGCAAAAAGTTTTTTCTAACAAGAGCACTATGAAGTGAATGTGAGAATGTGAATGCCCACTGTAAGCACATGGGAAGGTGGGAGTTTCAGGGTTTTCCCCCCCTCTCTCCGGTGGAATGGCGCAGCTGTAAAGCAAACTCACTCTTTGATCTTCAGTGTCTCTCCTGCGAAGAATCTGCACTCTCCTTCTCTATTACATAAATTCATACTATAGTTATATTTGATATGGAATTAAAAAAAATTTTGCCACTTTGAATGAGGAATGGTGTATACATTATTTTTACATTATTTTGCTAAACCCCTGGCTGTTTTATGATAGGAAATTAAGCAAGGGTTAATTTCATGGAGCCTGCTTAATCAGAGGCTGGCTATTTGTTTACAATAAAGTTGTTTTTTTTGGAATTCAGTTTCACTTAACCAGTTGCAACTAAGCACCACCATTGCGTGTGTCTGTAGTTATTTCAGTTTCTGCGTTGGTCTTGGTAAGTATACAACCTACCTTTCCTACGTCAGTCATCTCACATTTATATAACAGTGACATAATATGTATTGACTTGCAACAGAAGGATTGTAGTTGTTTGGGTGAATTTTTATACATTTATTATTGCTGAAATTAGGAAAAATTTTCTAATTGCACTTGAAAATATATGTTACATTCCAATAGGGATGATTGCTGGATATACACAGACCAGGCAGACATCTCATTGTTCTATCTGGCCCAGGAGAGCTGAGAAAACACTTGAAAATTCAAATTAAATTGGGTAAATATGCTTTTCTATTCCAAACTACCTGCGACTGCAAATCTAAGCTCAAGTGAATGTGTCCTCAACGCTTGCATTTTGCAGCATCTTATTTCCAATATGTATTTAGGTACATAGAAAAAACACTGTTAATATGAATGTTGACGTTATTCTGAACAGTTTGATACCCAATGTGCATAGGAGTACAAAACTATGCTCCCCGCTGGGACCCCAAAATTTAATTTTCCACATGATTTTTTAATGTGAAAAAACAAGTAACCAAGAACAATGCAAAATGATATAACACTACTAAGAAGCCAATAAACCCAAAGCAATAATGCTAATTTTTCACATGGAGAAATCATTGAGCAAGCAGGATAGATTCAATACCAACTCTATAATTATTTCATTCTGCTGTTGGCAATGCATTGATGTTGGAAATGATAATCCTCCTTTAAGGAAAACCATACACAAAAATGAATACTTAAGAAAAAGATAGTATACATCATATTAAGGGGGTATTTATTAAAGTCAAATTGCCAAAAACTCTCATTATTATTATAAAAAACTAATTTTTAGTTGGAAAAAAAACTCAAAATCTTCAAGATTTATTATACTCTGAGGATGGAAAAAGTCAGAATCTGAAAATCTGGCATCTCTTACCTATGAAGGTTGTATATAAGTCAGTGGGAGAGGTCCCTAGCTTATTTGGAATTTTGGATTTAGAATTTTTGGAATCAGTAACTTTTGCCTTTTGAAATGTTTTGCCTTGAGCTACCATTTTATATTTTCTGTGCTGCTTCAGAGATCATCTGACCAGAAATACAGCAGCTTTAATGGTAACACGAAGTGTGAGAAAAAAACAGAATGTTAATTGTCTCATGTGACTTAACATGTATAGTTTGTTTAGTTTGTTTGTGTGCACCATCAGGCCCGGACTGGCAATCTGTGGGTTCGGGCAAATGCCCGATGGGCTGCTTGCTGCTCATCTAAAATGCTAATTAGATTTGTATTTCATATGTTAATGAGCTCATCACTTTAGAAATGTAAATGAGCTGTCCATAATAGCCAGCCACAGCTAAGCCAATGCCTGCATATGTTGGGGGCAGATTTACTAAGGGTCGAATTTCGAATGGCAAAAAAATTTGAAATTCGACCAGGGAATAGTGTGGAATTAAAAAAAAATTGAATTTTTTTTTTTGCAATTCGATCGATCGAATGATCGAATAGGGAAATTCGTCGAATTCGAATCGAATTTTCGATCGATTTTTAAACGATCGATCGAATTTTTCCTATTCAATCTTAGGCAATGATCCCCATTTCGGGAAGGTTTAATCTGGGGAACTAGGTGATCAAATTTAAATTTAAAGGGGAAGTATTCAACCATCGAATTTTCGAATATTCAAATAAAATTAAATTCGAATATTCAAATCATTCGAATTCAAATATTCGATGGTTGAATTTGCCTAATTTGCATATTCAAAATTAGAATTCGAATTTTTTTGAAAATTCGATCAAATATTGGAATCCTTCATGTGAATACATGTGAATTTAGTAAATCTGCCTATTAGTGTTCATGTCAGTACTGCCATATGGGAGGAGGAACCAGGAATTCTGACCAACTTCAGTGAGTAATATTAGAGTTGCTTGCTATATTCCCAATCCCTTATGCTTATGATAGGTATGTTGGCAACAGGAGGATCCGTGATCAGAACAGTCACTTCAGCCTGTATATGGAACACTGTGATATGTAGCATTAATTGCACGAGACAGACTAGTCTACTCATGTATGTCACACTTTGGCCCTGTGCTACACATGGTTATTAAAGTGGACTCGTCACCCAGACACAAAAATCTGTATAATAAAAGTCCTTTTCAAATTAAACATGAAATCCAATTTCACATTTTTATTAAAGCATTCATAGCTGTTTTAGGCTCATTTAAAAATCTCAGCTGTCAATCAAATATTGTCTGCCCCTCCTCTATGCCTTAGGCATAGGGCAGATAATTACTTTCACTTTCCATTCAGCACTTCCTACATGTCACTGCTCCCCACACATTCCCCCAGTTCTCTTAACCATTTAATTGTGTAGCCAGGACATGGGGATAGACATCGGGTCCCCCATTCTGGTGCACAAACAAGATTCTGAGATGATACAAGGCTTGCCTTAATAACAGTGTCCACAAAATGGCTCCTGCCTGCTTGCTATAATTATGAATTCCCAGACTGAAGGAAACAAGGTTAAAATAATTTATATAGTGTAATTAATGTTCATTTTGCTTGACCAATGTGATCAAATAGGATTTTGAATATTTTTTTGGGGTGACGGGTCCACATTAAAGTCCTCATCTGCCAGGGTACATGGTCTAGCTGGGGGAACATAAAGGCAGTGGAGTAACTACTCCCTGGTGGGCCTCGGTACAGGATGGGCACCTGGGCCCCCATGTGGGGCCCTTACCTCTATAAATCGCATGCTGGAGTGTTGATGGCATATGTGCTGTTAAATTTCCCCCTAGATAACCGCCTGCCATAACCATTTTTGTGGCTCAAAGGGGTGGGGGCCCTGGTGCAATTGCACCCCCTGCACCCCTGGTAGTTACACCACTACACAAAGGAAAATGTAGAATATAATGTAAGTATAGGGTCACTAATCAATCAGATAGAATAGTTGTGATAGAAACTAGGGTGAGATATTTGTTGCAAGGGCCAGTTCCAACACATAGGGTGTATAATATTCCTGGGGATTATATATCATGCTTTGCATGCATGGGAATACATGGGCTGCTTTGATGCTTTTGCCAGGGCTGCTTTTTCCTCCCAGTCCGGCCCTGTGAAGTATGAATGGTAGTATCCCAGGGGGCGGCCCTTATTTCTTAGAATAGCAAATTTTCTCTTTAGGGTTACCCAATGGCACATACTACTAAAAAAGTATATTTTTATGAAAATGGTTTATTTAGATGAAGCAGGGTTTTACAGAGGAGCTGTTTTATGTAATATTTTTTTTTATAGAGACTACAGTGTTTGGGGGGTATAGTTTCTCTTTAAGCCTTCATTATTATATATGGTCATAAAACATCTCAACAGCTCCTAATGTCCTTGCATCTTAGAATAGGAAGTATATTTTTCCATAGACAGGTTCTTGTGTATAATAATGTATACATATGTACTGTAGTCTCTTTCCAAAATGTGGTAAAATATTTCAGTTGAAATAGCTTTTTTTTATTGGTTATAATGTAAGTACTAATTCCATTGGCAAGATTACTTGCATGCAGAGATTTTTAGAGCACTATCGCTTCTATTTCTATTTCTGTGCGGGCAACATGAAAACTGATGTGTTTATAACTGTTTGTCAGATGTTAACAAATTTAACTGTCAGAAAAATAAACTCTTACGCTTTTCCTGAGGTTTTTCAAAGCAGTATTTTTTTGCCAAGGGTAAATTTTTAAAAATGGCTTTATGACTCAGTGCACAAATATCCTATGTGAGCCTCCATTGGATTCATTACTTGGGTTCTCCTGTTTTATGGCATGTACAGGCAGTTCAAATGATATACCTTAAGTTCTTTAGTTTTGTGATCTTAAAGCAAAACAATTAAACATCTGAAATGTTTAGTAATCATTATTGGCAAAGGTTGTGCTACTGGACTTTTATTTGAGGTATTATAAATCACATCCTCTGGTATAAACCAAGCAATGTCTTACAGTAAACTAGTGCCCCCTAACAAATCCATATGTAGCAGTAATCCTGGTAATCTTGAAGAAGCCTTGGCTTAAAGTGGACCTGTCACCCAGACATAAAAATATGTATAATAAAAGTCCTTTTTCATGTTGAACATGAAGTCCAAATTCTTTCTTTTTTATTTAAACATTCATAGCTGTTGTAAATACATTTAAAAATCTCAGCTGTCAATCAAATATTGTCTGCCCCTCCTCTAGGCATAGAGGCATGGCAGGCAATTACTTTCACTTTCCATTCGGTACTTACTAAATGTCACTGCTCTCCACACATTCCCCCTCTCTCTTTACCATTTAATTGTGTATCCAGTGCATGGGGATAGGCATCAGGTCCCCCCATTCTGGTGCAAGCAAGATTTTGAGATAATACAAGGCGTACCTGCCTGCTTGCTATACCCAGACAGAAGGAAACAAGGCTCAAATAATTTTTACAGTGTAATTAAAGTTTTTTTTTCTTGACTTACGTGATAATTTTTTTGGGTGACGGGTCCCGTTTACATGGACTGCAGATACTTCATTTTGAATCCTTCATTTTGAATCCTTCATTTTGAATTTGGACAATGAGATAACCTCTAGATATATCTAAATACAACACTGGGGTATAGCCAGTAGATATTGTAATTTGTAACATAGTCCCTGCATCGCAATTCCAATGAATATTTTCTAAAGTGTCACAAAACCCACATTGACTTCATGCTGCTCTCTAGGGGGTGGTACTTGTGTTGTGTTTTGATAGCCAAGGATGAGTAGAGTATAACAGTGCTTTATTAGCAGGCTCATGCAGCCATTACACAACAGAAACATAAACTCTTAAGCACTATAGACAGTCATGTGTATTTACAGTATAACTCATGTGCACAGTGCCATCTACAGGCCATTTGTATAAACACCACAACTTGTATCATGATTTGACCTACCGCACACATGACAACAGTAAACACTATACCAGAAAGAGCAGCAAACCTCATAGCAATTATCATGTTTCCATATCTAAAACTTAATTATGTTCATACGTATGTTTGCTGTTGTTTACGGATACAAGCCTCAATTTATACTATTTATGTCCATGTCCATGAATACCATGCTGGTCCCACAACACTTCTCATTTAATATCATCATCACAAAGTGCCAAATGAACACACTTGGTGTGGTTGCAGGTATATTATAAATCATCCCAGAAACAGATGTATTAAAAGGCACTGACTGATTTCAATGATTGATGATTTTCATTGCTTAGATGTGCTTGATGCTTGGGATAGACATGGTCAGCTTCAGCTCTCATTAATCTGGCCACAGTTGCTCTGAGTTCCCCATCAGCTTCTCTATATAATCCCAAATTTACAGCTCATTTACTAATGGTCCTAATTTAAGTCTGCTTGTACAAAGACATGTGCTCCATGTACTCTTCCCATCCTCCCTATTGCTTTGTGTGTTTATACCCTCCTTGCCACCACTTCCACGATCTGTGTGCTTCTCCCATCTCCATAGAACTTTCTTTATTTCCGTTCCCTCTCCTTTCTCCCTCCACTTTCCCAATCTCTGTGTCCTTTCCCTTCCATATGTCTGTGTGTTCTAATTTCAACTCCCTGCTCCTTCCAAGATTCTGCACGCTTTTCTGTCTCCACCCATTCAATGAGTGTTCCCTTAGGATGATTGGCGTGAGCAGTATTTAAAACTAAGGTGGATGGAAGCTGGGACACAATGTGAATTAATTTTATTAAGGCTAAACAGGGTGAAATATTATTAACATATATTAAATAGCTCAACAATGAGCAAGGCTTAATGCTTATCTCCACAAGGGAGACTTGTACCTAACACTTGCCTTGACTCGGAGGTAAGTACTGGGCTTCTTTTGTGTGTTGCTGTTTGCTTGCTGTTTCACCAATACAACTGTTGCAATTATGCTGTAATTATTTAAAGGAATGTTATTTTGCAAGTAAAATATAGAGAATTGCACTCCTTTAGTAAATTATTCCTAAATGTATATAGGCTAGCAGTACATTTCAGAATTGACTCTGGAGAAGGCACAGTGTTAGATTAATATCTAAGGAAATAAAGGGATCTACCAAACAGAATCAGGTGTTCAAGAAATATTGTAAATAAGGATTTATTGGTAATTCATCGCTTGGCGGAATACATTATTCAGTTTCGCACTCCCTGTTTTAAAAAATGATTGCATTCTAAGAATGGACTGTTCACGTATGAGACATGGGACTCTTGAAATGAGAGCCTGTAACTTGTTTTGCAGCAGGAAGAGAGACTTTATTTTAGGGGTAAAAACTACAGAAATCAGGGATGCTCAAACTTTGGGCCATGAGCTGTCATCAAACTATAACTCTAACAGCCCAATTACAGTCTCAAACTGTTGGGTTGATGCTTAATGTTGCAGTTCCACAGCTAAAGGGCTTCGGGATGCATATCTTTAAATGGTATGATCCCCGTACATTTACATTTGGACGCCTATTAGTGTAAAATTATGCTGGGGTGGACATTCCTATTAATTCATATAACGTATGTAGTGTAGAATGTAAGGTTATACATTAGTGCAGGTGTAGGCTAACAATATATTTTGCATGATTCTTGCGCACTTCCATTACTTGTTTCCTTTGGATGCCTTTTAACTCCTGAAATTCTTCTAAGGTCAATGGCACACTCCATCAGAAAGGCCCTGTCACCTGTAAAATATTAATGCTACTGAATGAGATGTGATACACACTAAGCAGCGACAGATAGGCCTCCTTTAAGAAAACATGACTATTTTTTAATGGATGACCACCCATGTACCATTAGAATAACCAGTGACTGGGGCATCAAGGCCCTCCAAAGAAGTTGATATCAAGGATATACTAACCATTAGCAATCCCTACACATGTATGAGGTCCATTGTTCCAACTTTAATTCTCAAAATAGCCAAAAAAGGCACCATTTTTCAAATAATTATGTCTGCTAGATTAGTAAATTACAGTTCTGTGTAAACTACTGGAGATATTAAAAATATTATTCTATTGAATACCAGATTCAGGACCAGGGCCGGATTTGTGGCAAGGCCACAGAAGCCCGGGCCTAGGGCGGCATGCCACCCAGCCGCATTCTAAAAAGCGATAATCACCAGCTCTCTGGTGCATGCATGCGAAAATTGGCAGCTGCTAGGGCCCTGTGGCGCAACGACGGCAAGAGCTGAGCAAGAACCTGTGGCGGCAAAGCAGCCTTGGGGAGTTGAAGAAAGGAATCCGGGCCTGTTCAGGACTAGTACGATGTGGGCAGTTGTGTTTTTCTTTGCATTTGTGTGTTAATAATGTCCAGAAAGCGGGAAGGGCCAACTGGGAATTTTCAGTCAGTCTGACCCTGAGCCAAACAAACATTTTTCGATTCACAGGGCACTTTCAGATTGCCTGAACTCTGAAATTGTCAATAATTTTTGTCTATAAACTTTCAACTGTGCTTCAGGTAAAAGATGCTCTGCTACTCCATGAGCAAACATTGATCTAGACCAGCAGGCACATTCTGCTAAAGAAAGATGCTTTAAATGGCATAAATTTTATTTTTCTTTTAACATAGCAGTAATCGGTACTGCCAAACAATGTGTTAAGTCTAGTTTCCTCTATATAGACTATAAAGTTAATAGATAGTGGTGTAACTAGATGTTACTGGACTCCACTACAAACTCAATTCAGAGTAAATAGACATTGCTTTTTAAAGGAACAGTTCAGGGTAAAAATAAAAACTGGGTAAATAGATAGGCTGTGCAAAAAAGAAATGTTTCTAATATAGTTAGTTAGCCAAAAATGTAATGTATAAAAGCTGGAGTGAGTGGATGTCTCACATAACAGAATACAACACAACATCCTGCTTTTCAGCTCTCTAAATCTGAGTAAGTCAGCGACTTGAGGGGGGGCCACATGGGACATAACTGTTCAGTGAGTTTGCAATTGATCCTCAGCATTCAGCTCAGATTCAAAAGCAACAGTCATGACCAATGTAGCCCTCCCTCAAGTCACTGATTGGTTACTGCCTGGTAACCAGGGTAACCAGTCAGTGTAAACAAAAGAGAGCTGAAAAGCAAGAGGTAGTGTTATGTTAGACTTACAGTCACTCCAGCCTTTTACATACACCTTCTTTATTACAGTTCACAGGACTGGTATGTTACTGTATGCCTTGGTAATTTGGTAAAACTATAAGAGTCAATGCTATCCCTAAAACTCATGGTTCCCCTACAGTGCACATTTTTTTAGGGCTATTTCACATGGGTATTTTCGGATCAAAAAAAACACAAAAGATACAGTTGACTGAAATAATTGTTTCATCCTTAGGGTTAAAGCAGAGGTCTAACCCATGTTAGTGCAATTTAGTTAAAAAATAAGTACCCTGCTTAATCCTATAAACTTAACTGGTCGCTAAGATCAACTATTATTACACCTTTCTCCTCCCCCAATTAATTGGATTAATTAAATGGGATTAAAAATAAATAGATAGCTATGCAATTGCACAATGAGAAACACCAGTGGTTATCAGTTTAATTAAACAAATCACTCAATTAATTATTCTATTATTAAAGTGCATTGCAAAAATTTTTAATTAATCTTTAATAATCTAAATAAATTAATTAAAAGGAATTGATTGACCACAACCCATAATTATTATCATTGAGTAAAAAGATCCGCTAACAGGGTTTAAACTTATCTGGATAAAGTGCAGCAGGGTTTCATCACAGAATTAAATTCATGGATTTAAAACACTAAAAGGATTCCAAACAGTTATGAAAATAAGTGATTAATTAAACCTTAGGGGCAGATTTACTAATGGTCGAATTTCGAATAGAAAAAAATTAGAAATTGGACCATCAATTTTTTTTTGGGGGGGGCCATTTTCAATCAAAAATTGACCTATTTCGATCAAATAGATCCGTTTTTTATTGAATAAAAATAATTTGAATCGTTCAAATGCATTGTTCAATTTTTTTTTTTTTAAAAAAAACTTCGATTTTCCAGGACTTACAAAAATTTTCGGGAAAGCTTCCATGAGGTCCCCCATAAGATACAATGGCTATTTGGCAGCTTTAAGGTGGCGAATTGTCGAAGTTTTTTAAAGAGACAGTACTTACAAATTCGAATTTTCTGTTTTTTTCAATTCAAATCTAATTTTGGGCTATTCTAATTTGCTAAATTCTCTTTGACCCTTAGTAAATGTGCCCCTTAGTGATAGAAAGTGCAGTGCCAATAAATAATAATTCATTTCTCATCCCAAATTGATTATGATGGTGTAATTAATTAGGAGTGACCATTAAATATTAGGATAAATACAAATTCATACTGCTCAAGTTCATGAAATAATATTAGAGAAAAGGAAATAATAGAGGGTGGAGTTGTCCCAAAACTGCTACCTAATGATTTCTATCCCTGGGACACCACAAAGGTGGAGCAGGCAGAGTAACTGGGACTGAGGTCTCAAATTTTAACTAAGTCCTAAGCTGTAGAGGACTATCTAAACCACAAATCCACAGCCTCTTGAGACTGTAATAGAGAAAGAGAATGAGAGAGATAAGTGTGAGCTGAGCAGCCAACTAATGATTCACCACACCATTATGGTTATATGGATTTAGTTCAAAAGTTGAATTACACAATTAAAAGCAGAGTAACGCCGACTTGCGTTTCACAATAAAGAGCTTTGTCAAGGCGTTTGAGATTATTTTCCTGGACTCGTGGTTTAAATCACTTCCATGTACTGTATCAGCACAGAACTATCGCAGGAACTCGCGGACAACACAGTGCCCTTCTCTGGCACAGTCTTCATGGGCATTTTTGGTAGCCACTACTGGGTCGTAGAGATCAAAATGGGATAAATGTGCCTTCCCACTCACTGCATTAGATGGGCTGTGAATAACCACTTAATCTGCAAATCAAGTAAAGAGAATGAAAGGTAGACGCAGAACTTTTCGCTGCAACTTTCAAGTGCTTTATTCTGAACACGACATGTTTCGAGCTGTGCTCTTTTTCAAGTGGTAACACAAAGTTTCCTCCACAATACTTTCAACTATTAGCTCCACTTAATCTACATTTGCCCCTTCTCTACCATCATGTATAAAACATATCTTATTGTATTGCCACTGTATTGTTACTGGGCACTACAGTTTCCTTAATTCTCTTAATAATTCATCAACATCTCCCTTCTTTCACAAAAATATTATGCCTTTTCCCAATTCACCAACTGTCTTCTGTTTTTCTCTCTTAGTTCACAAGCATCTCTCTCTCTCTTCTGATTGCACCAACCCCTTATCAAGACTACAGGGCCTTCAGGACTAGGTAGTAGTGACCCAAGAGGAAGCAAGTACTGGCGAATAGGCAGAATAAGCAGGAGTGGTCGAGAGGAACAGGCAAGTTCAATAGTATGGTAACAAAAGGGTTAAGCAGAGTCCAAGTTCAGACACATTTCAGGGCAGTAAGCATTTAGAATAATGAAAAAAAAAACCAACAGGTCAGAAGTCAATTAACAGAATGTTAGGAACAACAAAATATGCTCAATGTACTAGTATGGTCCAGGCAAAAGTATTGGTGTCAGTGGGGCCTATAAATAAGGAAATTGGTGTGTAACTTAACCACCCTATAATTAATATGCACCCCTTTCACTGTCACTCTCCTATATGTGCCATCATTATCCTTTCATTATCATACATAAGCATCTGTATTTCCCTTTATCTCCCAAGTATGCCAATACACTGTTTCCCTAATTATAAATCCAACAATACAGTCCACTCCCCACACCAACAAGATCCCAAGAATTTTAGATAACAGAATACCTGTGCCAGGAACAAAAATACCCCTAACAGTAAGATGACTCCAGATAAACAATCCAACACCAAAGTACACATTCAGACTAAGGCCAGATTTGGTTGAATGTTTATTTGTTGGCATAGATACTGCTCTATCTAGATGAAAGTTATAGCAATTACATTTTCATGCATCTGTAACTCTGTTATGAGCTAAATGGGGTGGCTTTGTGTATCCAAAATAAACTATTAAACTTCAGTAGCAACTGCACTTTCTATGGTGATGAAAATGAAAGCATTTTTCTTATTATATAGAGAATTTCTTAGCCAAGACAAACAGTAGTAGTAGTTCTTACTTACGGGTATATATTCAAGTAGAAAAAGACTTTAATTCACACAGTACACTACCTCATACTGTCTATTTAAGGTAAAACAAACTTATGATAAGTTGCAGCATTTGGTTTATATTGAAGTAGAGAACTGTTTGACCTGGTGAGAGAGCACTTCTTAAAAGCTCCTACAAAAATCACTTCAGTGGTTTAGAAAATGTATTTCCTAAATAAAAAGAAGGCATGAAGTGGTTTTAATACGATCCCTATGTAGATTTCCATTTATTTATAGCCAAAGAAAATATGTAGTGTTTACATGGTCAGCTTTAAATTCTGCAGTGCTCAGAAGGGAGTGGACAACAGTACCAAAACAGAAGGCCCTTTACATTAGTGTTCAACATGATGTCAGTAAGAGTGCAGAGTTACAGCCCTCCTGAGTCAGTTATTATTTTTAAAGTAGGTCCCACAATATCATGCTGATTGTAAAAAATAATTTAATGCCGCTGGAGTGGAAAAAAAATGTCATACATCTGTGGGTAATTACTCGGAGAGCACATCATGTTTTGATTAGCTGCGTAATATAATAAACCCTAAGTGTGACTCTTGCTACATGCGTGCTTGCGTTTATTTCCCCAAATGTGTAACACCTTTATCAAATAAAATAATGAAATGCTGGGCTTGAAATAATGGGCTGAGATGCTTTTCATAAACCTTCTCTGGTTCTTCCTAAGTGATTGGGAATACAATGTGCAACTTAAAGGGCAAGTGTCGCCTCATCTGACAAATAAATAGGGTTTATGCCCGATTATTATCAGGAATTTGCCATTTCTTAGACACGCTTCTTTGACTAATATCTAACACACTGAAAATACCAATGCTCACCAAAATATTTTAAGTAGCTGCCTGTAGGCTGCTATAGAACATTACTTCAAGCAATGCTTTAACTTTATTTTAATCTGCTCTAAACACTCTACAACAGGGGTCCCCAACCTTTTCTACCTGTGAGGAACATTCCGATGTAAAAGGAGTTGGGAGCAACAGAAGCATGAAAACGTTCCCGGAGGTACCAAATAAGGATTGTGATTGACCATTTAGTAGCCTCCATGAAGACTGACAGTCTACAGGGGCCTCTGTTTGGCAGTGCACCTAGTTTTTATACAACAAAAATTTGTCTCCAAGCCTGAAATTCAAAAATAAGCACCTGCTTTGAGGCCATGGGGTGCAACATCCAAGGGGTCAGAGAGCAACATGTTGCTCATGAGCCACTGGTTTGGAAACACTGGTCTACAGCATAAAAGTGTCATATTTGCCCTTAAATGCAGGTATGGGTTCTGTAATCCACAAACCCGTTATTACTGCAAAGCCATCTTCCATAGATTTATATTTCCAAATAATTCAGATTTTCAAAAATGATTCCCTTTTCCTCTTTAATAATAGAACAGTCCCTTGTACGTGATCCAAACTATGACATAACCAATCCTTACTGGAAGCAAAACAAGCCTTTTGGGTTTATTTAATGTTTAAATGAATTTCTAGTAGACTTAAGGTATGAAGAGCCAAATTACAGAAATATCACTTATATGGGAAAACCCCAGGTCCCCCCAATTGTTCTGGATAACAGGTCTAGTGCCTGCATCTGGCCCAGTCTTGGCACTTACTGGACAATGCCCAAACTTTTGTGAACTTTTGCTATCCTATTTGTACCTGTATGTTATTCACCCACAGGGGTGTAACTACAGAGAAAGCAGACTATGTGGCTGAAGGGGGGCAGGAATTATAGAGGGCCCCATGAAGGCCTAATTAATAAGCAATATGAACATATTTTGGCAAAACAGGACAAACCCTGGATATGTTTGGGGTCCTAAAATTAATTTGCTGTGGGGCCCAGTAGCATGTAGTTGCACCACTGTCCACCCACTTAGATTGTAAGCTCTTTGGGGCAGGGACCTCCTTTCTACTGTGTCAAATCAAATCTCCCTTTCAGACTGTTTGTATGGCACAAGCCATCTCGATGTATGAATAATTGTATCATTGGTTCATAAATGAAGGCATGGTTTCATTATATACAAAATATATTCTACTACAAAATATAATTCTTTGTTCTACGAATTCTTAAATGATGCTTGCATGAAGCATTGCAGTACTCATAGAGATTGTAATGTGTTGAATGAATGCAAACAGTAGATTAAACTAGTTTACTAGTTTGGCAAAACAAAGCTGTCCACTATACTCACAGTTTTCTCTGTAAATAAACATTTTTCAGGGGGTAATTAGGATCGTATGGAAAGTGATGTCACCTGCTGTACTTTGCTACACATGGAAACTCTGTTCAATCTGTTCGGCACATGAGGCTTTGCATGTAGAATGGAGCAAACTGTTGAATTGGTGTATTGTGAAAATGGTTTGTAGACTCATAAAGAGAAATGAACTGTGGAAACATTGCTGATTTGGATCAGTGCTTGGCACATATTGATGACCTCCTCAGTATGGCCTTACACTCCCAGATATCCTCCTTCTTGGTGCACAGTGATGGGGGAATCGCAACCCCCGTAGCACGTTTGAAGAATTTCACCGGCACACAAGAGAGGCGATTAGCAGGGCAAGCCCTTGTAATTTTATTTAATGCAATGTGCAACATTAAGGGGGCACGCCCCTTTGTCAAGCATTATGACAGTTATCTCCTATAGGGGCAGATTCACTAAATCGCGATGCGTCTAACGCTAACGCTAATTCGCCAGCGTGACGTCACTTTGTAACTTTGCAAATTCACTAACACCGACTCTGGCGAATTTTCGCTAGCGAAGTAGATAGATAGATAGATCGTAATTACGCAAATTGACTAAGATGACCATTTTACTGAACGTTACTACTTACGCTAGACGTTACTTCGCCAGGTCAGAAGTTCAATACAATAGATAGGAGTTTGAAAAATAAAAAGTCCCAAAAAAACAGTGGCGTGTTTTACCTTTGTAGGGTGATAGTCTGAAAAAGAGCGAAATTTTTTTGGGGGGTTACCCTCCTTCCCCCCTACATTTCCTAACATATGGCAATTCAGCTATACAGGGGGTACATGTTTAGGGCAATAGGACAACTAGGTTTTCTGGGCTTGCGTAGTGTAATGTAGTGGCTGTAACATATACTTCTAGGCATCGCTAGTGTAAATGCGCTTTGCCTGGCGAAGTAACACTAGTGCAGCTACGCTACCGTTCGTCAACCTTAGCATAACTTTGCACTTCAGTGAATTTGCGTAGTGCTGGCGAAAAGTCACCTGGCGAAGTGCAGCAAACGTTAGTGAAGGCAACGCTAGCACATTTTCGCCCCATAGACTCCAATTTAAACAAATAATTAGAATGTTTTTTCTCTGTAAAAATGGTTTATTTGGGTTTATTTAACATTAAAATGAGTGTTTAGTTCAGGGGTTCCAAACCACCAGGCCACGCCCAGTGGAGAGCTGTGAACTATGCTGCCTCTGGTCCCAGCTGTAGTCTATATTAGCTGCAAACACAATGAAAAAGACCCTAATTACCTGCAATCCCAGCTCCCTAACACACCATTGCCATGCCAACAGCTGTGCAAAGCCCAGAAAGCTTCTACTGATTGCAATAAGGAACAAACTACAGTTTTTTGGTAAGCCTGAAAAGCAACCAAAAGAGAAAAATGGCAGGTACTCACAGATCCCACAAACTGGCTTGGAAAAAAACAGAGAACTTTATTAAGGCCACAAAAATAGAAAATGACATAGCCTTGCGCGTTTCGTGCTAAAGGCACTTAATCATAGGCTGTGATCCTGAAATGCACCCATGCATCAACATCCCCCCGGTCCTCAAAAAAATTGTCTTTGCTTGGAACTGGTCTGTAGTGCAAAAAAAGTTGGGGAACTCTGGTTTAGTATACTGATCCAAATTACAGAATGATCCATTCTGCATAACAGATCCCATACTGGTACTGTAAATGTGATTAGAATGCAACACAAATATGTGCATACTATATATATATATATATATATATATATATATATGCTATTGTATTACCATGCTCTATTAATTTTTCAGACATAGATAAGAATATAATTACTCACCTTGGCACATATTTTGTGCAGTTGGTTCATAGCCAGGTGCACATTGTATTCGCTGTGGGGAACTTGGAACCACGTGTTGAACATCAGGGTGGTTATAGCTCTCCTCTGCTGCATTCTGCCCATTAGTTTGTTGGGAGCCAGCAGGCTCCTGTGGTGTGTGAGAGCTATCATCTTGTCCATTATTAACCAGTATTTGTGCAGTTCTCGGTAAGCAAAGATACCCTCCATAGTGGTTAACACATTTCATTCCACCCTTACATGCATCATGTACAATTTCACATTCATCAACATCTGTTATAAGAAATAATGCTGATTAATTTTAGTCTTGACTGCATTAAAAAAAAATTAAGAAATCAGGAACACAATTAAATACAAATAAAAAGGGCACACCCCAAAGACATAACATACATTACCTTTGCATTGTTGTCTTACTGGGTCCCACTCATAACCATCAGTACATTGCTGGGAAGAAATAAAGTTCATTTCATGAGGAATTGATTGACAATGCAACAAGGTATAAATATATTTTTGTTGGAAATATA
The DNA here is from genome assembly GCA_024363595.1 of Xenopus borealis. Lineage (NCBI taxonomy): Eukaryota > Metazoa > Chordata > Amphibia > Anura > Pipidae > Xenopus > Xenopus borealis. The sequence continues at coordinate 37,291,637 of CM044439.1, read as the reverse complement.
CAGTAAAGTGTTCTGATAAATCAATTTTTACATCAATATTTTTTTCTAATAATTTTTTATCTCCCATTTATGTGTTGGAAAATATATAAGAAAATATTTGCACAAAGAGCATTATAGCAAAGTGTTCTGTTTCTGAAAAGGAATGCTTCCTGTATCTGGCATACAGATGTTGGACACTGCTAGGGTATGAGCTTATTGTACCTTAGGGAGAACTTCAGTAAATCAACCATTTTATTACTGCATTTTCATGTGTATTTTGTATCATGTCTTGATTTATACAACCCTGCTGCACAGAAACAGAACCTACAAATAAAGCATTATTCTAGCAAAGTATTTTTCCAGCTATGTATCTTTTCACAAGGCATGATACAATCAACCATTCTGAACATTTTACTTCTACTTATTTAATAGTTTTATGGACAAATAGGCAGATTCACCTCTACTTGGATTGCATAGATCTGGTTTAACCATTCATTTACCATATTGTTTTATGATACATGGGGCAAAAAGTTATGAAATTTGAAAACTGTTATCCATCCTTTTCTTGATGATTACTACTGTACATTGTCCTTTTATTACAGCTAGGGTTGCCACCATTTCTGGCCTTCCTATATATTTATCTTTTTCCCTATTAATAACATGGGATCAACCATCATTTTTACCGGCCAGGTGGCAACCCTTATTACAGCCAGGTGTAGTGATGATGGAAATTTGTTGCTAAGTTTTGTCACTAAAATGATGTCCATAGACTCTAATGGGTGAAGAAAATGCATGCGCATCAAAAAAAATTATTGTCACGCATCAATAAAAATTTTTTGTTGGGCATAGAAAAAAAATGTTGTCACTGACTTCAATGCATTTCTGCGAATTTTTGCTGTTTTGTGAAACGGGTCAGAGCCGCCTAGACAGGAGTTCTATAATTAGCCTTTTTGTTTGTAAAGGGTGAAACTTCCATTATTTCAATAAGGAATTACATTATGTTCTCTGGGATGATCTGTAGAAAATAATTACGTAACTATGGATCTATGGAAACTGGGTGTCCTTTATCAACACTGGTCAAATTTGCCCATCATCAATAAACCCATGGCAACCAATCACATTTATGCATTCATTGCTTTACCTGCAATGGCTAAAGAAAGCTATTCTCTGATTTATTTTATTATAGGTTACTGCCTTTGGGCAAATTTGCCCAGTGTTAATAAATGAGCCCCTCTAGAGTATCGGGAGCAGCCTGGAGGCCAGTAACTATCTTCCCTTACTCACATATTCTTTCATTTTATTAATTAATAATTTAATTTTATTTTCTCTAGCTCTTAAATGTTGATTTTAAGAAACTGAAACAAAGAATTTCTGTGCGTTTTAAAAGATAAGGTCCTAGTTTTTTATAAATAGGATTTCCCACTGAGAATACTCCTTTTAATGCAGGATAATATTTTGTTGATCAGTGAGGCTTATCAAAATTCAAATTTGTGAATTTGAGTTTTTTTTTATTAAAATAAACTAGAAAACATATGATCCGTGAACATGTACTTATTTATAAAAAACCTTGATTGAATAAAAGTATATATTCATCATTTTTATTGGGTCTATCAATGCTCAAAAAATACGAAAATTGCATAGGTTTTGTCTAGGAAAACTCCCATTTGCTTCTACATGAACTTGAGAACTTATATTTATAATATTATAATATATATAATATCATTTATAATATTTATAATCAAGGTTTTAAAAAAATTGAACTTTTGAGACTTTAACACAATTTTGTGTCTATCGTAAATCATTCAGGCAAATCCCAAGCTGAATCGGAACCCTCATTTGCATATGTAATGCCGAGAAACACTATATAAATACTTAAAACCACAAGTAAGGCTGTATTTCAACAGCAGATTTGGGATTATGTCTCATCTCAGTCTTCTATTCTTATATACTTGTGTTGGGGTTATAGAATTAATTGTAGTAAAAGTGAGGTTACAAATATAATTTGACTCATTTGCACTTTTTTTTTTGATCAACAGATATGAAGCAAGAAATATAGACCCGTCCTCCTTCCTTCCAACTAGGAAAATCTTTTCCTCTGTATCTGGTTTCCTACTATCCATTTTGACGTAAGCTTTTAAAATGGTCTCCTTTTATTGAAAAGGAATGTACAGGTCCATGATTCCTTTTATATAGCCAACAGGTAAGCTTTACCTCTTCTGCTTTTATTGTTGAGTCAGCCACAATACACAATGTTGTGTTTAAAGTAGCCCAATAGAGGGCCAAAACATCCCAATCACCCTTCATTGGTCTCTATGAGAATTGCCTGAGAACACTTGTCAGGTGACTCTTATGCCTTATGTCTTTGCCAGACAAGATGTAATAATATGACTTGCATAACTGGAAATGAATCCTCAATTTAAAATGAAATAAAACAATCTTTTGCCTGTTAATTAAAACACTTTCTTTTACAGCAATTGCTTGTAAATGAAGAAACCAGGAAAACCCTGTAATCCCAACAGTCTACTTACAGTGTAGGTTATTGTCTCTTCAGTGTCTTGTTCACAAGTCAAATGAATCAGAGAAGTGATAAGCAGAATCTTCAACATACTGAAATATTAAACAGATTGATAATTAAAAGATTTACAGGAATATATATATATATATTTTTTCCAAGCTGTATATATGATTAACAGTTTAAGTTTGCTAGTCTGTGCAATCATACATGATATTGTGCACATTTGTCAGTGAAACAGAAATATTATTTTTATTACACCAAATATTTAAGCATTGTTTTGAAACACACATGGTTCAGGCATACTCAATCGGTATCATTCCTCATTGCATGGTGTTGCCCCTGAGACAACCTTTACTCACACAAGATCAAATAACAGTAGGAACTCTAGAGTATTTTAATATATGCATGAGACCATAACAAATACAGATTCATTTTATATTTATTGACTACTGCTGTTGCGCTGACAGTCTCTACACATAATAGGGAAGTTCTCTTTGAGGGTTTATTTTACTACCTCTAAATAATATAATAATAATAATATAATAGGGATGGATCAAGGACTGAAAGTAAGACCTAAAATTGCTCCAATATTTTTGTTTCAAAATGTTGAGCGTTATATTTCACTGCTCAAGGTTTAGCAGACTGGGGATCAATCAGTCATCTGCATGAAATTCAGCACAGTCATTATATTTTTAAATGTTCAAATGTCATTATTTATAATTGACAAATCTGACCTATATTGTGAGTTAATCTGAATAGAATGCTAAAATATTCTCTAAGTACATGTTGATTGTGGTAATTGTGACTAAATAAATGAAAAGCAAAGATAAAGTTGCTTTTTATCAAGGGAAAGGGGGGCATCAAATTAATAACTAAAACAAATTGTTGACTCATTTCTGGGAATACATTTCAATACAAGGAATAAAGTATTCCTACAGGAGCAGATAGTATATTCAGTATAGATATTGATCCATTACACAATCAGCACTCCATATTCTGTATTTTGTTTTGGTTCTGTAAATTTATATCCTTTTCTTTTTAAAAACAGATTAGCATTACATGATGATGAGCTCTATTGTTCATTATGCAGAAAACATTTATGGAGTTATTTACTAAAACTCTAATTTATCTAATTTTTTATTAAAACAAATTCGACCAAACTCCCTTCCATGAATTGAACCCATATATCAATAATCAACGATCAGTTTGTATTGTACAATTTACTTTATCGATTTGTCGATGTGACAAAAAACCCAACTTTATCAGATTATCCAGGGCATGATTGTAAGGGACCCGAAGGCTCAGCCAGGAGTAGCGGACCAAGGAGGAAACACCAGTCCAAACACAATTCGAGGTAACAGACAAGGATTAGGCAAAAGAATGGTCAAGTCCAGGCAGATGGGTCAATGCAGGCAGAGAAAATTCAGGAATGAGTAAACAGACCCAAGTCAAACACAGGAATCAATAGAATAAGCAGTAAATCACACCCAGGAACACACAAGGTAGAACCTATATTAGGGCATTGACTGCACTGTTCTGGCGGTTTAAATAGTCATCATTTGGCTCCAAAAACTGAGCGTAGTGATGTCATGAAGCTGTGTTCATTCTGTTGCCGGTGTCGTGATGCTGCGTCCATTCTGGCACCAGCGTTGTGACTGTGTCTGTTCTGACGCCGGTGTCGCCATCTTCGATCCGGAGACACATAGGAAGCAGCGCTGGAGCTGTAAGTATCCCTTACAACAATGTCAATAAGCAACTTCAGGGACATCTGCCATTGACTCCTACATGACCTTGACAGGTTTGAGATGGAGTCATTTTGAAATCGGATTTTTAGCAGTGTTGGGGTATAAATCTCTAAAAATCCAAGTGTTTTTTTTCGCAAAAAATGTAAGATTCCCCCTTTAAAACCTCGACCAGATAAACTCAAGGTTTAATAACGTGCCCCTAAATAGTTACATTATTGAAATATAGGCCATGTAATAACTGTTATACTTTATATCTGTAGAACCGCTGAATTATGAAATTGGCAACAACTCTCCCTGGTTAACATAACAGGTCCAACAGCTGGACATCAAAGATTAGTGATACCAAAGTTCACATTGGTTTCATTTCAGCAAAATAACTTTCTGCTATTTGGCAATATCCATTTGCATCGTTATATCTGTTATATATAGATCACAGGGGGGGAGATGAGAATCAACTCCATGTGAACCATGACAGTTATATAAAGTAATTCTTTTGCAGCATTTATATATTTAATGCTCAACTACCAAGATGCCAGTTCACCAATGAGGTAATGGGCCAGTCCTGATTTTTACAAACCATGCGTCAAAAACGTGCCGCGACTCGTTTCACGAAACTGGGTAGATTCGCCCATCACTAATCTTTAACATACCAGAATGGCAGAATTTAGATTGTGTATTTCATTGCTTCCTCTTTTACTTTGCCAGTCATATCTTTACATGTGGGAATCAAATAAATCATCAGCAGAGGTTACTGGCTGTATACAGCCAAACAAATGTATAATGTGAGGAAAGTGCACAACATGTTTCTCATTCTGTAGATATCTGTCATAAATTAATATTTCATATGTAGGGCAGTGGCGTATAACCCGCATAGTAAAAGAATAAGGATTGGAAAAGCATAACTGAGTTACCAGATGCTCATTCACGGACTAATGGTCCATTTGGTCCATCCACACGTGCTGTATGTACAACAGGAAAGCAAAAACATATTATAGTGTAGTTAATACATAGTGAAGGTAATGAACAGTGACGTTAATAAGTATGGCTCACTGAAACAGTATACAGAGACCCTGGATGCTTCTGCATATGAGTTTCACGAAGGTCAGCCTCATGGACATCAGTATAACACCTCCTTATGGAGATGGGAGTGCACTGAAATATAATGAAACTATTTAAAAATATAAAATAAAATACAGGGGTCTGTTATCCCGAAACCCGTTATCCAGAAACTCCGAAGGCCATCTCTGTTATAAGCAAATAATTCTAATTTTCCTCTGTAATAATAACAGTACCTTGTACTTGATCCTAGCAAAGATAGAATTAATCCTTATCTGAGGCAAAAGAGTCCTATTGGGTTATATCATGTTTACTTTTTTTTTAGTAGACTTAAGGTATGGAGATCCAAATTATAGAAAGATCCATTATCCGGAAAACCCCTGGTCCCGAGCATTCTGATTAACGGGTCCCATACCTGTATATAAAAGTGATGCATATAAATGTTCCATTGGGTCCATTATGAGAGCCAAGAGTAACTGTACCCAGCTAGAAGTTTTAAGCTCCAGGATAAGGAATATAAATTAGATGTGATTTCCATGTCTAGTAATAGAGTGTTGGTGTTATAGAAGAAAAGTGAGAAACAATAGAGGATGCTTGTCCCATTTATTGCTAAATTAAGTGTGGCTACCAAATTGTTTAGTAGCATTCTACAAATCGGCTTATTAATTTAAACTATAGTTGTCTTTGTAAAGCAAACACGATTACCAATGCAGGGCAACAGTACATTATATATGAACACTTTCATGTTTTTGTTGTAACTGTTCCTTTAAAACTATGTTAGAAGGCTGCACTTTTTGTTGAGTGTTGCTTTTAACTAGTTGCAGTCCTGAAGCACAGATTGTATGAATCCTTCGGATCAACACAGATTAAAGTAACACTTTTAATAGACATTTACTTAAGAAGGCACAGCAAGTAAATATGGTTTTCTGTTGAAATCCCTGCCTTCCTGCTCCTAGTTTATTAAACCTCTACCTCAGTGGTTCTCAACCTGGAGGTCACGACCCCTTTTAGGGTCGAACAACCCTTTCACAGGGGTCACTTAAGGGGTTCCAGGAGCAGGTTCATCTCTCTCCCCACTAGCCCAGGGCTAAGGTTGTAGATCTCCAGGTGTTGGTGCTGGGAGTTGTAGTTCAGTAACCTGTGTAGGGAAGCCAGTTGCACTACAACTTTCTATATCCCCTTAGGATGGACTGCCCTACAGCTCTCCCTGCCCATTTAAAGCGGGCAATCATATTTGTAAAATTAACATGGTAATTGGGGGTGTGGCCAAAATATTTTGCCGCACTATGCACGGAAAACTAACCTTTATGCAGACACGATGTCTCCTGTACTTTCCTAACAATCTGCTCCGTGCTGGCAATGAAAATATTTTTATATTTTATGGTTGGGGTCACCACAACATGATGAACTGTATTAAAGGGTCACAGCATTAGGAAGGTTGAGAACCACTGCTCTACCTGGACTGAACTTTTGAAAAGAATTACCTGCCTCAGTTACACAAAGTGGAAGGTGGTAATCCCATAGTTCCCTGAAATAATTTATTTGTATCTGGGATTCAATAAAAAAAAAATTGTCCTTAGGGCTCACCTATGACCTGAATTCACTGACCAAGGCTGCCACGGTCAATAGTATTGTTAACTAAATAATGAAAAGTATCCTGTAAGGTGGCCTGCTTACTGTATATATGTTACTGGATCCCCTTGAGTTATTACTCAGAACACAAAAAAAAGCAAATTACTTTATTTGTTGTTTTTTGGCATTAATAAACTTTGGAAGAGATTAAAAAAAATGTAAAATTGTTAAAAATAAATTCCTGAATATTTGAGAGAACAACCAATGAACCGTGTGTAGCACACCCATAGGTTGGCCTGAGAAGTGTATCATTATAGTGTGACTTGCTGCCAGTGTATCCTGGATACCGTTAAGCTGTGGGTAACTCCCTGCAGTATGTAGTGGCCCCTTTAAGAAACTTACCCTCAAATGGATCCTGTGTGTCTCCTGGTGCCCAGACCAATCAGGTTGAAAATAACAGCAGTGCTGTGGGTTGCTTCAAACAAATAACTTGTTTATTGAACAAATGGTAGTAAATCTTGGTTACAGCATTCATGCAGTATAGCTCTTCAGATACATTTAAGGCAATCCGTCTAAAACCATCAAACGTTGAAATATTATAAGGAGGTCCCTCTTAGGGGGTAGGACCGCCTGCCTTGTTGATTTCCCCAGCACTAGGGATCTCACAGTGTAAATTGCTCCTTGGCATTTCCCAGCTCCTGAGCTCACCCACTCGTTTCCCTGTCTGGCAGCTTGATCACCACAAGGGTGCTTACCCCAACTACTCTCCTTGTTCGAGCCAGAGATCTCTGGGATAAATACACTGCCTCTAACTATCGCTCCTAGATGACTATTACACAAACTTCTACCACTAGATAAACTCTCCCTAACCAGGGCCTGTCACCTGCTCTGACACAGTACTGTACCCACCTCCCCGCCAGGTAGGACCCAGGAAGAAAGCCCTGAGCACATGTGCTCCCCCTTTTAATCTTTTGAACGCTGCCACCTACTGGGCAAGCAATGAACTAAATCAAATTACAATAGACCCAGGACAAAGGAAAATAGCTGCCTCGGTATATCAAAGGACCACTTAGGTGTCCATATATAGGGGCAACTGCCTGAGCAAAACACTCAACACTCAGGGTTTCTACACATCTTTAACATTTTGAGATTAAGGGACCACCTGTGACCCCTTACCACATTTTTAAGTTGGTGAATGATGGGTGACCTTTATCAGGTCATAGAGTCTCTAAGGGGTTATCTAGTCTAGGTAGGGACTAATGTTAGATTTTTTAGATTAATTGTTTTTTCTAACAACCTAGGAAGTTTGGAAGAGGTCATTGGTAGGGACGGGAGGCAAATAATCTATATATAGCCCAGCCTCAAGAGTTGGTCAGGGAGGGCAATCCATAATCTCTCCAAAATGTCTTCTGGCACTCCTCAGTGCCAGACTCAGTGCAAGTTGACTATGTAAATTAGTTATCCAGGTCCTTAGGCGCACTAACACTGCTATATGCATATTAGTTCCTTCTAATCATATATACATGGTGTTGGGACATGGGGAGCAAGAGGTTAGCAGTACCATCCTTATATTTTTCTTCACCTCAGGAGGTAAAAGGCCCACATGTTATATTTTAAATACAGTAAAGATTTATGGAGTCCAAGGCCCATGTAAAATACTGATATATGCAAGTGTGTTACAAAGTGTTCTCATAAATGTCAAAAACTCGACCAAAGGAGACATTGAAAATGGCAGAGGTTCATAGTCCTTTCCTGTATCACTATGAAAACTGATATATACATACTGTTCCCATCCCGTATTTTTATGATTTTCCTTTCCAAACCATGTTGTATCTTTTTTTTTTTAAAGCACATCTTTGAAGACTGTATGACCCTTATAATCTGTTAGCACTTAAAAGTGGGAACAGAAGCCAATTCAACCACAAATTACCCATTAGTGAAACAGAAATCTTATTTCATTGTATGAATGAATTGCCATAACTTTCTAAGGAAAAAATTAGAAGCCTCTCGTGTTTTGTGCTGTATATTCACAGCTTTACTTGCTATCTGTTTAACTAAAATATTCAGTTTTATACTAAACAGTTAATCCACGACAAAGGAAATATATAGTATGGGTACTGGACTCAAATGCAAAATACTAAGGGATGCAAAAGTGTACCCCTTACAACCCATGCACAGGGCACTTGCATTCAGGGCAAGGGCTACACCCTTCACCCAATTTCAGATTACAAATTTGGCACAAGCTGCAGAGCTCAACACCGTACGACACAAGGCAATCTTGTACTTAATACCTGCCATAGGCAATAATTAAGGACAGGGTTATCCTGTAAATTGAAGAGGAACATGCCAGGGGATGCCCACAACCTGCCCTCTCTCAATGCCTGTGTTTGGCAGTGCTGTATTCAGAGTAGGGCGAATGGAGTTCAAAGAGCTGCCCCTGGTTTTATAAATGAACCCTAGGAAGTCACAAATATTATCTCAATAACTTTAATCTGAATGAATTGGTTTAAAAAGTGAGCCTGACAAGCACAAGTAAATAACAACAATGAGGATAATGACCTACAAGTTAAATTGCTGTAAATTCCACATGGAAATGTCATCTATAAACCAGCCAGAGTTTTCCGAAAGAAAGGAGAAGAAAAAATTATGTGTAAAACAAAATGATCACAAAATAATCTTGTAAATCAGAAGCACAACACAGAAAAAGAGAAACTGAAAATCCAAGACCTTTCACAATAAGAAGCACTTCTCTATGCCCCGTGAGACCATCAAACCCCATTCCCATTTCTCCCTCTCTGTAAATGTGTTCATTCAAGCTAAGGATTATGTAGTTAGTGGAACAGAACATTGAACTCTCTGCTTGGGACAAACCTTTCAGCATTAATAGAAAATGTACCTTTCTCTGAATGCTTCCGATGTTGAGAATCAGAGGAAGTTTTCTGTGCAGGTGATGGAGTCAGGAATGCACTGCAGTATTTGCAGGGAGCAGCAGTGTGTATAAATATGTAGGTAATCTTAGGGAGCTCAGTGAACGCTCTGCTGCTCCAGGCATGTGGATACTGTTTTGAAAAGAGGTATTCATTTCAGACAGGCTCCAAAGACACTCCTCTTTCTGTGTTGTGTATACTCCCACTATTTAAGCATATGCAATGTCTTAACTGATCCTGCCAACTCAAACGAAAACTGAATATTCCACATGAAATATCGCAGGCTAAATGTATAAAAAAATATGATTAGTCATAGCTGTTGATCATTTAAATTCTGCACAGTGTAGCATGTGTTGCTGCTCTTAGCTCCAGGTATTTTTAAGCTTCCAAAAAAGTAGGTTTTATTTTGGTTCACAAGTAATTCACAATGATAATGTATTTTTTCAGCATTTAGCTATGAAAGGCAAGTATTAGTGTTAAAGAGGTGGTTCGCCTTTAACTTTTAGTGTGTTATAGAATGGCTTATTCTAAGCAACTTTTCAATTGGTATTCATGTTTTTAATAGGTTTTGCATTATTTGCCTTCTTCTGACTCTTTCCAGTTTTCAAATAGGGGTCACTGGCCCATCTAAAAAAACCAAATGCTCTGTAAGGCTACAGCTGTATTGTTATTGCTACTTTTTATCCAGACCCTCTCTATTCATATTCTAGTCTCTTATTCAAATCAGTGTTTGGCTACTAGGGTAATTTGGACCCCAGCAGCCAGATTGCTGAAACTGAAAATTGATTTTTGAGTTGATGAATAAAAAGTTAAATAACTCAAAAATAATAAAACATGAAAAGCAATTGCAAATTGTCTCATAATATTTCCACCTCATACTAAAAGTTTATTTATAGGTCATCATCCCCTTGAAGCAATTTTAATTCAGGAGGTAATGAAAAGGAGGCATTGCCTAAACAAAAGCAATATATGGAGAAGGCTTTGCTAGCCCACATGGCTGGAGGTCTGCATCATATTTCACTTATTTAGGAACAGAATTTAAAGTGCAGAGACTGGGAAGACATTCCACCTGCAGAGTGTGTAACTGAAAAGCTGTATTATTTTATGGCGTATGTATTCTGAGGACTCCTTTAAGTTTCACAGAAAAGGTATTTTACCAGGCTTGTTCTATTGTTGCATCCATTATATAGCAATATCATATATGTATTTTATAAAATAAGCATCTTTACACTGAGGGGAGGTAGGTGGTGCTGCTGTTTTATCATATTTAAAAGCTATAATTTAATTGTTTAAGGTAGAATATGGGCTTGCCTTACCAGCAGGCTATCTTTCTGTAAACACAGCAAGTAGATCTCTCTTATCCTCATTCTACTGTCATACATTCCTTCAGGTCAGCCAGTGACAAACTTTATGGAGCATGGCCACATTCTTGACAAAGGTTAAAACAATGATCAATATGCCACATGGGACATTAGCTTTTACTTCATGGGTAATGCTAAATGTTGTGGTTTGTGGTTTAGATAAACAAACAAAAGCTGTAATTTTTGTACCCCTGCCATAGATAAACAGGCTGGTTCAGGGTCAGACTGGGCTGGCGGGATTTCAGTAGAAAAAAACCCTGTGGACCCGGAGTTTTGTACTGTCATCATTCATATGATTCAGGTCATATTCTTTATACAGGGAAGCAGCAATATCCAACTGGTCAACATTATCTGAACCAAATCCTCATTTAAAGAAATGTGTAACCTATGCTTTGTGGGAAGGATGTGATCCCATTGATCCAGGATTCCGCTTCTTTGGACTTTGGCTTGGGAGTGTGGGAGTATGTGCAGAGGAATGAAGGAGAAGCCAAGACCCTAAGGTAAGCTGGACAACATACAGTTGAAGATAGCTCCTGCTCAAATGGAGGTTATAGAGATATGATAGTCAATATGAGTTATTAAGAGCAGTTATGTGCTCCAACAAGGAGACTGCAGAGTAGGATAGTTCCTATCAGCGATACCTACTAGACTGTAGGGAATCCCTTTGAGACACACTGTGAGATCCAGGTATGCAGGAGACAGACACCTGTGGCAGGAGTAAAACCCATGGGGAAATCTGTGATATGATTATCTTTCATGGATATTCTGTGTATGTACTCTCTCTTTGTTCTTCAGTAAATCTATTGGCCCTCAATATTCTTTGTGATAGCATTTGTGAAAGACTTGTTCTTCAACTTGAAGGTTCCTTCCTCCATTCATCTTTGAGGGCCCAGCTGATTAGAGGAGTCACATAAAGCAGTGCTCTACCATAAAGAGAAACAAGAAAGTAGTTCCCTCATGTCTATAGTGCTACAAATATATGCAATGGGTATTGATAATGATATTATTTTTCAATATCTAGTCATTTAGTGAATAAGCAAAATAGATTTTAGACTATTATAGATTTTGTGTTACCAGCACTTAAGGGATTTAAATTCTATGGTTTCATTATCTCGTCTCAGAATACAGTATGAATACAAAAGAACAAGCTTAAGTTATGGTGTTATATACAGTATTGATAGATATGGTAGAAGGTTTCCTGCTAATTATATTTTTTTAATCATGCTTCTCAGCTAAAATGTAGGCTCACCACATGCCAGCAATATCTAATTATTATATGAAATCTCAGTGAAAAGCTCTGCCCTTTACTTCTAGGTGGAAATGGTGTAATTTTTATATTTACATTAGGTATTTGCCTCTATTGGGAACCTTTTTTGCAGAAAGACTTGGCCTTCCTTCTTCTTTAAACATTGTTATTGAGAATCTTTCTCTGTAGAGGTGTAATTATGTAATCTATGACCCAATCTGTTTTCCGAAAGCCATACAGTAAACTATGGCCCTCTGCATGCAGGATTAGTTCCATAAATGTTAGATGTGTGTGGTGGAACGCCCTTCTAATAAGTAATGAGAGCATGCTCTGTTTATAAGGAGCCTGGTAGTCTATGTTTTATTTCTCTTACAAGTCTCTCTGGTGCATAATCTTTCTTTACATATTTTTTTTTCTCCTTTCTCTAAGTAGTTTTTCTTGCAGTACATCTACCAGAGGCACCAGAAGTACTGGCTTACGGTGACAGTTGGAATTTGTAGTCTTAGTCAATGTGGCACATTTACTAAAGAGCAAATTGTGTTTTTCTGACAATTTTTCGCTAAAAAGACAATTTACAGCCTGTTTAAGACACACTTATCTAGCGAATTACATTGACACTGAAGAACTTTTGCTGCATTTTGCCAGGTGAATGATTCTTAATCCGATGATTGATCATAGTGGGAACATTTCAATTCTTTTCACCAAATCTATTTCACCAGGGTGTGACCGGCGAATTGATGCAATGAAACTACAAATTTAACATTATTATGTCAGTAGTATCCTATACTGTATTCCAAAAAAAACTATTTAAATATTTAATAATGAATTTAATAAATAAAAAGTGGTCACTTCCAGCAACTTCACCAACATCACAATAAATACATACATACATATGACATTTATATGCCCACTTAATTTAAATTGACGTAAGCGTAAGTAAGTTAACAAAGTTTTAGTAGGAAGGAAGTAATGCTTGGTAAAATTAGTAATGAATTATTTGCACCAAGGAATCATCAAGACATTATCATCAAGACATAATTGGGCATTTTTATGAATATGTGTGTTTGTCATAAAATAATGTCTGATATAGTTGTACGAAGTCTTCAGAGGTGAAAATTTGCAGTAAGTAAATGTGCAAATATCTATAAGAACATATTAACATAGTAAGTTAGGTTGAAAAAACACACACATCCTTCAAGTTCAACCTTTTTACTTTTTTTAACTTGCCTAACTGATAGTTGATCCAGAGGAAAGCAAACAAAACCCCATCTGAAGCCTCTTCAGTTTGCCTCAGAGAGGAAAAATATTACTGACTCCAAAATGATAATTGGACTAGACCCTGGATCAACTTGTATAATGAGCTATCTCCCATAACCCTGTATTCCCTCACTTGCTAAACACCATCCAACCCCTTCTTAAAGCTATCTAATGTATCAGTCTGTACAACTGATTCAGGGAGAGAATTCCACATCTTCACAGATCTCACTGTAAAAACAACCCCTTCCGAATATTTAGGTGGAACATCTTTTCTTCTAATCGGGATGGGTGACCTTGTGTCAGCTGGAAAGACCTACTGGTAAATAAAGCATTAGAGAGATTGTTATATGATCCCCTTATATATTTATAGATAGTTCATATCACCCTTTAAGCGCCTCTTCTCCAGCGTGAACATCCCCAATTTGGCCAGTCTTTCCTCATAGCTAAGATTTTGTGTCATATGCAAACACTGATACATTACTTACAATACCCTCCCCTAAGTCATTAATAAACAAGTTAAATAAAAGTGGACCCAATACCAAGCCCTGATGGACCCCACTAAGAACCTTACTCCAAGTAGATAATGTTCCATTAACAACCACCCTCTGTACCCAATCCTGTAGCCAGTTTCCTATCCATGTGCAAACAACTTCATTAAGCCCAGTCATTTGTGGGGCACGGTATCAAACACTTTGGCAAAATCCAAATAGATCACATCTACTGCCCCCCCACAGTCCAGCATCTTACTTACCTCATAATAAAAAGCAATCAGATTTGTCTGACAAGCCATGCTTATTGCTGCTCATAATGGCATTCACTTGGACACCATTTTGAATGTGATCCTTTAACAAGCCTTCAAATAATTTGCCCACCACAGATGTCAAACTTACTGGCCTATACTTGCCAGGCTGAGATTGTAATCCCTTTTTAAACATTGGAATGACATCATCTTTTCTCCAATCCATAGGCACTATACCAGATTAAAGTGAATCTGAGAAAATCAGAAATAGGAGCTGGTTTAAAACTGAACTAAGCTCTCTTAGAATCTGGGGTGTATGCCATCAGGCCCTGGAGCCTTGTTTACATTAATTTTTATTGCAGCTTTATGAATCATATCCTGAGTCAGCCACTGACTAGATTCATTAGTGCAGCTATGAAGTGAGCCTGGGAATTCAGACTCTATTGTATACACTGAAGAAAAGAACTGATTTAGCACATTTGCCTTTTCTGTATCTGTTACAACCATACTGGTTCCATTATTTAAGTGAGCAACACTCTCAACCTGCATATTTTTACTGTTAATATATTTAAAAAACTTTTTAGGGTTAGTTTTCGCCTCCACCTTAATTTATTTTTCATTTCTTTTCTTTGCCTTCCTGATTGCTGATTTACAGCATTTATTACAGTGTTTATATTCATTAAATGCAGCTTCTGTCGCAACAGATTTGTAGTTTTTAAATGCCTTTCTCTTCTTTCATATTAACTTCTTTACTTCTGTATGAAGCCACACAGGGTGATTCTTAGAGCTTCTGAATTTACTCCTTAAGGGAATAAATTGAGAACAGTAATGATTTAATATCATTTTAAATGACAACCATTTCTGTTCTGTGTTTTTTAGCTGAAAACTTAATGCCCCAATCAATACTCTGAAGGGCAACCCTCAAGGCACTAAAATTAGCTTTTCCGAAATTCATGGATTTTGTTGCCCCAGTTTTTTGCACCAGACATTAAGGGGCAGATTTACTAAATTCACATTAATTCACATGAAGGATTTGAATATTCGATCGAATTTTCAAAAAGATTCGAATTTCAAATATGCAAATTAGGCAAATTCGTTAAAATGCCTTGTAAGTGTCCTTGCTCTCTGTTAGCTTTTCCCTTTACTATGCAGCCTCTCACTGTGATAGATTTGCATTTTCGATTTATATAGTCTCTTCTAAAGTATGTTTATAAGAATGCATTTCTTTTCTTTTTCTGGAGTTGCTTCTATTATTATTTAAAGAGGCCATAATTGGAATGGAAAGTGAAAGTGAACAAAGAATATCTAACCCTAAATACATACACATGTACACAACTTTTGTTGTCATCTTATAATGACCCTGTAGGAAGTGTATAGGATTGTGTTATATTTGCAATGTACACCACAAGTGTAGCAGCAGCTCTTGGACTAAAAGTTTTTTGCTCAGGCCAATCAGTTTTATCGCTAGTAAAGGGAAGGTGGTGCAGGGGCGTCGAGCTTCACAAAACATAAGGCCAGGGCTGGAACTAGGGGTAGGCAGAAGAGGCACCTGCCTAGGGCCCAACAATAGGGGGTGCTAGGCAGGAACCTCAAATTATCGTCTCCCTTATCCTAGTCCATTTTTCAGCCCTCTTTTGTTGATGCCTCCATCTATCTCTCCCACCTTGGGTTACGCGTGTGATGGCCTGTTTGCCTAGGGTGAACGGCTGGCTTGGCTCAGTCCTGCATAAGGCCTATATTTAAATATTTTTTTTTTTATTTCTTTTCTTTTTAGCGAAGATTATAGCACAAGAGTTTATTGATGATGTCTATGAAATAAAGGTAATAAGTGTAACAAAAAATGCTGCTGGCTTTTCCCCAAAATAAGCAGCCACTTAACTAATAATAATACTAAGAAGTATTTCATAAAGATTAATGCTTAGAGGAGTTCTCCTTTCATCGGCAACTGTTCGTTAGCAGAATAAGATGTCCAACATTTCTTATAAAATGCATTATTTGTACTTAATGGTTAAACCAAACTGCTGATTGGACAAACAAATTTAGCACCTAAATTTGTAAATGAGCCCAGAGTTTGCTATGCTGAATAACTACAGTAGGTAAGATATGATTCAATGATTAAATTATAAGTTGCTATTACAGTATTATACATTGTGTATTAGCATGAGTTTTTCGTTTACTTTAAGATCTGTTATTGATCCAACAGGGTTTCCAATTTAAGAAACTGGTACCTTAACCTTTTTTTTTGCTTTAGTGAATTGTTATTGAAAACTGTTACAATTAATGGAAACGATATGTCCCTTTTAAATTTAGCTTAGTTAACTCCATAGCTTTACATGTTTACAGAATCAGTACTATGTGCGTAACATAGATGAGAGGAAGGTTATCGTTGAAAGCACTTGCAATATAATGTAAGAATGTGTATTTTTATTTAGACCATTGTCATTTCAAGAGAGAATTGCTTCATAAATAGGCACATGAAGCATTCCAATCAGTTCAATCTGATTTTTTGAGTTATAAAGCATTTTTTTCACATAATGACACATTTATCAAATTCGATAACTGTGTCAGTTTGGCCTAATGTCTGACTGATTTGAGCAGGCCAATGCCATTCTGCTCCATAGAGTTATGATGCTCATTGCTGCCAAGAAGCACTGCTGTGCACTGTCTGCATGACTGAATTCCTATTATATGTAGTGGAAAGGCTACAAGATAATTATTTTACATGCTGGAACACATCTTTCCATTGTGGAAAATAAGTTGTTTAATCACATATGTTGACTACTCATAAACAGATTATCATAGTTAATTTATCTACATATACTGTACAGTGCTGTGATATCCTTAACTATTCCTTGCAGCTGGGGTGCCCAGACTTGATGAATGTGGGGTCTTAGTTTAGCAAAATCAAAAAGCACTGTCAGGATTTATTTTAGTCTGTAAGAGTATTCATAAACTTGTAAAATTCAATAAAAAGAATTTAAAAAGAAGAAAAGAGCATTCATGTTATTGTATTCAAATTGACCCTCGCTACTCCGGAACCAATTTTTAAAAATAGACATAATGATGCGTTTGATATATAATGATGCGTCTGCAGAAAATTTTCAAGGGGGGGTGGGCAAAGTCATGAATCCAAAAACAACCTGTTTTTCTTGACTAAGCCTGTATACAATAAATAGGCACACATCTACTAGTGTTCAGAACCAATTTGTAGGTTGTTTCCAGGAACAAAGCGACAACTTGGACCATGAGGGACAACGGGTTTCCTAGACTGGAGAAACGATTGCAGAACGCAAGAAATCAGGGTAATGGCAAAGCCCATAACGTTGCTCACAACTTACATCATATAACTAGGGGGTTGTTTCAGTAGAGAGTATAAATCATGAAAATATTTCATTCTCAGAGCTGCAAAAATATTTTTTTTCCTTGTGCATAGAAGCCTATGTATCTATTTTGTGTTAATGCCTGTAGTTATTGGCCAGGTGGTGCTGTGACCATATCCTGCCTCAAACTGATTTAGTGCTGGGAAGGGAGGGGCAGCTTCCTCTTTGGCCTCTGGATGGTGATCCAGCAGGGTGTGGCCAGGGGGGAACTAGGTACAGAAAGCCTTTACTCTGAGGTAACACCAAAGGGACTGGACACCTTTGGTGGGTAAGTCGGGGACCAGGCAACCCCGTGAATGAGGTACAGTATAGCTAGCCTAGGTGATTTTGGTGATAGACTCTCTAGGAAGAGTGAGAAAGAAAGTTGTAGCAGCATGAGCAGTTGTAGCTCCACCGAGGATTGATAGAAGGAAGTAGCTTCCCACAGATTTGAAATACCTGAGTGCAGGGACCTCAGTGAGGAGGGACTGTAAGGGTAGAGACTGCTGTCCTGGGACTTCCTGCAGGAAAGGAAGGGCAATCAAGGCTTCTGGCGAGTGCAACTACTCTATAGTGCTGTACGTCTGTGTGGTCTGTGCTCTTACTATATACTCAACTCCTGCATGAGTAAACCTGAGGATATTTGTCTCTGACATAATAAAAGTTTGTCTGAGTTTTCACCAAGAACCTCCTGGCGCCCATTATTTTTGTAAGTTGCATGCACAGTGTCTGGGTGTTGTAGTTGCACTACACCGTAGAGGGAATGCTTCCACTTAGCGAAGGCCCGGGATCCTGAAAAGAGAGTCCAGTGTAACCCATGCTCATACCAATAGCTGGGCATTTTAACTATCTGTGGTCTGGATAGCCCAGTTTAGCGTTATATATCTAAAAGAGAAAAGAGAAGGAAGAGTACAGTCTGATAAGGGCAATCCAGTCACAATAGGATTAAAAGGTATTCAGAAAAAAAGTTATTGGATCCACCCAAGGTGCACAGATGAATCAGGCTCCTCTTTTGGGCATGTACTTGCAAACAGTCAGTGTTCAATCATACATGTAATATTTTTTCATTCATTACATGAAGTGGAGATAAAAGAGAAAATAATAGTATAATTCAGTTTAATAAATATTTTAAAAACAATCACAGAATGCCAATTACCTACTCACAAACAGTTCAGCATCAAAAGCACATCACATTCCAAGGTAAAGTTTTGGATTTCTCAGAAGGAGCTGCTGTTTGGCGATATGGTGGTGTTCAAGGAGTAGCAATTGGTGCAACACTGTCATTTCCTATGAGTTTCACAGACTCTCCGGGCCGCTTACTGACGGAGGGATATATATCCACATATTCCACTTATTGGGCCAAATTAAATTTTTTTTGTAACCCGAAAAATTCGAGTTGTGACTGAAAAAATACCCTCAGGTAAAAATCAACTCAAACGTTAATAAATAACCCCCATAGTATAGTGTTTCAATGTAAATCTCTGTGCAAATGTATTAAAATATAAATACTTACTGTAAATATAGCAACCTATATTAATAAGTTATATCAAACTTTATAATTAATTGAAATTTAAAAAAAATATTGATATGTTTAAAGGATAAATATGGAATTTATGGGAAGTCTTTCTTCCACATTTTCTTCTTCTGCATCTTGAATGGCAACTCCTAGAATTAAAAAAGTAATAACAGTAGTCCTTATGCAGGCCTACACTGTTTTTAAAGTATTTTAGTTGCCTCCAGACATACATCAGTCCCACAATTGGTGTGTAATTTCTTCCAGGAGTACTGCTGCATGTATGTCCCACAAGCCATTTACCAATGCTTTCAGTAGTATCCAAGTTCCCTGGCCCTTTGTATTTGCTCCACTTAAAATGTATGTATATCTTATATATAGTCTGTACAATCAGTTATAGGGGTATATTTATCAAAAAGTGAAGTTAAGAGTGAAGTTCCGCCACTAGAGGGAAATTCCGCCGGTCTCCATTCATTTCTATGGGATTTTTAAAGGCGTATTTATCAAAGGGTGAACTTTCACTTCACCCATTGATAAACAGGCCTTTCAAAAGAATAAACCCGATAGGCTGGTTTTGCTTCCAATAAGGATTACAAGTACAATTGCTGTTTTATTATTACAGAGAAAAAGGAAATAATTTTTTAAAATGTGGATTATTTGGATCCAAAGGAGCCTATGAGAGATGGTCTTTCTGTAATTCTGAGCTTTCTGGCTAATGGGTTGTCGGATAACGGATCCCATACCTGTATACAAACTGTCTCTAAAAAACACTACATTGTGATATGCAACCTTTCATTCTTACTTTTTTAAACAATTAAAATTTAAGATGAAAAAAAAAATGGAAAGAATAGATGTGAAGTGTGATAGCTGTAATATGTGTGAATTAGTGTAATGTGTGAATCATCTTCTTCATTTCTACACTCACACCTGTACTCATACTTATATTCACACACATACATACACAAGTGTGCACCTATATATACAACTTTACTTTGCTTTTATAGTCTCTTCATTATCACATTTTCCTAAAAATGGGCGTTGGTTTGGGCAGCCTCTCTCTTAAAGCAACCCTCCTTTTTTGTGCTTCCTAAGTGACCCCCAACCTTCTGCACTGTTTTGATGGAGTATGCATTTGTCTGTTTGCTTCTGTTTCCATGATGTCCTTGTCTTATTCTTCAAATTATAGGACATTTTCTGTTAAGTGGGAAAAGCATACCCCATGGTTTGTTGCAACCAACTAGGCAATGCAAAGCTGAATCTGGAAATATTTAGTTTTTCTTAAAAACATGAGTTTAGCTGAACAATGTTATTAAAATTTGTACTTCCTAAACTGGAGGTTAGAACAGGATACTCCTAGGGAAGGAATGTTACCCTTCTATAGGTTCCATGCAGGATGCTGACACTTTGCAGAGTGATTTGTCTAAGTTGGGAAACTAGAAAATGAGGTTTAATGTTGATAAATGCAAGGTTATGCACTTTGGCAAAAATAATATAAATGCAAGTTATACACTAAATGGCAGTGTGTTGGGAGTTTCCTTAAGTGAGAAGGATCTTGGGGTTTTTTATAGATAACAAGTTGTCTAATTCTGGGCAGTGTCATTCTGTAGCTACTAAAGCAAATAAAGTTCTGTCTTGCATAAAAAGGGCATAAACTCAAGGGATGAACACATAATTATACCTCTTTATAGATCCCTAGTAAGGCCTCATCTGGAGTATGCAGTGCAGTTTTGGACTCCAGTCCTTAGGAGGGATGTAAATGTGCTGGAGAGAGTGCAGAGACTAAGTGCAACTAAACTGGTTAGAGGGATGGATTATTTAAATTATATTGGTAGGGGTTGGGGATGTTTTTGGACAGATAGGGAGTGACGTTTTGAAGCAGCGTAGGTGGTTCTTCACAATGAGGACAGTGAGGTTGTGGAATGGACTGCTGGGGGATGGCCAATTCTGTTGATGCTTTTAAGAGGGGTTTGGATGATTTTTTGGACAGACATAAAATCAAAGGCTATTTTGATACTAAACTCTACAGTTAGTATAGCTATGGGCATATATGGTTTGTGTGAAAGAGTGGAGGGGTCTGTGTGCGTGTGTGTGTGTGTATGCTGGGTTTTAATTTGGAGGGGTTGAACTTTTTTTAACCCAGTTTAACTATGTAACTATCCAACACTGTTTTACTCATCAGTTAATTGTGATTCCTTTAGAATTTGCTACAAAGCTGCCTCTCTGCTGATGGACTGCTATGATCATGCAAAGACCACTGCAGAGTCCTGGCTAAATTAATAAGTTCACATTTAGCTACATCTGTTCTCCTCTCTTTGTTTCTTTAAATGCCATATGATCATACATGGATGTCAACGCTCAACGATAACAGGAATCCCACCATGAACCACATGTCTTATGTGATAAAGTATACATATTGGATGCTGAAGAAGAGTTACTAATTTTATGGCAAAAAGGCATAGCCTTTCAGACAATGGTAAGATGGCAATATCTCAGCTTCATACACTGGTTTCATAATCAGTTACTGAGAAAAAGAGATTAGCAAGAAGCAGTTAAAGACATGTAATTACAGTTGTCATCGTTGAGCAACCATTGTGGAATGATTGGGAGACCGACTGAGTAATCCTACAGCCAATCCTTAGAGGAGACAAATGGAAAACATTATGGATGCTTTGCTTAAGAATCTGCAAAATCAGTCTTCGTGTTGCTTTAATGTAGCATGAATCATAAGAAACTTGTAATTGACACTAAGCGAATGATCAAAAAGATAAAGATATTCCAAAATGCAGTTAAGATTTGCAAACATTTGTAGGTGGTAGTGTGTTGTAATGAATAGCAGCTGGAAGGAGTGCAAATGTAACATTGGCTGGCTGTTTTTTAGTTCTGTAAGCTTTAGCAAGTCAACAGTAAAATAATAAACTCATTAAGATAAAAAGGATGACAATTATCTATAAAATACTTGTCACATTTAAGAATAGACATACGTCATTAATACAAATGCAACAGCAATGCAATAGTAATTTAATTTAAAACAAAATGGCAGAAGAAACAAATTATAACCTAATTCTGATCACACCAAAAGACTTGATTATATTGTTACTAGGCAAAAAGATACAGATTAAATTTTCTTTGCATGATTAATGTGGTGTTGAGTAGCATCTCACTTGTGAACCATAACTATAAAGATAGTAAAAGTTCAGGTAGCACCAGTATAGGAAGCAACTAAACACAACAAGCTCATGAGTATATCAATAATCATATCCCAGGTGATGACCTGCTGCCTGAAGCAACTCTTGTTTGAGCGAGCTGGGGGTACAGTGAGTTCTCTTTACAGTCCAGAGTAAGAGTAAACCATTGGACATTACCTCACAGGTCACTAGTCATCCGAATAGGCCCTATCTAATGTACATTATCACAGTGAGGGGCAATTTACATTTGTATCAGGTTTTACAAATGAGTCTGATAGATAACTGTCTCCCCTGTGCCTCTCACAGGAGCTCAGATTGTGAGTTGGGCACAGGAAGAGAGACTAGAAAAGACTAACATGAGTGCCAGGTATTAAAATTCAAAGGCACCTTAAAGAGCATGTAAAAGCAAAAAAATAAAATCCCATTTTTACTTTTTTTAATGAAAAAGAAATCTATCTCCAATATACTTGTTTTTATAAGAAACCTAACTGTATGCAGTTAAATTCTCCATTCATTTACTAGGAATTGGGCAATAGGAATTGTCAGATGGTCCCTAACTGCTGGGCAGGGAAACAATCATACTTTTGAACAGGAGGGGAGCCCCTGCCTTACTTCTCAGCCGTGCAGAACTCAAACAGCTTTGTTTCCCTGTAGATCCCTAAGCTTAGCCCAGATCACACTGAGCATGTGCACAGTCTTAGTCTTGCAAAGATGTTTAACAAAGTTACAAGATGACAGCCCCCTGTGGCCAACTTTGAAAGCATAAATCATTTGTTTGATTAGGCTTGTGGTGCAGTAAGTTCATGTTTATGTTTAGTATACAAAATACAGCATTTCTAGCCTTATTCTATTTTACACTTTCCTTGTCCTTTAAGTCAGATCAAGGTCAGCAACAGAGATCAAGCAAATGGGAAATCCATAGACTATAGAAGAAAAGCAATTTATTGGCACACCGTGGGTAATTCTGGCAGGGAAAACCCTTATTTATTTATAATTTATTGCGAGGTGCAACATTTGGGTTGGAGCTCCTTTATCAAGCATACCGGATGTCAGTGCACATAAAATTTAAAGGCACATCAATTCAACATTATTAGTGGGCGTAACAACAAGTAATAATCAAAGATTGGTTACAAAAATCACAATCGTGAAAAAGGCCAATTTTGAAGTCCACATTGAATAGTCCATAAATAGTCCATATATCCATCAGGTGAAATTCCTAATATTAAAAAATATTAGAAGAACAAGTCCAATGTAAGCTCAAGTGTCCCGTGTGATATACAGTAAATCAGTGAATATAATTAATTTCCTTTTTAAAAAAAAAAAAACTATGATACATTGTATTCATCAAGTAACCAACTTTGCAGCCAAATAAGTAGCAAAGAAAAATAAACAATTCAAAGGATACATTACAATTGATAACGGTGCAAGTTGCAACAAAACAAAAATAAATGAAAAGTATTTTAAACTTTCAAAGTAATTGAACTTCTATCTTACCCTATACGAATGGAGATGGTAATCTTTCCATGAAGTATACCCCGATAAGCTGCTTATCTAAAAGAGACAGGTCATATTAAATTCACCATTTAACCCTTTAAGGTGGCGAGATTGTAAAAAAACACTCTCTCTGCAATAATGTTTTCTTTTTATCCATGCCAGGTATCTGGTATGTTTGACAAATGGTTCCATCCCGAAATGTTGCATCCCACAATAAACTAGCAAGGGTTTTCCCTGCCAGCATTACTCACGTTGTGCCGGTGAACTACTTTTCTTCTATATTGACTACGAGGTCGCTGATTCTTCTTCCACTGGGGATTTGCATCAATCAGACAGTCCGGGTGTGCGAGTGTCTTCCGTTTTCTACTCAAATCCAGAGACCAGTGAAACAAGTATTCAGATCAAACCAGTAGTTATAATCACAAAGAATGTTTAGGCCACAGCACCTATTTACAAGCACTGTGCATACAATACAAAAGAGGGTGCCAGGGATGCAAACTAATGTGAGTGCTCCAAGACCACGGCAAGTATTTGCCTTGATGCATATACACAACTAAGGCATGGCCCTAGACTGACTGACAATTTGGATGACTTAAGATATACTGCAAAGAGATGTAGGGCATTCAAGAAAAAGTTAAATCTCAAAACATATAAGAGTTGATGGGAATAGAGGATAGTGACAAGTCAAAAGAAACAGTAGGTCAAGTTGAGGCTCAGTGGAATTGTTATTGGTTAAACTAGTGAAATTTTGTAAGGAGTGCATGCTCAGCCAGCACCACGCTCCGGGCTGGTTGCCTAGGGTTTCTGACCGGTCTGGCCCAGCTCTGCCTTTAAAGGTAGTCCTGACAGAGTCTTTTGGACCTGGGAGCACAGAATCAGCAAGTTGGGACATAGTAAGTAATCAGGATAAGTAAGACTGCATTCAAGTCAATTTGCATAGGCTGAGGTTAAAAACACTCATACCAACTCTAGCAAAATACGCTTCAAAATATTAAGGCACATTCATTTACAGTATATAAGGTACATTATATAAGGTCCTTATGTGGGATATAAATGAGCTGGAGAGAGTGCAAAGACATTCAACTAAACTGGTTAGAGGGACAGATGATTTAAATTATTTTGGTAGGGGTTGGGGATGTTTTTGGACAGATAGGGAGTGACGTTTTTTTCCCATAAAGAGGATCACCGCAACAGAGGCCACCCCTTCAGACTAGAGGAAAAGAACTTTAACTTGAAGCAACATGGTTCTTCACAGTGAGGACAGTGAGGTTGTGGAATGCACTGCCGGGTGATGTTGTGATGGCTGATTCTGTTAATGCTTTTTAGAGTGGCTTGGATGATTTCTTGGACAGACATAATATAAAAGGCTTTTGTGATACTAAAATTTACAAAAGTATAGAGAGTGTTTGTATGTATGGATGCTGGGCTTCGTTTGGAAAAGTGGAACTTGATAGACTTTGTTGTTTTTTTTTTCAACTGAACTTAACTATGTTTCCATGTAATGTAAGGTGCCTATAGGACAGTGATAGGTTTGGGTTTATAAGTAGTTGTTACTTCTTCTCAAACTGAGTTTCTAATGATAGCAGATTCCTCCTGCACAAATATGGCAGCCCCCTTACAGGGGAACATAGGAGATCAGATAGGTAATGTAAATAATAGGGCCCAGGGCCCGGAACGAGGGGTAGGCAGAAGAGGCATGTGCCTAGGGTGCAAAGGTGGAGGGGCGCTAGGCACATACCTCTTCTGCCACCTTCCCCTAGCTCAGACCCTTGCATCCTCCAGCACTGGCAGCTCCTCCTCTTCAGTATGTGCCTGCGCTCTTCCAGGCACACGCAGGCAGCAACGCTAACATCCTCTGCATGGTCATACGTACTTCTCGGTTCTGCACACGCGCATGCACACTTGAGGAAGGGTGAGGTAGCCGGCTGGGTTCCTTAGGGTGCCCGGCAGCTTTGGCCCAGCACTGATAGGGCCAATACTTCTATGGCAAACACATAGCATGCAAAGATAGTGTTATGATAGATGGAAAAAAAGGTTTCATTTTTGGTGTCAGCAGGCAGTCACTGAAGAAACAGAAAGGGAAGTCCAGAAAGAAGCCAAGACTGAGCAACCAAAAGTACTTCACAGAAGGAACCACTTAGTATGACTCTTGCTAGGCAAGAAAAATCACCTTACACTGAGCAAAAAGCAAAATGTCCATCTGAAGTGACGCTGTTACACCATGACATATAAGTCTATAAGACATAAACCTGCAGCAAACAAGCAGGTGACAATCCTGTAAAATGTATTTAAATAAAACACGTTTGACATGCTCATCTGATATACTGATTTTCATTACTTAAAGGGAATATTATTTAGACTTACACGACATGGAGAATGAAAAAAGGTAACAAAATATTTGTGCGCTCCTGTCATGGTGATCACCAAGCACCCCTGGGAGATACAAGGAAATTAAATCCATTTGCTGTTTCTAATTCACGTTTAAGTTACTAATCAGGCCACTTTTTGGCACCGGACATCGCTAACCCTTCCAACTCATTCACAAACACATTGAAAATACACACATGCTGTGACATCTGATATTCCTTATTTGCAACAAAATTTCCAATGGAAATACAATTTGAGCATTATTTAATTATATATTTTGCTTTCAGCTGTTAATCGTTCTAAGTGACTGCTGACTTCTATCAAAAACGTGTGGTAAATCCCCACATAGCTAATGATTCACTTTGTGCCACAGGGACTCCAAGATTTATGCTTAATCAAATCCCTGGAAACCAAATGATTAGCTTTTTGGATACCTTTCAGAATGACTAAGCTAACAAATAGCAACTGAGTAACATTGTTTTAACTTATTTGTAAAAAAAAAACCCAAACCGTAGATTTATTCCAGTTGCTGTTATCCTGGTGTAAATATATTGTGCTATAAATGAAGTGGAAAATCTAACAATATTCATGGACACATGCCTTTTTCTTAGCTTGACTAATGTGTGGACTGTCACAGTACTCCATTGCTGGGAGGCAGCAAGATGGCTGCAAACAAATAAGGGAAAAGGTGAGCCATTATAAATCTTAAAAATCCATTAGGAGCAGGTGCTGAGCTTGGTTAGGTTGGGTTTTGGTGGTGTATATAAATATATATATATATATATACATATATATATATATAAATGTAACGCTATAATAAATTGACTTTACTGTAGTCAATTCGGAGCTACAGTACTTTCTATGGGGTGTAATCCCCCAAATGAGACCCTCCTTTCCTAGGGCAAACCCCTTGCAACGGGGTGGAGGTAGGGTGAAGTGTAACTGTAACCAGAGTGCTATTGCACAATAAGATGTGCCAGTGGTTCTTTAAGACTTAGCCATAAACATATTTATTTGCAGTAACAAGTATTCTCTATGGAGTATTAGCAGCAGATAAAGGAAGCACATACTCAGAGCACCACACATTGGACTGGATCCCTTCAGGCAAGGGTTCATGTCAGCAGAGGTTAAGCAGGGGTTTGGAAGGTACGACCAGGTTTCCGCTTTCTCCCTAAGTGCACACTGGAGATTCCTAATTCCCTGAGTTTAAACACTTATGAGGGAATGTAATAAAAGTCAGTAACAGAAAAACTATTCGCAATGCAAAAAGTTATGCCTCT
>CM044439.1:37249850-37261369 GCA_024363595.1 Xenopus borealis | reverse complement strand
CGATATTGATAGCCCAAGAGTTATAAGGAGATCAATAGGTGTGTGCAGCAAGATCGCTAGGAACACGTGTTTATCAGAGTATACCCTGCTACCGTATGAAAGTAGTTGGGATTCTGCATTAAAACATAAACATAAATCAAGCAAAGGAAAAACAAAGAAGAGTTAACATAACAGAATTTTCATCGTATGAGTGGTTGAGTAGGTACCTGGTGGCTATAATATGGTGGATCCTTGGAGGCAGATGTTACTATGTTCCACAGAGATGTTGTAGCAAGTAAGAGGAGGTTGGTGCCCGAAGGCAGTCTAGGTCATACCAGGTTGTATGTTAGAATGTGTCATTTGTCTGATATCTGGTGGAAGATGTAGGATATAGGTGGACCAGATAGCAAAGAATTTGTATGTTTAGATTGTTTTGTTAGCAGACGCCTCCAACCAGTCCATATGGAATAGGAAGTGTAATTGTGGATGTTGTCTTGTCTATTCCAGAAAGACAGGCCTGTCATTCCATTGGCTTGTCTTACATTGAATCAACAGTTTGGGCCACCGGGGCAGAGAATAGACAGGGATAGACAAACACTGTTTTCAATAGCAATAAATATACAAATGAACATTTATAATGAATGTATATTTCAAAGTTAGAATAAGGTTTTCTTTTATTAGGCAAAAAAAAAGAATGTTTTGGGTTTACTTTTATTTGTTATTTAACAAATTTGTTATTTGTTATTTAATTGTTTCAATTACATTCATAAATACTGCATTAAATATCTTTTTACTTTGTTCTTCACCTTAACTTGGTCTGATAAAGATGTACTGAACGCATTCCCACAATCTTGCTTGAGGCACCATATGACTTTACTCAGGTTATCGACTAAGTGTTTCATTATTAGGATTTTATTTTTATCTGTAAAAGTACTTATAACTAAATTACAAAATGTTATTGAAGGTTATGTATTGTAATTGTTTTACCTCTGTCCAGATCAAAGTAAGATTAATCTCTCCAGATAAACCTTTTCCCATTTATCAGATGAACACTCTATACTTCAGGTGTATCTTCTTCTGACATAGCTTTACAAGCATGCTCTTATCATTCTCTGCTACCCCACGGCTCATAATTTACTTATTCCCTTCATCCTTATGCTCTCAAACTATTAGTTGAGTTGCTTAGAGGTAGTTGAAGCTAAATAATTTTTTAAGCATATATTGCCACTGGGGTTCCTACCAGGGTTGGGCCAGGCCGGCCTGGTAAACCACCTGATGCCCAAACTGCAACGGAGGGAAGAGTAGGGAAGGGTGACAGGAGGGAGGGGGAATGATGGATGGGTGGGTGACAGAGGGAAGAAAGGGGAGTAAAACTGAGGGGTGAAAACACAGACTATGGGTAGGCAGAAGACAATTTTAGAGGTAGCTGCCCAGCACCTCCCCTTAGGCAGCTGTCTCTTCTGCCCACCCTAGCTCCAGCCCTGATTCCTACTGTAAGATTACTTTTGCATTACTTGTGCATGGTGTGGCAAGTTGATACTTACTCTCCATTTATACATGACTTTTACCTTGAGGCAGGCCCTCGCAGTAAGGG
The DNA here is from genome assembly GCA_024363595.1 of Xenopus borealis. NCBI lineage: Eukaryota > Metazoa > Chordata > Amphibia > Anura > Pipidae > Xenopus > Xenopus borealis. The sequence goes on along the minus strand of CM044439.1, from coordinate 37,259,796 downwards.
TTTCCACACTGGTGGCTAATGTAGACTTAGATTTTCAATTAATTATACACAATCTGTTGTACACATTGTACACAACCGTTTTGTACAAAGTACTAGCGAACGCCGAGACCAATCCACGTGATTGAAAAGCTGCTTGTGAAGAGACCGCCGGGATCCGCTCTGGCTGCGGACAAAGTAACTGCAAACAGGTAGGTTTTGGCCGCATCTACTTCAACAAGGATATGAAGGGAGACGATGTCCATTAAAACCGCATCTTTATTGAGTGTACATTAAAATGCGCAGGCAGGGGAACTGGAGCTTGACGCGTTTCGTGACGTAAGTCACTTCATCAGAAGCTGGTGCGCCCCATGCAAAAACCACAATATAAAACCATACCAATCTAATATGCAAATCACCAATAAAAACAACAATGGTCACGTTTTTTTGTGTACATAAATGATTGGATATATATTAAACATATACATAAATTGGTTATCGTTCGGGAGGTAAGAGGGGACTAGTGGAATGAATACACGTGGGAATACTTATATATGCTCATATATGCGTATGCAAAGAAGTATCAACCAAAATAGACCTAAACTATATTTCAAACTGAAAAGATTACAAATGAAGCTGAAAAAAGGTGAAATTCGTTAGATTAGGCCTAAGAAAGAATATATAAGTACTGAACAAAATTTGGATATAATTTAGATATAAATATATAACATAGATCGAATTACACTAAATTAAATATGTATTTATATTAAATGGATATTTAATCAGATCTTACTTTCAGATGTTACACAATAAGGTCTATTTTAGGAATAGTTTCCCTGATGATACAGGGCCGTAGCGATAAACAACATTAGTACTTCCTGGACTTGTGTCTGTCTCCACAGTACATGGACCTCACAGTGGTGTTCCCTTTTGCAATCTCTATATCCCAGGGACGTTACTATAGGGGAAGCAGATCCAGCAGGCTGCAGGAGGTATAGGGACCCCATGAGGCCCTAATTCATATAAAATTTCAATAAATATTGGTAAAACAGGTCAATCTCTAGACATTTTGGGGGCCTGAAAAATAATCTGCTGTGGGGCCCAGTAATATCTAGTTAGCCACTGCTCTATCCCACGAATCCCTACTCCAGTGGGTGATGCCTATGCCACTAACCATAACTCTGCCTTCTTTGGTGGAACTTCTGCATTCTACTAATTGCCCTAATACTATTTTTGACTCCTACAGTAGGTTTCTGCAAACTAGCTAGTTATAACTACCATAGGGTCATTTTCTCTTGCTTAACCATCCTGCTTTTTTCAGCACCATCTACCCCACCACTCCCACACAGCCAGTGAGGTCCAAAAGGAACTAAACCTTCTCTAAATCTCTAAAGTGATTAAGAAACTCAACAGACACTCCCAGATTTCTCCCAGAGCATGCCTAAGCAATCCCAAATCAACCTAGCCCATAGCTGTAAACTTCTTCCAAAAAAGGAAAAATGAAATCTTTGCTATCCTAAATTGTTGAGGAATATTATATTCTTTATTAAAGAAAAACATTTACATTGATACATCAAATACACATGTGGCTACTGCATATTTATATTTATTGTGTCTCACAGATCTAGACAATACAAAGGTGGAGGGGTGCATTGTGGTAAAAAAAGAGTCCCCCCCCTTCATAAACTTTGTTCTTTGCACACATTTAAAAAAAACAAAAAAAAAATGGTATTTGCAATCATAAACTGCAATGAAGGAAACAAATGAAAATGTTTTATGGAGGACAGTTCTTCAGAAGCTGAAACACTGAAATATATACATATAGGAAGAATGCACAGAAAAAAATTATCCTATAATTAACTACAAGTTTGTACACTTTATACTGTAAAGGTGGCCATAGACGCACAGATAATATTGTTCGAAAAGGAATTTTCGTACGATATTCGGTGCGTGTATGGTGGGAAATGAGCCGACCAATATCGTCAGAGGATTAAGATATCGTCGGCTGGTTGATCGGGCTGGATGGAAAATTTTGATCGGATGCCTTTGAAAGCTCCCTGAACATCGGCCATTGTTAGTGCTGAATCGTCAGATACAAGTAGAATTCTATTGTTTCTACCTGTATATTTGACGATTCAGCTCTACACGTGTGTGTTGAAACGAACGATCTTTCTTGGAAAGATCTTTTCCGAGAAAGATCGTAATTGTTAAGTCTATGGCCAGCTTAAGTTATGCTAAAATAAAACAAATACTATTCATCTGAAATTATTTGATAATCAAATAAATAGACACTGACAATTTAAAACCATAGCAACAATGAGATACCGAAAGTTTTTCTATCCCTGTTTTCCATAAAGGCTATTATTCATCCAGATGGAAATCTTTTTCTGAAATCTATAACCTCCTGGTTAACAAATAATGCTTATAAAACAAGATCACAGTTTTCACAGTGCAGGGCTATAAAAAATGTCTTGTATTACATTTTCAGTTTCATTTTTATTAAAGGGGTGGTTCACTTTTAAAGGAAAAGTCAACCCCTTCGGCGCTAAAATCCCTCCCTCTCCCCTGTGTTGCCACCTCCATGATTTCGGAAAATTTTGTGACTTTCGGAGCAACCGGTGCTGAACCAGCAAACGCCTCCAACTGCTCATGCGCCAGAAGACGCCTATGGATCTAGGAAGAGAAGATGACGCATGGGAGAAGATGGTGCCTGTGAACTCCATGGACAGGACCTGCGCCGAGGGGTAGGTGTAGCAACTTAGCGGCATTTGCCCAGGGGGGGAGGTAGGTAGACTGTATATTCTACAGTCTGGTCATTTCCCTATGGGACCAGACTGGAAATTAAATACTTATAAACAGTGCGTTCTGACATCAGAATGCAACGTTTATAACAGGGGTCTCCTGCGTGTCCGATTCTGACCCAGCTCATCAGATTTTGATGCCGGTGTGCCTGAAGTGGACACCTGCAACCTTAATGGACGTCGACCCCTGGACCACCTCCCCTCTTGACAATTCACTGTAGATTATAATGCATAATGTACCCCCTACTGAAATTTGTAAAGATATCAAAAGTCACCTGGGAGTTATGTGACCTGTATAAAAGCACTCGACCTGCGGCCTGGTGCTTTTATATGGTCACATAACTCCTCAGTGACTTATAATATCTTTATAAAATTATAATAGGGGGTACATTATCCACTTTATATAAATATATAGTGAATAAAGTACCCCCTGTTGTAAATTATAAGGATATTATAAGTTACCGAGGAGTTTCATGACCATATAAAAACACGAGGCCGAAGGTGACTTCTAATATCCTCATATTTTGCAACTGAGGGTACTTTATTTTACATGACAGTAATGACATCAGAACTCACCGTTTATAATTGATGACATCAGAACTCACCGTTTATAAGGATATAATTTACAAGATATTCACAGCTTTTGTGTATTTTTTATATATTTTTTTTTCACCTCAGAAATGTATGATCTGTATAAAGCCACTCTGCCTGGGGCCATATGTCTTTATATATTGCAGAATCGCCAAGTATCCTCATAATGTAGCTCTTTATAAAAGCATCTACACACGTTTGTGACCAATTTATTCTACAGAATGAAAAACAACGTGCTCCCTAAACAGACTGATGTTTGTTTAGATGCCGAAGGCAATGCATTAGGAACTGATGGCTGCTCCCTGGGATCCAATCAGTTCCTGATGCAGTATCTACAACATCAAAATAATTTCATTCCGGCTACCTACAGTAAATGTATTTTAGAAACAAAACTATATATAAAACACAGTCTGATATGTCTCAGATAAAGAGCAGAGAAAGCTGGGCACGAAGCTCGCAATGTGTTTACATTTCTAAACAAGCCGTTTCTAACTTTCAAAGAAACGGATGGATAAAGTCGACCGATTACAAAGGGACAGCCCTGATATGCACGGTATTTATTCATTAATGACTGACAAGCTGATTTAGCCGACGTATTGATCCATAAAGCAAGAGAATTGCTGTGTTTAGCATAATCCCAGAGACCACTGTGAGATAATTTATTAACTGCTCACAGTTGCCAGCTGAGATTGAGCCAATTCACAGCCATTTAGCTTAGCCGTGCAAGTGAGTTCTTGTCAGTTGCGTTCCTTTTCTAAATTCCTCCGTTAGTGGGAATGGCTCCATTCCACACATAAAAAAAAAACACCTGGCAGCTAAGAAGATATGCAAACCTTTTAAATCCTCATTATTGATGGGCTTCATTTAAGAAATGTAATCAAGCAAAGTATTCCCAGCACTAACAGCCATTCATTTCGAGCACAGATTTCCCTTGTTATATAAAAAGACAAATGCTGCCTAAATCTTTTCTGTGGAGAAAGCCTATTATGAGGTAAATTCATATTCTAGGCAGATATTGGGAAATAACTACTATTATTTGTCTTCTACATTATTGCTAAACTGACTACATAGTGTAGGGAAAAAAATAGCCCATTGTTTTCATATTTAGAGCCGGGGCAAGTACATGATTTTCAGGGGGAAAATATAAATTTTCCTACATATTTGTCACTTAAAAGTTTTATGCTTTTCAAAAGTTACATATCATACTGTTTTTAGGAGGACTCATTACTGGTGCCCCAGCACCACTACCATAAATGGTCACAGTGAAGCTATACTAATGCCTTCTCTACCTTAGTAAGGGAATGCCAAGGTTACCTCCATTAAAGTATAGGTAAAGGATATGTTATCTGGAAAGCCATTATCCAGAAAGCTCTGAATAACATAAAGGCCGTCTCCCGTAGACTCCATTTCATCCAAATAATCCACATATTAAAAACATTATTTCCCCTTTTCTCTGTAGTAACAAAACAGTACCTGTACATGATCCAAACTAAGATATAATTAGTTCTTATTGGAAGCAAAACCAGTCTATTGGATTTAGTGTTTACATGATTTTTTAGTAGACTTAAGGTATCAAGATCCAAATTATAGAAATTATCCAGAAAACCCCAGATCCCGAGATCTATGGATAACAGGTCCCATACAATATTCACTTTTACAGCTTACAATGGAATGACAACAGAAACAGCAGACCCTATGGCTGTTGGAGGACCCTTGAATTTAGATTAGAGGCAATTACAATGTGCGTAAAGGTTTCAAATGAACAAGTTAGTTATAAATGGACACTTTGCACCTTCTTAATTATAGTTTTTTTTATTATTTTTGCTATAATACTAATAGCAAGAATGTCAAAATAAAGGTTTAGGAGAAAACAAAGGTTTAGAAGAAGCCTATGTTGTAATGTAAAATAAGATTGAAGATTTTTCAAACTATAGGCACACAGTTGAGTGAAATATGGCTGGAAGTCCCAGCAATGGTACTATGGTATGGAAAGCTTGGTAGAGCAATGCTGTCCAACTGCTGTGGATCCGAGGGCTGGACTTTTTCTGGCCTACGTGGTGTGTGGTGGAGGGCCGATAATGGAAGCCAGTGTTGACCATGCCCTGCTTTTAAACCACACCCACTTTTAACCACTCTTACGTTACCACAAGAACTTTTAAGACAATGTCCACGTTGATGGTGGGAGCACATAAGAAAACCAAATGGTTGGTGTTGGTGTAGGGATATCACTCATATGTGAAACAAATTTATTACATCATGCTAAAGCATACCCTTAAATCCATATGCCTCATCCTCCCCTGTGGATAACACAGCAACACACTTTCCAAATATTTCCAGATGTTAACAAACCCCCACCAGGTTCACCTCCCACAGGCAGTTCATGGCACACACAGACATAGCATGACACATGCATGGAACATAGGGCATTCAGAGGCACACACAGGAGCATAGGACAGGCAGAGTATGGCACACACATGGAGCCTAAAGCAGGCAGAGTATACAGCAGACAGTATGGCACACATAAAGCATAGGAAAGGCAGAGTATGACACACACAGGGAGCATAGGGCAGGCAGAATATGACACACACAAGTAGCATAGGACAGGCAGAGTATGGCATAAACAGGGAGCATAAAGTAGAAAGAATATGGCACACACAGGCAGCATAGGGCAGGTGGAGTTTGGCACACACAAGGCGCATAGGGCAGGCAGAGTATGGTACACAGGGAAGGCAGTATACAGCAGGAGACAGGGAAACCTATCAGGACCACTCTAGGTTGAACAGCTCACACTGTGCTACATACTGTACAGTGAAACAATGCTGGTATCCCTTCTATGTGGGCATTTTCAGTCTGGGTCTGAGTGAGAACAGTACAGGGCTTTAGTGGTGTGAACAATGCAGGGGGGATTTCATGTGAGAACAGTGCAGGATTTTACTGTCTGAATTTGAGATGTAAACAATGCAGGGGCCAGTTAATCTCAGTACTGATATCTTTTACATTTACACAAGGAAAGCAGTCACACTTTCATGTGGAGGGCCACACAAGGGGGGCCAGATGTACAGCACTGCACTTGAGCACTAAAGGCTGAAAAACAGGGAACAATTTTTGTAAAAAAGCAGGGAACAATTTCAGATTCTTTGGTGCTATCTAAAATCCACCCAACATGCCATTAAAATTGAATGAACCCACCATACTCATAGTTTGCTAAGACATTATTATTTTTTTTTTACAGTTAGTGAAAATGCCAAGAATCCGTGCAGGTATGTTGTCTGGAATTATGCTAGCATTAGATTTCCCTTTTTTTTTGTTGAACATGTTGTGTAAAGGTTAATATGGTTAAGTGCCATACTTTAAATTCTTTAGAAATCTGTGATGAAAGTTCTAATGCCTGCCGCAACAAGTTCAAAATAGAGATTAGTTTATAAAACAACCATCTATTAGATCCCAGAGTCTGTGTTATGAAACCTTCTGATCTGATTATGCTTGAATCAGACTATAAAATCAAATTAAAACATGCTGATTTTATTTGATAAAACAGAGAAGAAGCAGGGCATAATTAGTCTAGGTGTCTGTGAAAATCTACAGTCAATTATGTATATTCAGCAGATTTCAGAAAAAAACAAAACATTATGTAGGGCTGCTGATGCACAACACTTATTTCTTATAATTTAATCATTTAGGTAATTAAAATATTTGTACTTATCTAAAAACATAATTTTATTTGTACTATTAATGTTTCAGTGGGTGAGGCTGTAGCATTGATTATGTTAAGGTTTTTGGTTGAACAGCCACTATGAGAGAGAAAGAAAGAGAGAGAGATGATAGTAATTGTTTAGCCAATATCTTACTGATCTTCTCTCAGGTTTATCTATTAAGGCAAAAGAGCATTCTGCCCAAATCTCCCCCAGCTGGACAAAAAGGGATCTCTGTAGGGGAGAACATCATGTTAGGGGAATGCATCAGTTAATATAACCCCTCCAGCAGAATTCTGCATTAAATTACGTTTATCAAAAGACTAAACAGATTTTTTTATATTTAATTATCAAATATGACAAGGGACTAGCTATGTTCTTGGTTTCTCAAGTGCCCTCAATCATGTGACATGTAAACTTCAGTCACTCTCTACTGCTTTGCTGCAAATTGGAAGGTAATGGGAAGGTAACCAGATAGCTTGTACCTTACAGCTGCATTGCTAAAAATGCTCCTGTGGCCCACCTACTTGTAGATATGAGAATAGCACATGACACTTTCAGTTGTATTGATCAGAAGAAACAATAGCTTATCTGAAAGAAGATGTCTGCCAACACACCAATATTATAAAAAAAAAAAAATACATGTATTGGTTCAAGAATAAAATTTTAAATGGTAAAATAAATAACTTGCAACGTACAGAATATAATTTAATGATAAAAACAGCACCAGAAAAATCATGGCAGAATCCCTTTAATGCATTTATCTGTTGTGCAGTCATATAAAGCTAATCTCATGGATTACACTTGACAATATTCTATTGCAGAAAAAGGCAATGCAAAGTTTTGTAAATGGACCTTTTCTATACCCACCTTGGTCAGTCCACTTTGCAAATGTTTTGCTGCCAACACATTCAACCTGCCATGGGGAGGCTGGTAGATTTACTTGCAGATTTTAGCAGAACAATATCTCAGATGTCCTTCCCAATGAGGGCACTGGCCAAATCAGATAACATGAATGAAACACATGCACTGATCTCTGCAGACCTCTTCATCTTTCCTAAGCAGTTGATATACAATATTGACTTCTTCCTCCAGTTCCCCAACCTCTTTCCACATTTTTCATTGGCTGTCTGCCAGAAATGATGAAGAAAAATAACTGAGGTGTAGGACAGACGATGGAATTAAAGCAGATTTGCAACAGCACAACTTGAACAAATTGCTGAGACATGAATCATTAGTTTAGATGCGGTTTTCACGCTGTGAAGTTTTCTCTACTTTTTAACTTAAAAGTTAAAATTAAAACAAATTGAAAACAAATATGAATATATATGTTGCCTTTCTTCATGGCCCATTTGCTAAATAAATTTGGTACAAGAACCACAAGTTGTTTTTCTTCAGGCACAATTTCTGTGAAGGTTGGGTAATTACTGTGAGTACATAATTTAGTTTTCGGAAGGATCAGAAATGGGGATTATTGTGGTTCGGTTGGCTTACTTTTAGACATCATAACCTTGGTTTGCAAAGATTTAAAACATGCTATTCATATACCATTTTCATCAATGCATAAAGCATCTGATACAAATGTCTGTATGCCTATATAAGGGCCACCATCAGAAATCCTGGGGCTAAATGTTACTCTCTTTCCTGGGACAAGTGCAGCATGCCCTTCGTAAGCATCACCATGGCCCAGTTATGGCAAAACCTGGCAAGTAGTGGAAGGGCAACTTCCTACTTTTACCACAAGGTTATTAGGGTCCAGATACGATGGACCTACCCTGGGTTGCGGGTAGAACCAATTGTCCACCACAAAGGTGGCCCTGGCCAAATCAGATGAAAAAGATTAATGAAGTCACAGAAGAAGAAAATCCAAACACTTTGGGTAAGTGATGCGGGGAAGCTCCCTGCAGTTTATTCAAGTCACGTGATGTAACGTTTCGGGGGCGTACCCCTTCATTGGGGAGCTTCCCCGCATCACTTACCCAAAGTGTTTGGATTTTCTTCTTCTGTGACTAATTAGGAGAGGTGCCGATCCCCTCCATCCTACACAGGGTAACTATCGATTGGAGAGGAAGAGGGCACAGGTAAATGTTTGCAAAGATTAATGAAGCACATTCCATATGTATATTCCTTTATCAAACATTGTTATACTTGCATCATTGCAACATATAGGGGGTTTGATTTTCAAACATGACCCCCTTTGATCCTACATGACCTCATCAGGTTTTATATGGTATATTTTCAGATTCTAGCTATTTCCAGGGTCAAGGTATAATAACTGTCTGAAAATGTGAAATCTTTTTTTTAAATAAAAGTGGAGTTTTAAAAAAAAATCAGTTTTTGACTCAAAAATAACCATATAAACTTGATTTTTTTTTTTTGTGGAAAACACAACCCGACCCTTAATAAATGTGCCCCATAATGTGTGTTTATGGGGCAGTATGTACCTACACAAGCTTTTTTGTGCTGAAGCATTTGTTAAAAGCTGGTGTATTATGCATTGCTTTTAGCTAAAATGTCAGTATTTATGATATCTGATCACATACATGACTGGCACTGATCAGAGTTATTGGACTGCAAGGTGATTTGTTTAGATTGCTATACTAATCTGTGGTACCATGTAACATTTGGGGGTGGGAGGCAGGTTCATAAGTCTGTTTTCCGTTTCAGCCTGATAACCCAACTAATTGTCCTAGGCAAATGTCTAAACAATATGGCTTAAACGAATCTACATTCAACATGCCATTGAGGATTTATGTTTATATTTTCCTCTACAATTAATATTATTGGAAAGGCACCTTATTTATGAAATTCTGACTTTGATCTAAATAAGGGGTCCCCAAGTTTTTTTTTACCCATGAGCCACATTCAACCAACTATACAAAGAGG
>CM044439.1:37226186-37236365 GCA_024363595.1 Xenopus borealis | reverse complement strand
AGGAATAACATTTTCATTTAAAAGGTGGATAATCTTTTTTTCTATTCCGGTTGCTAGTATATTTTTTCCTCTCTACCTGTATTTGCTTATCCCTGTCTTCCATCGGTAAAATAAACTGATGTCTACATTGTGCGACGTGACTTGGTCAAGGTAAGAAATCATTTGCAAGCAGTAAAAAAATACTAAAAGTAAAAAAATAAAAAAAGAGAGAATCTAGAGGAAGCCCTGTGTTGATATACCTGTTTCATCTTACAATATTCCCAGCGTAGTCGCTTAATATTACCATCACACAAACACAAGGGGCAAAGGTTTAACGATTGATAAAGGCTTTCAGCTGATTGTTTTCCATTTTATCCCATTTAGTTTTTAATAGAGCAGAGCGCTATGTCAAAGAAAACATTGGCTTGACTGTTTGAAGAACGCAGGCAGCTGGAATATCTTATTCCTCTGACTTTAATTCCAAACATTTAGCTATGTAAATCAAAGATAAAAATGTTTCTAAAATAGCTCTCGGTTCCTATTCATATGAAAACCTATGCATTTTTATTGTTATACATTTATTTTACAGAATGCTGACAATCATTTTATTCCACATATTTTCAACGATTACTGTTAAATAACAGCTGCATTTTTTTTCTAACAAAGCCATTGCTAGGGCACTGACCACCCACTACCAAGCAACAGTTTCCTTAGTAACAGTTAACCAACGTGTTGCTCCATTGTTACTGTGCCTTTGCATGCGCTAGATGCAGAAATCAGAAAAGGAGAGTCAGGGACCTTGAATCTGTAAGAGTTTGAAAATACATCGAAGTTTATCACCCAGAATGGACTATGTTGCACTGTATCTGTTTAAACCGTACGATTTATTTGAATTCTCAATCATTGTTTGAGATACAAGCTAATACATTTATGGGATTCATTATCCAGAACCCGTTATCCAGAAAGCTCTGAATGAGGAAAAAGGCTGTCTCCCATAGACTCCAATATAATTAAATAATCCAAATTTTTTAAAATGATTTCCTCTCTCTCTGTAATAAAACAGTAGGTTGTACATGAGCCAAACTAACATATAATTAATCCATATTGGAAGCAAAACCATCCTATTGGGTTTATTTAACATTTACATGATTTTCTAGTAGACTTAAGGTATGAAGATCCAAATTACGGAAAGATCCATTATCCAGAAAAACCCCAGGTCTCGAGCATTTGGATAACATATCCCACACCTGTACCATAAATTACTGCAAAAGAAATGGAAGAAATATGTGGGGAATTATTTTCCCAAATGTAATATATTGTTATAGAGATATGGGACATGCTATTGAGAATGCTTGGGATTTGGGGTTAAATTTATCAAAGAGTGAAGTTCCGCCGCTAGAGGGAATTTCCGCCGCTCTCCATTCATTTCTATGGGATTTTGAAAGGCCTATTTAATCATTGGATGAAGTGAAAGTTCACCCTTTGATAAATACACCTTTAAAGATCCCATAGAAATGAATGGAGAGCGGCAGTATTTCCCTCTAGTGGCGGAACTTCACTCTTAACTTCACTCTTTGATAAATATACCCCTTTTATGGACAACAGATCATTACATAATTTGGATCTTCATACCCTAAGAAGAAAATCAAGTAAATAATAAATAAACCCAATAGGCTGGTTTTGCTTCCAATAAGTATTAATAATATCTTAGTTTGGATCAAGTACAAGCTACTGTTTTATTACTACAGAGAAAAAGGAAATCATTTTTTAAAATCTGGATTATTTAGATAAAATGGAGTCTATGGGAAGTGACTTTTCTGTACGGGTTTCCAGATAACGGATCCCTTACCTGAAGTGAAAGGTACAGTTTTGCAGAGTTCTCATACATTTAAAAAGGAATTGGAATAGAAGGTTATATGAAGTCAAAAGGATGTGTTATCATTTCTTGGAAATAGCTGTGAAAATGACGTCGGAAATCTTCATTAGAAACAATTCTAAAACTTGTTTTTTTATTTTTTGTGCACATTCAGCTATGTGAATGAGCCAACAGACTTTTTCAATTACAGCAAGTACAGGACATGATAGTTTAATCCACCCCCCACCAATATCCTTTATGAAAAGTAAAATGCTAATAATTAGTCATCCTGGGTGGACTCTCCTTGTATCTCTACACCAGGTCAAATAACACATGGTAGAAAATAAAAAAATGAGACATAATCTTCTGCATATTTATTAAGGCCTAAACATATTTGATGATGAATATTTCTCAATACCCTTAACAGAATTAGTAAAATCCCCCAATGATGCTATATCATATCACATATCTGTAATAATCTGCACCAGCTCTTTTGTGAAATCCCTAAGGGTAAATGTGGTTCTAACACAAAGTGCTATGTTGTATAATGACAAGATCTACTTTAATGGATAAAGTCAAACACAATTATCAGTGGATAGCCTTACGCCTACTCATCTAATTCATAAGCAGTACTGTAAAATATGTTCCCATTAAGGGATATATAGATTTTTTTATGGGATTTATAGACAACATTTTAAACATTTGAATTTCTTTCATTTCTATATTAAATGTTGTGTAGACATGTTTTTACCATATCAATGTTTATCAGTAATAAATGTATTAAAATACAAATTAGCATCTCTGTGTATTTATTTTATCCCGCAAACAAGAGGAAAATCAGAGATTCTAAATAACAGCCAGTTGAGAACTCCAAATAGAATAGCAGACTCACCTAGATACAGCCCCAGACCATGTTTGTGGGATATTTACAGTAAAAAGCATTTCACCAAGGGTGGAGCATCCTCAGAAGTGACTCAAGAGTCTTACTCAGAGCCATGCTCTTTCCAAGGGGTGGAAAGACAGAGAAGAAAATGTGTTTAATAGCCAAAGGCTTGAGGAAAGAAATGTTAAAACATGGATCTTAACATTGGCAGAAAGATCCAGCTTCAACCAAACCATATCCCTTTCAACAGTGTTTGTCAGCAGACTTCTTCTGATGCCCAATCACCATGACTGTGGACATCCTGAACATGAAAGACTGGTTGAATGGCAGTATGAATATCATCATTAGAATCTGTAGGATCTTTCAATCAAGATGATTGTGTTTGTTTAGACAGTTGATCACAATATAACCTATGTTACCACTATAGAGGCAGAAGCTTTTTTACCACTGCTGATATTGCCATGGATAGCTCTTGGATAGCCATTGGGGATCTCTACCCTTTCTAAATAAATCAAGGGGGTGCTGTATTTAGGCAGTAGATGGAGCAAGACAGTTTGACAGGTATACTGCATGTACCTATCCAAATTGCAGACAGGATAGGATAAACGTATATACAACACATTATGTGCATTGACCATCTTAGTGGAAGTCTCACAGGGAAAAATATTCCTTAGGCCCATTACCATTTTGAGTCCTACACTTGGTGGATGTTATCTGGCGAATACTAACCCCACACATTATCTTCTTGGTGGAGCACAAACTTCACTTATTAACTTACATGCAAGGGATGTATTCTCACAGGAGCTAGTCTGTCACTGCTATGAATTGTAAAAAGTGTCCCTGTATTACTTCCACCCATAACATAACAAAAAAGCCCTAAGGACTTATTTATTCAGTTTCTGCCACCAAAGTATAAAATGTAGGAATATATTGTCCTATGGTGAATTATCTTAAGGGTAGGGACAGACAGGGAGATTCGGGGAGATTCTGTCGCCTGGCGTTTTTAGCAGGCGACAAAATCTCCCCGAATCTCCCTGTCTGTCCCTACCCTAAATCAACGAAGAGAAGGTGTGTCCAGAAACATTATTACAAGCATTATCTGGTAAACAGGCAATACCCAATGGTAAATATTGCCCTCATGAAATGAGGCTTCAAGATGAAGTTGGGCAAAATAGGGGCAAATTTACAAAATCCACGTGAATAGATCGAAGTTTAGAAATTTAGAATATGCAAATTTGGCCACTTTGATCATCGAATACTCAAAATTCGAGCATATATATCGAATAGATCGACCATTTGATGATCGAAGGACTTTAACTTTAAAATTTTATGCGACTGCCTACTTCGCCAGATTGAACCTACCGAATTGCAATAGAAGCCTATGGGAATACCCCCATAGGCTTCTTTTTCGAACACCTGCTCGAATACCATTCGTGCGATCGAACGCCTCGATCGTTCGAATCGTACGAATTTTTCGAGCACTCAAAGGAAATTTTATGATTTTTTTCATGAAATCAAATGATTGGTATTCGATCGTATGATTTCATTGAGAAATCGAATATCGCGGAGAAAATAGCCTAAAACTATGCAATAAGCATTCGATAGTCGAATGCTTATCGAATTTCGAACAAATTCGAGGGATTTTTTGGTGAATAATAGTAAATTTGCCCCATACTGTCTGCTTTCTGTTTGTGGCTACCTTGGGAACTATGAACCTATCAAAGGTTTTTATTAACAAGAGTATTCAAAACAAATAAGCAGACAAGCACCATAAAACAATGTGAATATAGAGAGTGACTTTATCCCTGTTACATCTACTCTGTTTCATGTTGCCAACAGGTGCTGATGGGAAGGTTCAAAAATATCACAGGGCACTCACTGTGGACAAACTCAAAAAATTTATTTTGTATGCAATAGTAGGCCACCAAAGCATTAGCATGTCAGTTTTACATTGTAGTAGGAATTTAAGAGGACATTATAGACTTCCTAAATGGACAGTACTAAAATGCGAGAAGTTTGAGACAAAGTCCCTACACCCTTTCCGGTCCCAGTACCCAGTCCCCTGTCAGGTCAGACACCAAGCTTATATAAATAAGTCAGATAAGGGGTGTTATATTATGTATTACCAGGAGACAAAATGATAAAATTTTGCCAATGATATTTTAAATTTCCAATTGACAAATATTTATTAATTAGTATTTCTTTTTTGTTTTTGTAGTTGATGAAATGTGGATTGAGGGCTTCATTTAGCCATGCTCAACCTGTGAGCCACATTCAAATGTAAAAAAAGTTGGAGAGCAAGTTGGAGAGTGTCAAATATGAGCTGTGATTGGTCATTGGTAGAACGTAAGTGTACTAGTAGCCTACAGCCAACCAAACTTGCCTCCAAACCAGAAAATAAAAAATAAGCACTTGCTTTGAAGCTACAGGGAGTAGCATCCATGGGGTTGGTGAGCAACATGTTGCTCACAAGCCACTGCTTGGGGATCACAAGCCACAGTTTTTAACACTGCTTACTGAATTATATTTTTTTTACAAGGGAAATTGATGCTGGTATAATTGAATGGCACTTTATTTTGACAAGGGACTACTGCATGTTTGTTTAACTGTTTATGCCTCCAGCGATATTCTTTAAAGTGGGATTATCAAGAATAAAAGGTCCATGGAAGGAAATACGATCAGTGACATATTGACAGAGGTAAAGGAAAACAAATACCATTGAAAACTCTATTAGTAGTCATACTAATCCTAAATTAAAGCTTGTTTTAATGGTAACCCCCAAGAGACACACATAGAAAATAACAGATCCATTTTCCTGTCCCTTTGTCACAATGGATCCATTCTAGTGGCACTTCTAAGAGATGCAGTGAATTAAATTAAAAAATCTGTTCTCTGTGTTTGTCTTAATATGGCAAAAGAATCGCTATCAGCATACTTACATAATTATATTGAAGTGTAAAATGTTTTGTCAAGCTATAATAATATGCATATGTTTGAAGGGGGATACCATAGTGTTTAATGTAGGGCTCCAGGCAATGCTTTACATCTTTAAAAAGAAAATGTTTTTGTTCTGTCCTTGAACAATTAGCAAGCAGCGCAGTTAATGGTATTTTCCCATTTGCAAACATGTTATTTGAATATTGGACTCTACTGTTTTTGTTGAAATAATAGCTCCCTCTTCTGACTACTCAGAAATATAGATCAGAGGAGACCCATGCAGAATCTGTAAAGTTATTGGCGGTAAAATGTAGCGACATTTAGTGAGTTCTAAATCTTTTACAAACTTCGAAAAGGCAGATTAGGAATGCAGTTTTGCATAGTTTTAATATCAAGCAAAAAGATTACTATTATTGCACAGTTAAAGGGAAATTTAACAAAAACATATTGAATTGAATTGGTGTAAAAATACACACTCTGAGCACTTTTGCAATTCGCATGAATCTCCTATTTTAGATGATTTCTGAGATACAGGTATGGATCTGCTATCTGGAAACACATTATCCAGAAAGCTCCTAATTACAGAAAGGCCGGCTCCCATAGACTACATTTTATAATGATTTCCTTTTTTCTCTTTAATTATAAAACATTACCTTGTACTTGATCCAAACAAAGGTTCTAAGTTAATCCTTATTGGAGGCAAAAATAGCCCTTTGAGTTTATTTAATATGTACATGATGTTTTTAGTAGTATGAAGATCCCAATCATGGAACGATCCGTTATCTGTCCCATTCTGTATTAGCAATTTTAACCAGTTTTATACCGCTAGGTAAGCTGCAGCTCAACAGCTTTTTGAAGGCCCAGAATATCCGTGACCCTAAAAGTCTATACACTTGCTATATGCTTTTGGGTTGCTGACTTTCAGTTGAGTCAAAAGCCTGGTGTAAGAAGACTTAAAATGCAAATATCTCAGAAACCACTAAAAATAGAAAATAATGTAGATTGCAAAAGAGCTTAGGAAAGCACTCTGAGTTTACATCAATTTATTTATAGGGTTTAGAGCCACTTTGTGGGATTTTAAAGGCATATTTGTCAATTGGTGAAAGCAAGAGATCACCATTTGATAAAAACACCCCAATGAATCCCTTACCAATGAATATAGTAGGAGTTTTAGAAAGAGAGGTGCTAGGAAGAGGGCAGTCTGTGTACAATCAAGTGCCTGAGCCAATTAACGAAATAGGTAACTATTTGATCTATTTTAGGAGAATGT
The DNA here is from genome assembly GCA_024363595.1 of Xenopus borealis. Lineage (NCBI taxonomy): Eukaryota > Metazoa > Chordata > Amphibia > Anura > Pipidae > Xenopus > Xenopus borealis. The sequence continues at coordinate 37,229,441 of CM044439.1, read as the reverse complement.
CATGGGGGTGTTCAAGCCTCGGTGGTGAGAGGGAGATAGAAGTGGCAATTTAGTACAGGACTAATACATATATTAGTTTGACATTATACATTTTTTTCCAGCAGACACGGGGTGACCCATTCCGATTACAAGAAAAGAGGTTCTACCTAAATATTCTGAAGGGTTTTTTACAGTGAGAGCTGTGAAGATGTGGAAATCTCTCCCTGAATCCATGTACAGGCTGATACATTATATAGCTTTAAGAAGGGAATTGGATGGCAAATGAGGGAATACAGGGTTATGGAAGATAGCTCATTATCATCCAGTTGATCCTCCTCTGGGGCAAATTGGAGAAGCTTCAGATGTTTTTTTTGCCTTCTTCTGGATCAACAAACTTAAAAAAAGTTAAAAGTTTGAACTTAATGGTGTCTTTTTTCAACATAACTTACTATGTTACTATCTACAGCAGGGATCCCCAACATTTTGAACCGTGAGCAACATTCAGAAGTAAAAGGAGTTGGAGAACAACACTAGCGTGAAAAATGTTCTTGGGGTGCCAAATAAGTACTGTGACAGGCCATATGGTAGCCCCTATGTGGCTTGTCAACTTACATTGAGGCTCTTTTTGGCAGGGCACCTGGTTTTTATACACCCAAAACTTGCCTCCAAGCCTTGAATTGTAAAATAAGTGCCTGCTTTGAGGCCACTGGGAGCAACATCCAAGGGGTTTGAGAGCAACATGTTGCTCACAAGCTACTGGTTGGGGATCACTGATCTACAGGTATAATGTAATAAACAGAGAATCCTGCCTGTACAAGACAGACTTGACATAGTCTTTCTGAAAGAAATCCTGGCCGATAGGTTTCTCTGTCCCTTAACTCACTGGGTTATTATTCATGTTGCATGGCTGAAATGTAGGGCGGGTACATGATGACCAGGAAGTAGTAAGTTACATTTTTATAATCGATGTTCCTTACAGTGTTTATATGATTTGTTCTGCATTACAATTTTCCCATACACCAATGGGCATTGGAGGCTTCTAAAATTCATTTGATACAGTATGTCAGAATAAATATGTTTTGTATCTCAGCCTTCTCATAAAGGAAGACTTCATAGACCATATGGTCAGAACAATTCTAGTTAAACCTTCCTTTGATCATACTTTGCATGATAGATCTTAAAAAAAAACCCTCAGCTGAGATGCATCTGGGCTTTGTTCATTTATTAATTGCCTCTGTCCTATGTAAAGGGTTAGTAAAATTTACCAGCAGAATTTGAATAGGTGGTTTTGTTTATTAATATGGCTGCACTGACAAATTACATTAGAAACCCTGTTTTACTGTATGTTTTTCAGGGGACCAGAAAGGAATTTGTTAAATCAGGGAAAACGGGAATTACGTATTATGTGTTGGTGGGACAATTATTTGATTATACTGAAGTCTATGGTAGATTACATAATTCAGAACTTTCTGGATAACGGGTTTCTGGATAACAGATCCTATACCTATATGCATTTCCTTCTGAACATTCCATGTTCTTTACTCTTTTGTAGCCACCTAACAGATAACTTTGGCACTATGTCAGCCCTAGAACTTTGTAGACTTCTTCATAGACTTCCAAACACGTATATACATGAGTATACAATAACTGGCCCCAACACGGAAATAGTTGCACTGATCCGAGTATCCAGCTGGTAAATCAGCTGATAACCCTGCTTGTGCGGCACTTGTTATTTATTGACATGACTATTTATATTCTATAATTATTCCCCAAGATCAGCTTCTAATTTAGTTAAACAATTATTTCAGGGTACATGTTTAACTAACAATAACAATAAAAATGTTAGATTGCATTGAAACTATGAATCTGTTATCCGGAAACCCCGTTATCTAGAAGGCTTTGAATTACAGAAGGCGTTTCTTCCATAGACTCCATTTTATCCAAATAATCCAAATGTTTAAAAAGGATTTCCTTTTTCTCCGTAATATTAAACCAATACCTTCTACTTGATCCAAACTGAGACTAATCCTTATTGGAGGCAAAAGCAAACGTGTTTATTTCATATTCACATGCTTTTCTAGTAGACTAAAGGGAAGAAGATCCAAATTATGGAAAGATTCATTATCTGGGAAAACCCCAAGTCCAGAGGATTCTGGATAACAGGCCCCATACCTGTATTATTTGTTAAAAAACTGATGGCACATAGAAAGATAATGCTGACCACAAGAGGGAGCAAACCTTCACTTATCCACAATCTACTGCAACAGTAGAGAGAAGAACAGAACAGGTGAATGGGCCCACCATTCTATAGAATGCCCGTCTACATGGCGAGGCACATTTATCAAGGGTCCAACTTCAAATTCATGTAAATTGGATTGTATATGACATTCGGCTTGGGGAAACTCATTGATAAAATAGAATTTAAAAACTCGGACTAATTCAAACAATCAGAAAACTCAAATACGATCAAACTCGATTCGAGTTCTTTTCTCCGAAAAAAACTTGAATGTCAGGTTGGGTACAAACATCTCCAAATTGGTCACTGGAGCTCTTGACTTGACTTATGAGTTTCAAATTCATGTTCTTTAAAACTCATGTAAATTTGATTGTAAATTCATGTTCTTTAAAACTCATGTAAATTTGATTGTATATGAAATTCGGCTTGGGGAAACTTATTAATAAAATCGAATTTAAAAACTCGGATTGATTTAAACGGCCAGAAAACTCAAATCGAATACGATCAAACTCGATTCGAGTTCTTTTCTCCGAAAAAAAAACTTGAATGTCAGGTAGGGCACAAACATCTCCTTTGGTCACTGGATCTCTTGACTGTACTTATACAGGAATTCTGCAGGTTTTAGGTGGCAAATAGTCAAATTCGAATTCTGAAAGGGCCAGACTATGATAAATATCGATAATTGAATTCTAATTTTTCTAATCGAGTTTAGATAATTCCCTAGACAAAATTGACAGCTTTGACCATAAAAAAAATTGAAAATTTGAATTTTAAATTTGACCCTTAATAAATCTGCCCCTTGGTTTTTTAAGGTAAAATCTGCACATTTCTGGTGATGAAAAAACATCTTAAAATATATACAGGTATGGGACCAGTTATCCAGAATGCTGACCTGAGATTTTCTGGATTTGGGATCTTTTGGTAATTTGGACCTTCGTGTCTTAAGTCTGCTAGAAAATCATTTATATATCAATTAAATCCAATGGGGTTGTTTTACTTCCAATAAGGATTAATTATATCTTAGTTGGGATCAAGTACAA
>CM044439.1:37174293-37200346 GCA_024363595.1 Xenopus borealis | reverse complement strand
GATTTCTAATGGCGGCCCTGCCATTAGTAGCTGCTTGTGGTAGATAGTAAATTACACATTCCACAGAAAAAAACCACCCCTCCCAATTTATACAATTTAGATTGGGGTTAGAAGGGAGGACATTTACAAAAGGGTCAACTGCTGCATCCAAATAAGTGAGTGGGAGTTAAACAATCTCTGAGGAGTAAGTCTGCAGAAAACAATAGGAATGCGCTGAATTCACTATTTGGGATTTGGTTGAATCCATGAATGCTTCATGAAAGATTCAACCGAATATCGAGCTAAATCTGAATCCTAATTGGCAAATGCAAATCAGAATTCCGACTAGGTTCAGCCAGGCACAAGAATTCGAATCCTGTTGAAAAAGGCCAAATCCTGATCAAATTCCAAACAGAAATCCTGGATTTGGTGCATCCCTACAAGCAACAAAGAGATTCATCTTTATTTCCCGTATCATGTACAAGAGAAAACATCATAAACACAGTCTATTTAGTTTAATATTCGGCACACTTTTAACCTTTTTCACCTGTGAATGTAAATTGTAACTGAATATAGAAAAGCCTCAGAGCTTAGAGTCTCTTATAAAACAAGGAACGGCCACTGACTTTCTGACAGATGTGAATATGTGAAATGTGCTTATCTTTTTTCAGAACGACGAGACCTTGGATATTGGAGTGGAATGCACTTTCCATGTGCTGGGTATCTGAGAGAAATTCAGCATCTGTAGCTACAAGCCGACTCTGATAAAATCCAGCACTTTGAGTAATGAGTATTAAACTATCTAAATGAAAATTCTATATTCAGAGGTCGCTTTTTTATAGGTTAAGCCCTGGGCGGCACGATTTCAGTTTAGTTAAATGCAGGTGCATAAAATATTGTTGTGGAACTTAATGACAGGAATAAATCAAGTATACAGCCAAGTCTGAATTATTTGAATTTTATAAAACATTTCTGTTCAATGTACAAATTAAATATAGCAACATATATATATATATATATATATATATGGCTTATTCTCTATCACTGATTTACATTTCACATCTACTGTATGTGCTGTACATGGGCTTTTTGATGGGCAAAATCACTGGCCAGCTTGAATATATAGTGAATAAAGTACCCCCTCTTGTAAATTATAAGGATATTATTAGTTACCGAGGAGTTTCATGACCATATAAAAGCACAAAGCCAAAGGCTGCTCCTATTCACACGCGGCGCTGTGTTTTCCGAAATCGCTGAAAATTGCAACTTCAAGCGACTGTGCAACGTGTGAATAGGCGCAGGCGATTCTTCATTAAAGCAGCTGGAAGGCAGGGGGTAGCGGATCGGTGAGATTAGTCGCTCCATAGAAGCCGATTAATCGCCTGGCGACTAATCTCCCCGAATTTTCCCGTGTGGACTAGCCCTAATGGAGCAGGAAAATACAAAATGAACTGGGTAATAGAAGGGAAAACGATAAGAAATATTGAGATAAGCAAAAGTCACTGTGCTTATTTTCAACTGGAATAGGCAGAAAGCATTAATGATTGGTGATCCTTTTCTTATTGGTGTGTTCCATTAGATTTACCACCATTATTCTTCTGATTCATTTTTATTCATTATGAGGGTATTCAGGGAGATTACACCAGCTCCAGGATAACATTAGTCAACACTGAAAAAAAGTGTAGGTTCCCGAACTGATTCTTTTTCCAGCCAACTCTTTCCAAATATGATACAGGTAAGGGACCTGTTATACATAATGCTTGGGAACTGGGGTTTTCCAGATAACTGATCTTTCTGTAATTTGGACTGTCTACTAGAAAACCGTGTAAACATTAAATAAACACAATAGGCTGGCTTTGCTTGCAATAAGGAATATTATATATTAGTTTGGCTCAAGTACAAGGTACTGTTTTATTATTACAGAAAGAAGGAAATCATTTCTAAAATTTTGAGTCTATGGGAGATGGCCTTTCTGTAATTCAGAGCTTTCTGGATAACAGGTTTCCAGATAACGGATCCCATTCCAGTACCAAATTCTCATATATGGAAAAAAACATATACAGGTCCAGAAAACCACAGAGTCTATTTTAAAATAATTCACCATTTAATGATTTCCTTTTTCTCTATGATTATAAAACAGCAGCTTGTACTTGATGGTAACTAAGCTGCATAAATCCATATTAGTGACAGGCCTAGTGGGTTTATTTAATGCTTAAATGTTTCATAGTAGACTAATGTAGAGATCCTTATTACAGAAAGATTCCTTATGCAGAAAAACACAGTTGCCAAGCATTTTGGATAATAGATCTGATACCTTTGTTTATACATGTCATTATTGATATTCCTACTTAATACATTTTTATGCAAGAGAGCGAGAAAAGCATTTTATATATGGAATCTGGAAACCCATTATCCAGAGAGCTCCGAATTACAAGAAGGCTCCTATATCTTTCATTTTATCCAAATAATCAAAATTTTTAAAAATGATTTCATTCTTCTCTGTAATAATAAAACAGAACCTTGTACTTGATCCAAACGTACATGTAATTAATCCTCATTGGAAGTACAACCAGTCTATTTGATTTTCTAGTAGATGTAATGCATGAAGATCCAAATTTTCCTGTATGTAGAAAATGCAGATGGAGCAGACCTGACATGAGAATCTGCCACACCAAATTCATTCGGATCACATGGAATTCTAGATACACTTTAGAGTGTTTATCACAGAGTCACAGCTTGAAATGCCTCTAAATTATGCATTAGTCAATTCCATGTTTCTCTTTCCATTTGTCTAATGGAAAAAGGAAGAGCATTGGAGCCCACCACCGACTTCTTCACTAAACTAACGCATGGTTATTATGGTTTTGCACTTGATTATACCTTTTGTTTCAAACCTTTAAGTGGAGACTTTGAAAAAATAGTCCAACTTGCTGCAGATTAAATTAATTTAAATGATACACGAATCATTTGCAGTAAGCGCTGTCCTATTTATTTCATCTTAAAGTCTCCACATTTGAAACAAAAGGTCTATACATCAAGTGCAGAACCATAATAATCATGTGGTAGTTTCTTCTTATTTCCATTAGGTAAATAGAAAGACGTCCCCCCACTTTGCAGATCATCTGATAACTGAGCATTACAGAACCAGAATATAACATTTTTTATCTCTATCATAATATCGTTAAATGCTATTTATAATTTTGCCATAAAGATATTTGCCCGATGCTTTTACATTAAACTTATGAATTATAATAAATGAAGTACCACATTTTGCAAAATATGAGGATATTAGAAGTAACCTAGGAGTTCCATGAACTGTATAAACACACTTGGCCTTCGGGCCTCGAGTTTTTATATGGTCATGAAACTCCTCGGTAACTTAAAATATACTTATAATTTGCAATAGGGGGTACTTTATTCACTATTAGTGATGGGCGACTTTACCCAGTTTTGCTTTGGCGAAAAATTAGCGAATTTCCAGCGAAATTGGCGAAAAAATCAGCGAAATGAGTCGCGGCACATTTTTGACGCGCGTCACAGCAACTTATCTTATCATTATATCATAGTAATGGAGGGCACACACAAAAATCTACCAACTGCCTGGGTACCAAGTGGTCGTTCAGCAAGCACATCCACAGCAATGATGAAAAAAAATGAAAAAATCCTTTTAATTGTGCAAAATCAATGTGCAAATTGCAAAATGCCTCATGGTGTACAAACATGTTGCGTCTGAATCTGCGTTCGGCGCTTAGACACGTCTCGTGGGTATAACGCCATTGAAACTAATGGGATGTGTCTAGACCTGCGCTCCCCTGCGGCTGAACGCAGCCAAACGCAATGCAGGGGAGCGCAGGTCCAAAACGCCCGTGTGTAAGGGCCCTAATCTAAATACCCAGTGCAAGTTACATCAGCCTGATGTCATCACCCCCCACTCATGCATACTAACGAGCCTCCTAATCATGTATTGTATAAATAACATGAGATAACTGTGCTAACATATAAAACATGATCCTATATCCCCCAGAGATGTGTTCAGACAGTAATTACTGAAAACCACTAAAATAGTGATGAAACTAATTTCAAGCAAAACAAAAAAATTAGAATCACTCTATAAATCAGACTGCACCTTCATTGCAAGTATATGGGAGGCATATCATTGGAGGCAAAACAATCCTATTGGATTTATTGGGCACATTTATCAAGGGTCCAATTTCAAATTAATGTGAGTTTTTTTTTAAACTCCCTTAAATTTGAATTTTAAAAAACTGAAAAGTCAGACGAATTTAAAGGACCTGAAAACTCGAGTCGAATTTGACCAAACCTCGATTTTTAAATCCAAGAAAAACTTGAATATCAGGAAGGCTACAAACAACTCCAAATTGACCCTTGGACCTCTCCATCTGACTCAAACAGTAATTCACAAGTTTTAGGGTAGAACTCCACGGGTGAATTCGGTGCAATCAGATGTGCTGCGCAAAAACACAGGTGTCATGTCGGAAGCGACGGAAATAAGGTAAATAATAGCAGTCGAATGGTGTTGCAGCTTTGATCTGCCACGACAAACTACACACTGCGTCTTTCATGCGTCTGTCATGTGGCGTCAGATCAACGCTGTGACTTCATCCGACATTTCAATCTCTTACCATATTTCCGTAGCATCTGATGTGATGCCTGCGTTGTGTCGGATCGTGCCAAATTCACCCTTGGAGTTCTACCCTTAGGTGGTGAATAGTTTCATTTTAATTCTTAAAGGGCCAGAGTATGACAAATCTCAAAAATCAAATTACATTTTTTTTTTTTTTAAAACTCAAATCGATAATTCAATTTGATAATTCCCTAGTAGAATTTAACAGTTTTGACCATTAAGAAAATTCAAATTTTCAATTCGACCTTAATAAATCTTTACATGATTTTTAGCAGGCTTCATGGAGATCAAAATGATGAAAAGATCCTTTATCTGGAGAACCCCAGGTCCCGGAACATCCTGGATAACAGGTCCCATAACTTTATATAAATATAGCTAATATAAAAGTTACTTTGTTTCCACCTGAATTTATATTTTAGATGGTAAGGAGGATTCAGGTCAGTGGGACATATGGTACATCCTGAGAAACACTAAAGTTCCATCCTCATTAACCCACAGTCAAGGGTAAAGGAAAGATAATTATAAAGAGTAAGGTAAACAAGAAATCTATCTATAAATGACTTCCTCTGTGCTTGTAAAACAATCTGCAGCATATTGCCATGTAATTCAGAAAAAGGATATTGCAATGGGAGGCTGAAGTCATGAATTACATACACCAAGGTGAGGAAATTCAGCTGTACATTTCTTTTTTTGCAGCTAAACCGTGGCTAAACGGTGGCTACAGTTCCATAGAACACCAGTCTGTACTTTGGAGCCTGTGTTGGGAGTTTGAGCAAAGTTTAGAAAACTGGAATGTGTACCCAGAAATAAAATATAAAGACTGGGCTTTCATTAAATAATCTGCTTAAGAGTGCTGCTCTTTGACAACAGTAAACAATGGAATAAAATGCTTAATAGGATTGGACACCTTCCAAGCATTTTTCAGTGCTCATCAGAAATAAAGAATTTTTTTTTTAGTTGCATTCCATGTTTAATATTTTTCCAAAACTGAAGTGTAAAGTTTAATGTTCCTTCCTCTGGTCTTTCAGTCTGGCAGCTAAGTAATCCGAATGCAGAGTCTGAATTGTTACATCAGTTTCTCAGCAGCATGTGTGGAATATTAGCAACTGTTGTATTAATTATACATCACTTCCTGCTGGAGTCTCTCCCTGCTCACTTATAGCTCTGGGCTCAGATTACAGCAGAGATGGGAGGGAGGGGGAGAGGAGCAAACTGAGCATGCTCACGCCCCGAGCAAGGAGATTTAAGTTGAAGGCAGGAAGTCTGATACAGAAGCCCATGTGTACACAATAGAAGGAAAGAAATGCAATGTCTCTTTTGACAGATGACTCAGAGCAGCATTACATTGAGGGTTTACTAGTATATTTAGATAGATTTCTGATATAGTATATTTCTGATAAAGCTTACTTAGTTTTAAACTTTCCTTCTCCTTTAACTAATGTTTCAATTTATAACAGTTGATGCCAAAATGCCAAAATTACAGCCATGAGTTGAATGTTATGTTCCATAATGTGGACTAATTATCATTCTGATCATAGGTGATCTGTGTAAGCCATTAGACTGGCCATAAAACCCTACTCTGCTATGACTCCTTGCCCAGTATAGGCCTGTGTTCCATACTTCCTTGGTGCATTATATTATCTGATCCTGTTTATTGACCACTGCCTGACTTTGACCCTTGCTGTCCTGCTGCCTGTACCCCCTCTGCCTGCTACTTGACTATTCTTGTTACTGTACCATGAATCTGTTTGGTTTGACCCTGGCCTGTGGCCTCAACTATGCTTTTGTTTCCTGATTTGGTACCATATTGTCTGTACAGTATTGACCATGGTCTTTGTTCCCCATCCTTTCTGTATATGTTACGGTTACCTTGCCTGCCCAGAGCTTCCACCTTGGTCTTCTCACGTTAACTGCTGGTGGCATCTGGGTAGCAGAGGGCTCCTCCCAACGCCAAAGACCAGATTACTGTTGCACACTGACAAAGTGAATCAACATTTAGTTGAGCAATTTTATTGGCTCAAGCAAAGTAGACAAAGAAGGCAATGTTTCTGGCCTCACAGGGCCCTTTATCAAGCCACTCAGTGTTAAATAGTGTTAGGAAGAGGCTGGGAAAGGGTTATGGGAAGTGCTGGGCAGGAGCAACTGTTTCAATTAACCATTTTCCTATACAATGTGTCACTAAAGCATCCATTAAGTTGCAAGTCCATTCATCTTGATCAAATAAGTGCCCATTGTTAGTCAAATATATACAGTGTCCTTCACAATCTTATGAGAAATGTCCATATTTCTGTGTATAGTGATTTAGTCCCGCACTCAAACAATCAATGTGTACAGAATTAAATCACCAAACTGGCACTATTAGTGATAATCCCGGTCACAAATTTGATCACAGTTAGAAAATTTAAAGAATTAGAAAAAATGTAAACAAATTAATTAATCAGAAATAAAAGAACTGGGACGCTTATATATGTTACATTACGCTGGTAGTGTTGGTCTCCCGTATGACCAGCAAGGTGCTCACAACAGTATAGAAGATAGAATGGAGCCATGTATATGCAATTATACTTAGTTGGGAACGCTTGTCAGGATATTTGGAGTGGACCATCGCCAGCAGCAGTAATAATTACATCAACTTCCCTTTTTTGGAGCAAGTAATGAATGGCTGTTGATGCAATCCACTAGTAAAACCATGGAACTACTGGCACTTCCAGGCTGGCAGAAATGCCAGTGTTCTACAGTGTCAATGCATACACGTCTCATGAGATGTGCAGGGCCTCTTGTGCTAAGTCATAAGAAAGCCCTACTATTGACCAGACATAAGATACAGGTCTCCCTTTGCTTCCACAAACATAACTTGATATTGAAAGGCATTCAGTTTTACACCATTTGCTGTTTTACCACTTGTTCACATTGAACCTGAATGCACAACATGTTGCGTATGTAGATGCATCTTCTAAAGTTCCCTATTCTGCACTGATCAGTGTCGGACTGGGACACCAGGGGCCCACCCAAAAACCTTAGACCAGGGGCCCACCATAAAACCTTAGACCAGGGGCCCACACTCATTGCTAATATTCTTCATCTCCTCAATCAACCTCTATTCTCCTAGTTTGTTTATTTTACTTTATTCCATCTATTTAGCCTCTTTGTTCTCATAGAAATAGGGAATGGCCATGAAATAGGCCAAAAGTTTAGCAGCATGAGGGCCCACTGACACCTTGGCCCACCTGGAGTTTTCCTGGTAGTCCGGTGGGCCAGTCCGACACTGGCACTGATGACCACCAGTAGTAGCAAATAAGTATGAAAGCCATAAGGGATTACAAAATCGAAACATTGGCAGCTGTTACTCCTACTGTTCTGCATTAATAAAACCACAATATGTGCTATCCCAATGCCAAGGGAAGTTCCCATTCATTTAAATTTTGCTGAACAGAAACCTCATGCTAACGCTAACAAGAGTGAGATGTATCTCTGTTTGGCTACAGATCAACCCTTATAAAGTGCAAAAAGATAATCCCACTTGTGTTAGGTAAGACAAACATCCTGTAACCCTGTTGGTATAATGATTAGGGCATTTTATTGTGAAATATGTTGTGCATAATTAATAATATCAAAGGACAGCACACCTTCTGATGAAACAGATGGTATAATTAGGAAATTGTACAGAGAATACAGTTGGCAAAATAGAGCCAGGATGAATATGTCTACATGAACAGAGCATTATTTCCAAGAAAATGGTATCTTAGTAACAATATCTCATATACTGTATATAAACAATACCTCAAAGTGAACTGGGTAAAAACTGGGAAAATCTGACAGCAGCAGAAAAAGCTCTAGCAACTCAGGTCTCAATATGTAATCCAAGCAGTTTTATAACCAGGCTCAGTAAAACAGAAATAGTGCATGTGACATAGGAGGTTTGGAAAGGATTAAGCCTCATTTGGACAGGGTTAGCAACACTGGAAAACCTTCAACAACGCGATTAAAAGCAGAGTGCTACAAACATTAGGTTTAAAAAAGATATGGCATAAAGCTTGTGAAGATAGTTACCGCTAAACCACAGATCAAACTAATTTTGTCAAGTAAGCTTCACACAATCACTGAATAAAAAATGTGATTTATTTTAGATTAAGTCACATACTGTAGGTTGAATTTCTTACTTGACCTAGGTGGAATGGTACAGGTACTAGACCCATTATCCAGATTGCTCAGGACCTGGGGGTTTCAAGATAAGGGGTCTTTCCATAATTTGTATATCCATATCTTAAATGCAAAATTAATTTAAACATTGAATAAACCTAAGCTCAATAATGAATAATTGCATCTTAGTTGGGAGAAAGTAAAAGGTACAATACGGGACTTGTTATCCAAAATGTTAGGGACTTGGGGTCCTCCCAATATGAATCTTTCTGTAATTTGGATCTTCATACCTTAAGTCTACTAGAAAATCATGTAAACATTTAATAAAACCGATAGACTGATTTTGATTCCATTAAGGATTAATTATATCTTAGTTGGGATCCGGTAAAAGCTACAGTTTTAGTATTACAGAAAAAAAGGAAATCATTTTTAAACATTTGTATATTTGGATAAAATAGAGTCCATGGGACAGCTTTTCCATTATTCTGAACTTTCTGGATGACAGGTTTCCAGATAACAGATCCCATACTGTACCGTTTAATTACTACAGAGAAAATATGGAGGATGAGGAAGAGGTGATGCCCCAACACACTTGAGAAAGGGCCTTTGCAGCCCGAAACATGTAGTGTGGACATAAAATAAAAGCTTATTAGCAGTTATTCTGCCTGCTGTATGTTTCCCCATCTTCTTCGACACAGTTATATGATTTGTGGATAAGAGGACGGAGTATCCAGGGGAATTACATACTAACAGCCTTCAAAGATTAACAACTGACGGTGTGCACCTTTATTGGATGCCCCAATATTCAAGATGACCCAGAGTTATTGAGTACTAGCTAAAATTTTTGGTGCTAACAAGACAGGCAGATGCAGCTTTTTTCACCTTTGTGTCATATTAAGTGTGCAAAAATTATCAGAGAAATGGAGAAACCGCTCAGACTCACCGTGGTTGATTCATTATGTAAAAGTCGGCCAGTTGTGTAGAGACAGTGGGTGCTGGAAATCCATGGCGTCCCAAGCCATATGCAGAAAGTAGGAAGATAGAAAAATGTGGATCCGCACACCGGATATTCAATAAAAACAATAAGCTTTATTCATTCCATAGTATTAAAATTAAAGATCAGCACAAACCACATGAAAAGGCTCGACGCGTTTCGGGCACAGCTGCCCTTAATCATGAGCAAAAATTATCAGGTGAAGTAGTGGTGGGGCACATCATCAAGAGATATGAGAATATATATATAAGAAGAATACATGCTTTATGAGGTCATAAAGAGACATTTTACATATTTGGTGTAAATTGCTATCCCCAAAGGATCCTCACCCAGCTGACTTTAACAAGGGTGTTGTAATGTAGAGGGCCTTACCCAGGTTGGTGGGTAACTTTTCCCTTGTTCCCTTTCACTTCCAAGTGTGTAAACCCTTGTTTGGAATCAGGCCCGGATTTGTGGCGATGCCACATAGACCTGGGCCTAGGGCAGCAACATTTTAGGGGTGGCATGCCACTTGGTTGGGTTAAGGAGAGGCATCCTAAAGAGGTTATAATATGCAAAGTTTTAAGTGAAACTTTAGGTAAAGTTTTGTTAATGGGTAAGGACTAGGTCCCGAGTTAGTGGGGTAAGCAAGAGGCTTGGACCAATTTAGATTGTAAAAAACTCATCTTATGACATCTTTAGTGAACTAATTATTCTCCCTGGAGACTCAGATATAAGATCTTTTACTTTATTTGGTCAAATTGCACACACGCTTTTGGTTCCCAGACAGATAACTGAAGAGCCTTGGCATGGATGGCCAGTTATACAGTCACAGTGAGAATATAAACAGTGCGAATGCACCAGTTAGAAGCATAGGGATGGCATATTTATCACTGTTAATTAAAAGCAAGACAGCAATTAATTGCTGCTGAAATATGCCTGCCAGAGATAAGCACTTTGAGTAGATATATTGAGGGACACATTTTCTGCATGAAAATGTTCAAGCAGCACAATACATGACTGGATTTCCTGCATTCCTGAAAAAATATTTTTTTATAAGTGAAATCAAATACTTTCTACTGCCTGCTCAAAATCCTCTTTATCTATTGATGTACTGTACGTTTTTACTTTAGGGCTTTCTGATATTAGTATTACTGTCACAAGGGGTAATTTATGGATATGGCTGCCTATGTGACCTCATGAATACAGTGTTGCTGAATACAGGCATGTTGCTCTAATTGATGCCATAAATTTAAGGCACTTGCATCCAAACACACCCATTTTGTTTCCCCATAGTTGTGCTAAACATCGTTCTGTCCATCCTGCCTCTTCTGATGAATTATGCCCAAGCATGCATTTATTGATATTAAGGAACTGTAACTATGTGGTGCCGGGTAACTTCCGGAGAGGCCCGAGATGCACAGCCAAACCCACCCAGACCCACTTCCAAAACTCCCACCATCCAACCTGCTCTCAGGTAGGAGAGTAGATGGGGAGGGGGGATTTCTATACAGTTATAGGACCTGATATCCAGAATGATCAGGACTTGGGGCTTTCTGGATAAGGAATCTTTCAATAATACTGATCACTATGTCTTACGGCTACTTACAAATCATTTCATTTAATTCAACTTTATTCCCTGCCTTGCATATTGTAAATGAGCCCTAAATTCTTGCAAGGTGCCGAGCTTTAACTTTTGCTCTCAGTTACACATCAGGTTCCCTCCTCACACAGAGCATACCTCCCAACATTTTGTAAATGGAAAGAGGGAAAAAAGTTTTGAATGAAGGTGAATTGCCCTTTAAGGTGTGACTCTTCTCCCAAGGGACAAAACTGTTACAAATGTATAAAGTATCTATTCTGGGCTCTCTGACAAGAGACAATTAAGTTAGAAACATTGTATCTTTGTCTGTGCAGAGAAATAGGGACTATCCCCATTCAGTGCAGAGAAATAGGGACTTTCCCCATTCAGTGCAGAGAGATCGTGATTTTCCAGTACTAACCCTGGACAGTGGGTTGAGCTATCAAAAGTGGGACTGTCCTGCTCAAAACGGGACACTTGGGAGGTATGGCTATAGAGTAGCACCTTCCTGTCCTTTCCAGGGAGCAGCACCCAGGTGTAGGCCCACATCCATTTTGAAGATGTAATGATACAGAAAGAAAAACATTTTAAAAGCATTTTACCTCCTAAAACTCATTATATCAGAACTGCTGAGAGAACCTCTCTGCTCAGTGTCTAGGCTGAAATGAAGAGTGGGAGGGTCTGTTCATTCTCTCACTGGAAGTGGTCACAGCACTGACTGACTGAAATCTGTAGCTGTAGCAAACCCCAAACTCCTCTGTCCTGTGTGTTTCCAGCCTGCACATCTTATGCTGCTGCCTGAACATTCACTTATAACAATATACCTTATATGCACAACACAAAGCAATAGATGTGAAGGTTGATACAAACTGTATTACATTATAAAAGTTATACAAATAGTTAACATGTATTTACTGTTATGATATTCCAGAACAGCAGGTGCAGGGAGTTGCAACGTAAAATGCAGCTGTTCTGGAACAATTTATGATCAAGTGCAGGGAGTTGTAAGGGGAAATGCAGATGCAGCTGTTCTGGAACTGTTTATGGTCAGGTGAAGGGAGTTGCAAGGTTCGTTATGAAACAATTTATAGGGAGGTGCAGGGAGTTGCAAGGTAATAAATGCAGCTGATATTCTGGAATTGTATAACATATAATAACAGATGTGGGGGAGGGTCTACAAAGGAAAACCCTTAAAGATGCTGATTGCTTTTTGTATACAACATAATACTGAGTAGAAAATTACTATGGTAGTTACACTAACTGCTGATACATGTTTCCCCCAGAAAAGAATAAAATATGCTATGAAATGTGTTGGCGCTATAGAAATACATGTTATTAAGATTAATAATAGTAATAATACTAATAATAATATTAATAATACTTTTAATAGCAGATTAGGTTTTATTTATGCAGAAGTTTTACACAATTATTGAGAAAGGAACAAGCCGCAAAAGGAGGGGGAAGGAAAATGAACAGGGCAGAGAGGGAGAGAAACAATCACTGCAGGGAAGTGAGGGGGGAGGGAAACGAACAGGGCAGAAATAAATAGGGCAGAGAAGGAGAGAAAAGAAAAGAACAGGGACAGGAGGGGGGGAGAAAGGAGCAGTTCAGGGAAGGGAAAACAAGCAGTAAGGGTTAACAACTGTCTACAGGGAAGGACTAAGTGTGACATCACAGGCACGCCCACTCCTCCCTCACTGGCTGCTGCAGAGTAGCTTAGGCAGAAAGAGCAGGTGGCTGCAGACTCAGCTACAAGAGAGTCTTGGACAGGAAGTTGCAAAGGGGGAGGGCTGAGCACAGTTTTCAAGCTAATACAGATGTTTTTTGATCCAAAAGGTATTAAAATAAAAACAATTTCTTCTATTTTTACATGGTTTGATGCATTGTGACAATGTATGCTATATGTCCCCTTTAAGGCTAATGTCACAAGTGCCTTTTTTTCTGCCAGCAAAAAACAAGGTCAGAGAATAATGCACAATATGAATATATTTGGCTTGGAAATCTGCCCTGTTCTGATAGGTGAGTGTAATTGTTGGTGGGTGTAATTCTTGTCAATGGTCACAGAACACAGGGCAGATCAGGCATCTTTCTGTAGCCAGAAAAAATGCCATATGGGACATAAGTTTAAGTACAGCAGCTCTATTGTGAAAACCATAACCCTTCTCCTCCAGGTGGTTTCCTGCAGCAGTTTTCAAGAATTCTACATGGGTAATTTATGAGTGCAACTGTGATCATGCTAAAATGCACTCAAATGTTGTTTTTACTGGTGCCATCGATTAAAGGGACTTGCATCCAAAAACACTCCTTTCACTCCCTTATAGGTGCTCTACAAGCACTCAACTGCGGTCGGTGTAGTATATGTAGAAGAATAACATATTCTTATTTTGCAGCAGAATGTGCTTAGGGTCCATTTTTCCTTACCTGAGCAGACAGGAAGGGTTTACACTAGCAGGTCTAGCTAGTGATGGACTACTCACTTTCATAGGTCACTCTAGGGGGGAAATTCACTAAGTGGCGAAAATTCGCTAGCGTTGCCTTCGCTAACGTTCGCAAGCGCTACACAAATTCACTAAAGTTAGGCTAAGGTTGGCAAATGGTAGCGTAATTGCGCTAGTGTTACTTCGCCAGGCAAAGTGCATTTAAGCTTTTAAATTTCAAAGTCTAATAGAAGTATATGTTACAGCCACTACATTGTGCTACACAAGCCCAGGAAACCTTTAATAAAAAAAATGAGTTGTCCTATTGCCCTAAACATGTGCCCCCTGTATAGTTGAGTTCAGGGCCGGGCCAAGGTAGTTTGGCTCCCTAGGCAAGGGGTTCAATCAGCGCCCCCCACCCCTGTTTTGTATGACCATTTCCCACCTATTCACTTTTTTGTTAAATAAAGAAACCTTATAACACATTAATGAATCAAACTGTATGTGTGCCAGCCAGCAGCACCCAAAATTGCTCCCAATCTGTACCTGTGCCACCACCATTGCCCCCTAAGTCTACACCAGCATAGCCCCCCAGGTCTGTACCTGTGACATCAGCCATGACCCCAAAGTCTGTATCTGTGCCACCAGCCATTGCCCCTAAGTTTGTAACTGTGCCACCAGCATTGCCCCCTCAGTCTGTACCTGTGCCACAAGTCTGTACCAGCCATTGCCCCCCAAGTCTGTACCTGTACCATCAGCCATTGCCCCCCAAGTCTTTACCTGTGCCACCAGCCTGTGCCAGAGCAGCAGGAAAAATATTGCCCCAGATCTGTGCCAGGCAAAGCGCAAGTAAGAGGGAGGTGGGGACTGAAGTAGAGCAGAACGCTGCTGCTGGAGACAGGGGCGAAGTTAAAACTTAAATAAATTTTAAAAAAAAATGATTTCCCTTCTAAAGTGCGCCCCCCCCCCTATAACTGCACCCTAGGCAGCCGCCTACTCTGCCTACCCCTAGTTCCGGCCCTGGTTGAGTTGCCATATGTTAGGAAATGTAGGGGGGAAGGAGGGTAAGCCCCCCAAAAAATGTCGTTCTTTTTCAGACTATCACCCTACAAAGGTAAAACACGCCAGCATTTTTTTTAAACTCCTACCTATTGTATTGAACTTGCCAGGTCTGACCTGGTGAAGTAACGCCTAGTGTAAGTGGTAACGTTCAGTAAAATGGTCATCTTAGTGAATCTTCGTCATTACGATCCTTCGTCAGTGCGCAACTTCGCCTGGCTTAAGGGTGCGAAGTTGCGCAAGTCTATCTACTTCTCTAGCGAAAATTCGCCAGAGTCGGTGTTAGTGAATTTGCGAAGTTATGAATTGACGACACGCTGGCGAATTAGCGCTAGCGTTAGCTGCTTCGCGCTTTAGTGAATTTACCCCTAGGAGTGATAAATAGTTAGAGTTATTTAGTTGAGCAGGAGTGTTGAGCGGGTACCAATTACCCAGAGTAGGGACTAAGTGTCAGAGCTAGGGTCTACAAAGCCCTAGGCACTGGACTTAAACACGCCCATTGCATTGCGCGTGTGACGTCACTTCCGCCTGATGCCCCAAAACCCCTCACCCCCCCATCTCTGTCACCGGATTTCCTATGGAAATCCGTGGTGGAGGGTGGGGGATTGAAAAAAACAAAAAGGAAAGAAGGTAACCTGAGGGCCATCCCCAAAACCGTGCCTAGGCACAATCCCTCAGGGCCTTAATATAAACACGGCCCTGGGAAGGAACCCTGTGTATTAGGCTCAGATGTGAAGGTATTGCTTTTCATGTGATTTCTAGCTGGCATCTGTCAAGGACAGACTGGGATGTCTTGGGCCCACCAGGGCTGACTTCAAGCGCCTGGTAACCACCACCCCCACATACACGCCCTGTGCATTTTTACTTGCTTTTCCTTCTACGATTGGGGAGAGGGTAAGTCCGGGCGCAGTAGTGATGGTCCATATGGGAGAAGCGTATATTCCAACTGTCCCATTTTCTGAATAGAATAACAACACATTTGTGGTCTTACACCACAGTGTCAGGGACATTGGGCATTGCAGATTAAGGGTAGAACTACACAGCAGATTCTGACGCTGGGTGACAAAACGACTGTGTCAAGTCGAATGCGACGGAAATAAGGTGAGTAATAGAAAGTTGGATGGTGTTGCATTGTTGATCCGACGCGACAAGACTGTTCGATGCTGAGGCAGCATTTGGTGATTTCAGT
The DNA here is from genome assembly GCA_024363595.1 of Xenopus borealis. Lineage (NCBI taxonomy): Eukaryota > Metazoa > Chordata > Amphibia > Anura > Pipidae > Xenopus > Xenopus borealis. The sequence goes on along the minus strand of CM044439.1, from coordinate 37,184,362 downwards.
TATTTGGGGGACGAACTGGGCAAAATGGAAAATGCATATATTATTTGCAGCATGCATTATTTGGTGATTTCAGTTATTTAGGGGACAAGCTGGACAAAATGGAAAATACACGTGTATAGTTCCCAAATGGCACTGAATTGACCTGTGCTTGTTCGTAGAAACAGTATCAAACAGGTAGGGTACTGGTTAGGGTTGATTTTTATAATGTTACTACAGGTGTAATGAGGATCCTGCAATAATTACACTTACAGCTGTTTTAATTCAAGAATATAGAAGAAACAACTGAAGGCAGAGAGGGTAGTTAACCTAGAAGCTGAAAGTTTACAAAGCTGAAGGAATGAGAATTTTACCCAAAAATTATGTCCATAGACTTGAATGGCATCAGGTGTAGAAACGTCAAAAAAATTTGCAGAGTGGCAAAAATTTTTTGACACCCATAGACTTTAATGGGCGCCCACTTCTAAATTTTTGCAAAGCGAAATGGGTCAAATTCCCCCATCCCTAGTTGTCAGTCACTCCATCTAAAGCAATGTTCTCCAACCAGTGACTTGTGAGCATCATGTTGCTCACCAACCCCTTAGAGGTTGTTCCCAGTTGCCTAAAAGCAGGTGCTTATTTTGAATTCTAGGCTTGGAGACAAGTTTTGGTTGCATAAATAGCAAGTGTTCTGCCAAACAGAGCCTGCTGTAGGCTTCCAGTCCACATAGTGTGGCAACAGTTTGGGAAAGGCCCTCTCCTGTTTTAGCACAACAATGTACATGCTAAGACCCATACAGAATGGGTTTGCTGAGATGGAGTTGAGGAACTATAACGGCCTGCACAGAAGCCTCAACCCAACGTAACATCTGTGGAGTGCCAGCAGTGAACCAGGTCTGCTCACCATCACCAACATTAGTACTTAACCTTAGTAATGCTTTTGTGGTTGAATGGAAGAAAAATCAATGTTCCACGATCTAGTGGAGAGCCTTCCTACATGTGGTAAGACTTTTACAGCTGAACAGGTTATACCACATTCATATTAATACCCTTTGTCTGGAAGTAAGTTGTTGGATAGGCCAATGTCTGGATACATTTGTTAATGTAGCATAGTGTAGCGTCTGAGTGAGGGAAAGAACTCCATAGAGAGGGTAAGAATAGCTTCCTGTTAGTGAAACAGAGTCTTTATAGATGTACAAGATCATTTTACAAAACAATACATGCTTCATTGTATAGTTAGGGCCCAGTTGGTACAAATGTACCTGAATGCATGAACAAGGCCTACTGAACACTAATGTAAATACACCAGTCCCACCATCCCTAAACAATAACATTCACAGGGCTATGTAGCCTAATCCTTAATGAGTTATACAGGTATGGAACCTATTAGCCAGAATGCCTAGGACCTGGGGCTTTCCAGGGGTCTTTTTGTAATCTCCATACCTTAAAAAAAATATTTAAACATTAATTAAATCTAGTTGGCTGTTTTTTCCTCCAATAAGGATTCATTATATCTCTGTTTGGATCCAGTACAAGGTACTGTTTTATTATTATAGAGAAAAAGGAAATCATTTTTAAACATTTTGGAGTCTATGGGAGACGACCTTTGGAGCTTTCTGGTAAACAGGTTTCCAATTAATGAATCCCATACCGTTAATTATATTATTGGAAACAAAACGTATAAAATGTGTGTTATATTTTATCATAAATCACTGCCAGGGTCAGGAAACTAGCATACAAGGTATTAAATATATATAGCTAATAACTATATCCTACCCCTTGCCGTATATAGTCAGATGTCCTTTATTCTACTTTAAATGTCTAAACATCTAAGCCAACCCCTGGGATTTGCTCATATCTGACTGTAGGCATGCTAGAATTGCTAAATGCTGCAGTGCAAGTGAGTGGGCTGTATAGAGCTCCCAGGAAATAAAAAAGTGGAATCTGTGTTTTGTTGCATCTTTTTGGGCAACATCTGAGCTGGCTGCCATATGTAAGCATTCATTAATATTCATGAAGCACTTATTCTACAAGAATGAAATATTGCACATGAGTGTACTTTTCTCATTAGCAAGCAATACTGGAGGAACAATGTTTCCAGGATGATAACTGTGCTACGGGCAAAACACTCTCATTAAAGAATACTTTTATAAAGTCGGAAAAAACAAACTATTACTCTGGAGCCAGATAGCTAAGCTACATAACATGAAAAAGAAAAATATACCATAGAATCAGTATACTAGCACTAGTCTTTAGAGACTGCTTTTTGTTATAAAGTTATTAAAGGAAAACTAAAACTCATCAAAGAACTCACTTACGTCATATGTTTTAGCTTCTGTACCAGGCCAAGACCACCATGGCTCTTTAACATTGAAGATATATAGACTGCTCTTTTTTGCATTTAGGGACTGACTGACCATATACAACTTATAAATAATATAAAGTTCAACATTATGGCAGCATAGAAAGCAGTGGGTTTTGCTTAAAATTAATTGATAAACAGTCCTGTAGCATTAGCTACTATGACAGATGTAAGGAGTTATGTACAATGCACCATTTAGTTTGTAAAATGTAAAATAGGCCATAATCAGTCACTTTTCTACTTTGCATATTGCTCTGTACATTGTGTAAGTAGTCACATGCCTCTGTACTTCTTTTTGGAGTGTGTATACACGTGCCATGTGCATTGAATCCCAAAATAAACAATATTGTGTATGCTTCAACCACCTTATTTAACCTTGTAGGTTGGTTTCAAAGCAGTCCGGAAACCCTTGCCAGGGCTTTGCGTAGACATACAGCAAAAAAATACAGCTGCAGCACCTCTTTTTTGCAAAAAGTGAAAACTTAAATAGATTGGGTCAAGTGACCAGGCCTGGTTGTCTGACCTAATAAATTCAAGTATTCACTTTTTTGCAACAAAGAGGTTCTACAGCGGTATTTTTTCCCTGTATGTGCATTGAATCCCTTGATGGAAGAAGGACCAACAGAGGAAATGAGTAGGTGGTGGTATGGACCTGGCTTGGATGCAACTTTTTGATCCAGGTTTGTTGTAGCAGACCCCTAGACCCAAGTGCTACTTAGAGGTGTGCTCTTGTGCTCCATAGTGCATGCTGGAGGTTGTAAATTAAGTCTATAACCCCAGTTTTTACTAATGTTTTGATAAACCCTAAGCATACATGGAGTAGAGGACAACTGCTGGTCTTCTGCCACTTGACACTTTTTAATGGAACTGGCAGCTGATCATCACATGTATCTTTCAAAAACAATCACCTGCTTGTTCATTAACTGATAAGGGATTTTTTAAGTATGAAAATTCTATCAGTCAATGACAGCATAAGGCAGAGGATGCAGCCCACAGCTAATAGCTCTGCATGGACGCCGCATATGACACATATGATCTAATTGTTGGCCTGAGGACCAAATGTTTAGATCAGTCTGATTTGGCTCACCATTTGGTTTGACAGTAGGGGCGTAAATCCATTTGTTTGGAAACCTCAGAAAAATGTCTTTGCTTAGCTTTCTCCCCATATTTACATCAATGTCAAAGTTATTATTCATTTTGCAACGACAAACAGTACTGTTTTTCTTCATTATTATTACCAAGGTAGGATAACCAGTATCACGTAATCTATTGTTATGCATATTATACCCCAAATTAAGATAACCAAATAATTTAAGGAAATTATTCTGTTTCAGATTATTACTTTCAAAAACTCAAAATATATATATATATAATAGCAAAAAAATACCGCACTCAACATAGAAAAACAAAATATATGCCAACGTTTCCATCACATCATAGTGATCTTCCTCAGGGAAAAAAACTAAGTTTAGATCACTATGATGTTATGATGATGATATGATGAAGATCACTATGATGTGATCGTGTATTTTGTACACATTATACCAAGCTGTGGTTTTTGTTTGGTGAGTGCTTTGCACATATCGAGCCCATGGAATATGCACAGGAGAGCCACAGGTTTGGAAGGTTCCAGTCAGGGTGGGTGGTCTCTATTCCTGTTCTGGCTGCTGCTCATTTATATATTTGTGTCTGCCCAGCCTGATCCAGTGACTTCAGAGATGGGCAGGTATCAGAGTTCACCGGCACCATCTTCAGCCGCTTTGGTAAACTTGGGAATAAGACCATCGATTTGGCAATTTTTGTGAATTTCGGCACATGTGCAGTTGTTGCAAGACAGAAAATTGCTCCAACTGCGCATGTGCTGATACGCTGGTCTCATTCCGAGAGGATGATGGTGAAAAATGAAATCATGTTTTAGCATTTTAATTATTTGGTTATAATGGAGTCTATGGGAGATGAGATTTCTAGTTAGGGGGAAAAAAATGTGCGTTATATTTTATCATAAATTACTGCCAGGGTCAGGATACCATAATATCCACTAGTAGAGTGCAGATGGGGGTATTTGTATTGTGTATAATGAACTATAAGTCAAGTTTAACCTTGGATGAGCATTTTAAATCTCAAGAGTAAATACTAAGAGTGGCTGTGTGTCTATAAGAAAGAGATCATCTCTGGGAGGGGACATGACGGTGCCAAAGCTATGTTCAAAATAAATCTTGCATATACATATTGGCTTAAAATAATGTATACTTTGTACCATCCTGTAGGTTTTGGTTCACAGTGACTTTCTAAATGTCATGATCATCTACAGCTGTTAATATTACACTTGGCTAACCACTGATACAGAGTTCTATGGGGTAATGTATAATAAAAGTTGCAAGGTGTATAACTAGCAACCCATAGCAACCAATCAGCAAGTAGCATTAATTGCTCACCTATATGCCTCTAATTTGCAAAACTTTACTCTTAATTTTTATTAATATTTCATTAACTGTAATATAGAGAAGACACATCTTAGTAGTTGTACATGGAGTTAAGTTAAATATCTGCATATATAATATAGAGTTTACAGGTGTGTCTGTCTAAAAAGGCCCCCCTGTTTTTATTGTGCATGACTTTTACAGGATACAAATTAAGTTACAGTGTAAACCTTGACTATTATCAAAGTACCTATGCAACTAAATAGGATTTAAAGTCTTTCTTTGATGCAAAGCCACAAGTAAGAAACATGATCTTTTTTCCCATAACACTTTGCTATTTTCTGAGAAATGCACAATGAAAATAGGTATTTGGGAACTACAATAAAAACAATGATATCTGGAAAAGAGTAACAGTGGAATCACAATTTTGATTCTCACGACTTCCAGTTCTCCTAGCATTTGGAGCCTGTTGGGCGTCAAATGGTTAAAGGCTGCAAGTAAAAGCAAACAAGCAGTCATAGATCATTCAATACACAGAAAATTAAAATAATTGATTTAATTGAGAAATACCTTTTTAGTTCCACGCAATCCACTGCTAAACTAGAGTCCGCAAACAGGAACTGCAGAATCCAGTCACTCTCTTCCCGTGGTCTCTTTATACCCATATTGAATGTGATATTTATTCTGTTGTTGATGACGCGATTCTCCATAAACTACAGCTATATCCAAGGCCTTTCTCTACATCTGGGTGGGGATAGCTAGAAGACAGAATGGCTGCAGTCTGTGCTGTCTCTTAACTGTTTCTTAGTTTTAATACCTTGTATCTTACTTAAGCTGAGACAAGAGTAAAAACCACTGAGCCATAGACTGTTGTGAAATGACCAGGTCTGATCCTGTATTGTGCAGCATCAAACAAGGGGTATTGTTGAAACAGAGGGGGGGAACAATCTGTCCAGTGAAATAATCACTGCAGTCCAGCTTACCCCTATACTTCTCTTTCAAGCTTGTTCTCTGAACGAGGCCCCAGCTGATTCATTCGGCATCCATCCATACATAAATCATTCGCCTTATTCTATTGGTTACATGGTACATGGCAAGTATTGATTTTTCCTTTGCTAGAGAACCTATGATTTGTTTTTTTTTTTTTTTGCTGAAAGACTAAAAGCGAGTATAATTTTAGTGCATAATATATGGGAAGATATATACAAATAGAGATGAAAGCATTTGCATTGAGGCTCTTTATTCTGTAGAGGTTAAAAATAGGAACAACGGGATTACTGATTTTTGCCTATTTTTTTTGGATACAATCAGAATGTTCAGATATTTGTAAATAAAATGAATTTCATGAAGTGTAAATGGCCAAAAATGTAACTGGTTTGCTGTTGTTTAGTAAAGACCTAAATGACCAAGGAATAAATAATTATGAGCTTTCACTCACAGCTGAATATAAGTGTGTTAATCACAAACTAGATGGTTTCAGTAGAAATGGTTATATGCTGACTGATTTAGGATTGGTTGAGACATTGGGCAAAATAGCCACACAAATGGAAAGGTAAGGATTGAACTCCACAGGCAATTTCTACATGATTATGACGGATCCGATGCTCGGCGTCAAAATGCACACTTCAAGTCGGATGTGACGGAAAACAATGTAAGAGATAGAAATGCTGGAGGCTGTCACAGCGTGCGTCCAACATGACACAACTGTCGGATGCAAACGCTGCAAAGCGTTGTGTAGTGTCGGAAGGACGCTGCAACACCATCCGACATTACTATTACTTACCTTGTTTTCTGTTGCATCCGACTTGACGTATGTGTTTTGTCACCGATCAAGCATACAACGAAAAAAAAACATCTTATTTTATTCTCTGATATGATCTTGGAAATTATAGCACATAACAAGTAATGGTACCCAGCCGGTGCACAGAATTACTAAAGCAACTGTGTAACTCATTTCTATGAGTATGCCCTTACCAAAACCCTTGATCATAGCATAGCCTTGGTTTGTTTAACTTATCTTAAATCACCTAGACAGGAAATGTGTTCCATTGCACTCACCTATTTCAATATATTAAACATATTAAACATATTTTGTGCACAAAGCTAAAAAAGTAATTGCCTGTTCATATATATTGCAATATATTTAATCTGGTCAACTACATCAATAATAACTAACCCTGGTCTGGCCAGTTCTATACTCACTTTTATCTGAAAGTTATTTTTCAAAGGTGAACACTTCACATGGTTGTCCTTTAATTGGACACAAAGACAGGGGAACACTAGAGGCAGAGTATTTATTTTTCTATTTGTATGAGTTGTGGAGTAAAATCTTCTTTGCAGCCTACTGTGGGCCAGCAGGGTCCAGTCAAGAGAGGACCTTGTCAATGCACCAATGCAGTTTTTGCCCAACAGACCTTCTTATCCTGCCTGATAGATATCTTGCTGATTTGTGGCCGGATATCAGTTAGGCAGAAAGTTCTGAGCACCCCTACATCTGGAGCAAGCCAAGTCAATGAATATCTTGCTGATTTTACATTTTCTGGCCATTTCTCAATGTAAGGAGCCTATCGGCTCCCAGTGGGACTTTTCTGGACCAAGGAGGAAGCTTTAGGGTTAAAGTCCAGGTTCAAGGTACTGGCAAAGATACAGGCAATATCATGATCAAAGTCCAGGAAAAGGTCCAAAGGCAGGTAGAAGGAGACAAGATCAAAGTTCAGGCAAGGATCAAAGTCCAAAGATGTATCCAAAAGTAATTTAACCCAGGAACACTAACAAACAGACCCTATACTTTGGCATTGAACCGGTGTCCTGGGAATTCTTTTATTTGAAGCCGGTTTGTGACATCATCGCACCAACATTCAGACGCCAGCTACCCCCATGGGACTGAAGGGCGCCGCCATCTTGAATGCATTGCGACTGCCGGGAAGGTAAGTCCCCCTGCCGGGTGCTCCAGGTGGTCCTAACACTCAGGTATACCTGCTGGCAACTCTTTGGTTTATCAGGTTTCTATGGTTTGCCAGAAGGTTCAAAACTCATTATCATGTGCAGTAGCTGCCCAAAAGTGAGCCTCTGATCATAAAGTGTCAATCTTCCAAGAACATTCCATTGAAAGTTTATTCCGCCTAGCACTAGCTAGGACCCAAATTGATTGGTCTGTTTTCTGTATCTGAAATCATTAATCCCAGAACTGTCCGCTTAGAACTTCCCCCTGAGTTCTAACACTTTTCATGTTTCATTGTTAAAGCCTGCCAGAGTTGTGCAACATAATTCTCCTCCTTCTACAACTTCTGATGCACGTCAGTCTAAATATTTGTTACAGAGGATACTGGATTCCTGCCTTTCCAGAGGTAAATTACAATATCTAGTACACTGGAGAAGAGATTTTAGGTTCCAGCCTCTGATGCCCATATTGACCATCTCAAACATCAGTTTCATGTTAAATTTCCCTGGCAACCAGATTGTGTAGGTTAAAGTAGACCAACTATTCTGGCAAATGCCTTCATCTAATTTAATTGCAGAAATCTGAATCACAAGCTTTCGGTGACCAACAACTTCTCTGGCAAGCCTAGGGTTCCAGTGACCCCCTCTAGAAGGGGGTAATACAAGAATACATAGGAGGTGGCAGGGGCACTCACAGCCTACCTCTTTATATGGATGGCTAATATTATATATGTTTACATTTATATGCATCCTTTCTTTCCTGTGAATACAGCTCAGTCACACACAGAATTGTCTAGGCTGCAGAGCTGTAGTCCTGAAGATCATTTTATGTTTCTACTCACTTGCTGAGATTCTCACTTCACATCTAAGATCTTTTCTATAATGATAAAGAGGACAGCTGATTTTTTGCCACTAAGGAAGACAAGAGACACATTTCCTGTTGCATGCAAAAACAAAATTACAGTTTATTGACCCCGCATTCGGGCAAGGGAACAGGGGACCTGGACCTCAGGGTTAGCTTCCTCTATGTTATGGCATTAAATACTCCCTCCTGTTGCTCTTCTTTAAATTCTTGTGTGCTCTCGCCCAGTGTAAGAGAGGGTTTAGGCATGCTCAGGCCAGGCAGGAGAGCAAGAATGTAAAAAATAGCAGTGGGTTCTGCTTCCTCTATAGTTACACCACAGTTAAGGATTGTCGGAGGGCCCAGACCACACCAGCAGGTGCTAAGAACATATCTAGACTGTAACTCCTGTCTCTGCACCTAGTGCCTTGTATGTCTGTGTGATGTGTAAGTTAGGGAGTGGTTACGGTGCAGGGGGAGGGGACACCAAGGGGGTTATTTAGTAAACTCCGAATGTAGACAATGTGAAAAAATCATGTTGTTTTTAGTATGAAATTGGAAATTTAAAAAACCAAAAATTTTTTGGAATTTATTATACCCCAAGGATTGAAAAATTCTGAATCTGAAAATCCGGCATCTCACACCTGCCAAGGTTGCATATAAGTGAATGGGAAAAGTCCCAAAGATTTTTTGATCAGCGCTGGGTTTCATGCAATAAACTGAATACTTTATATACTTTTTTAAAAAAAATTTCCTGCAAGCAAAATTTTCAGGAAAATATAGTATATAATAATATAGTAATAAACAAGCCGAGAAAATATTGAGATAAATTTGGACTGTGATAAATGACCCATGACATTTAATTTAGGAGAAGTTAAAACCTGATGTGGGGTGTAGGCATTGTGTCAATGTGTAGATTTTGTTTCTGTATTATTATGCAAATTATAATTCAAATTTCAAAAATCAATACCCATTTCCAAATGTGTAAAAAAAGAAAAAAACACATGCAAATAAATATAAATTGTCCTTATGTTACTGAAGCTGAAATCAGCACATTTCTTCGTTGTTTAAGTGCATAATCTCTACTCTGTTCTAATTACCAATGTCAAAGTAGTAGGTTCAGTACTACAGGTATGGGATCCATTTTCTGAAAACCCATTATTCAGAAAGCTTTGCATTATGGAAAGGCATTGGACACATTTTATCTAAATAATCCAAATTTTTAGAAATGATTTCCTTTTTCTCTGTAATAATAAAACAGTAGCTTGTACTTGATCCAAACTAAGCGATATATAGATACTGTATATTAGAAGAAAAAACAAAGAAAGCCACAACAAAGGGAAAAACAATCCCAAGAGACAGAACGTGGGATCCAGCGACCTGGGGTAATGGCCGATACCACTCGGTCACGTGATCAGTCACATCTAAGCAAAAAGGCGCACTTACAGCCACGTTTTTGTTTCATAGTCACAAAACGCGTCAAGCAGTGCCGGTTTTAAGCACATTGGACCAATTTGGCCCAATTGGGCC